>JACDJE010000182.1:25206-51100 GCA_016647715.1 Pavo muticus
CTCTCCTCTCCTCTCCTCTTCTCTTCTCTTCTCTTCTCTTCTCTTCTCTTCTCTTCTCTTCTCTTCTCTTCTCTTCTCTTCTCTTCACTTCTCTTCTCTTCTCTTCACTTCTCTTCTCATCCCAGGAAAATTTCTTCTCCAGAAGAGTGGTAGTGCATTGGCACAGGTTGCCCAGGGAGGGTCCCTGGAAGTGTTCCAGAACCATGGAGATATGGCACTGAGGGACATGGTCAGTGGGCATGGTGGAGGTGTGTTGGGGTTGGACTTGGTGATCTTAGTGGTTTTTTCCAATCGTAATGATTCTATGACTCTGTGATCATTTCACACTGCTTTACTCCACAATTATGAAAGCCGAGGGTGGGCGTCAGCGCACATGGTTGGGTGTGATGGGCTGTGGGTGTTTGCAGGCCTCATGCAGGTGGATGAGTGTGCAGAAAGGTCACACCTACCGACTTCTCAGGCCTCTGGTGTGAAGGATAAAGCCATCTGGTCACCATTTGACAGCTTAACTTGTAATTGCACCATTTGGCCTACGAATTGCTGTGAGCCACTGTTTGAAGCTGCTGGGATTCAGCTCCTTCAGCGCCGAGATAGGAATCATTACCCAGAAGCCGAGTTACTGGAATTCATCTCACTTCATCTCCTCGGCCTGCTTTTTACCTTTCAAAATTTATCTCTGAGGATCTTCGTTACGATTGTGAACTTGGCAGCGATTGTTTGGCATAAATACTCACAGTCGCCGATAACCAGTAACACCTGCCGGCCCATTACCCGGAACAGGAGGAGAGGATGGGCATTTCCAGTGAAATTCCACCACGGCAATATGGAAGTGTTTAAAGGAAGACCTGCACTGCTCAGGGTAGCAGAGATCTGAACCTTTAAATTACAGTCATTCCCGGCCTGACGATAAGTAAATAAACAATTCACAGCTGCATGGGCTAAACACAGAAACACATCTATCTCTTCCAGGCGTGATTGCTGAACAAGTAATTAAGTGCGAAATGTGAGCCCTCAATGTCAGTGTGAGATGATAAAGGTCTCCAGTTGTAAATTAACTAAACTCCTGTGAGCCCTCGATATTAACTCTTCAGGAGCCCTTGGGTGGCAATGGGTGCGTTAGCATGAATCCAGTGCAATTTGCATGCAATTATTCCTGACATTTGCCCCTGGGAATATGGAGCTGTTATTTTAACAAATTAAAAAAACAAGGGAGGGAGTTGCTTTTACTCTTCTCTGAGCTAGCACAGGGCACCCCATGAGATAGAAATCCCAACTCCTGGCTCTGCCATGCTCACCCATCACCTTCCCCCATTGCTGTTTTCCTTCTCACAAAGGCAGAAATGTCACAAGGGCAAAGCACATTCAAGTCTTTGAGCTGCTCAAGCACTGAGATTCAGAAGGCTGCTTATCTCAGATGGGCAGATATCCATCAAAGTCCCAAAGTGAGCAAGCAGAGGTTTCCCTCGAGTGTAAAGATCTAATGAGCAATCATAATTGAAATCTCACGAGTTTTTAAGTAAAACATTAAACAGATTGTGGTTTTGGTTAATTCTTCTGTTTTGTTTAGTGTAAAATCTAGTCAAAAGGGAGCTTACTTATGATTTTAGTTTGCATGGTATTTGATGATTTATGGGCAATTACATGATTAAACACAGCATTCATTTTTAGATGCTCTTCTCTTTCAGGTTGTAATTAAAAGTTTGAAAATGTCCAATGAGTGTTCAGTTATCAACTTAAGGGTATGCAAACTACAGGACAAATAAAACTAATTCAAAGTAGATTGTTTCTTAATTCATCATTTTTAAGATATACCGTAACTTTTGAGGCCTAAAAAACAACTTTGAATCTTTTGGAGTTGTCTGTACTTAATGCAATTCTGCTCATTGTGAGCTTAGAGTACCTAAGGTCTGGATTTTTCTTGGAGCCCTGATTGTGAAGCAACATGATACTGGATGGACACTCTGGAGATTGGGCCTTGGGCTCTCATGGCACTGAGAGCCCTTGAAGGGCACAGAGCACTTCACATAGATGTCACTCCTCACTGGAAATGCAAGAGATGGGCTCAAATCTTCCTTCTCCATCATACAGTTTGCAGTGGGGACTCCCATGCTCTAGGCAAATTTCTGCTTTGGGCAAGCTCAGAACACAGTCCTGTGGGAGATTAAGGGAAGCAGGCAGAAACTGATGGCCCCATTTTGCAAGGTGGAGCTGAATTTTAGGCAAGACCTCTAGAAATAATATTTGAACTTTGGCTCAAAGCTGGGCCAAAGACGTGATTTTTCTGGTGGAGCCAACATTGCTCCTTCCTTCGTACCATTATGGGCTTCAGAAGTGAAGAACAGGAGGTGGAAGGAAGGACATGGGCAGTAGAGAGCGTGCTGCCTCACTTCAGCCTACAAACGTGGACAAATGCCCTCAAAGCTGTGACTGCAGTTATGGTGTGGTCCTTTTAGAGCCCCAGAAAACTTAAGGCCATGGTAAGAAATCAGCAAGTACAGTTCAACAGAGCTAAATAGGCTGAGTCCATGCAAGAGATGATCTTTTATCTACTGGGCTTAGCACAGAGGTGACCCCAATGGCACTCTGCGTGATGCATCTCAAGGTAAACCAAGAGGTTAAAATTGAATCAAGAGGTTATGTTGTTGAACATATGAGCCTGTTATGAGTATTTCAGCTCTTGGACCAAGCTTGCTGACCTTGGCTTTTGTGCTGCGCATTTTTAATCCTTTTTATCTGTGATTCCCACATGTCTCTATCGTATTACCTAACACAGACTCCACAGGTGGGTAGAAATCAGCAGAAGATGTTGAAATGAGGTTCTGGAGCAGCTGCAGTACGTAAAGTCAGAGCAAATAACTGAATCTCTTTTTCTAGGGGAGATTAGTGAATTTATGATGGGAATTATTTGACATATTATCCACTATAGAAGGAGATATATAAGGTGATTGAAGTCCCTTCTTGTCCAGCTTTCCTCATTTTCCGCATTTTCCAGATTTTACTCGTGGGCTCTTGAAGTTGTGAACCCATGAATCCATTTCTACAGCTTTAGCATCTCATTCCCCTCTTAGCACATTATTCAGTGATCTCAGAGTGTCCTTTTCTTTCCCCGTTCTGAAATAAATCTTCTATTTATTTCACAGCACTTCCTGAAGCCACAGCTCAAAGCACTGCAGGATTTGCAGTGAGAGTTTGTATCACAGCTCAGGAAATCAGACTCCAAATCCCCCATGCATCTGGGCAGTTGGGCAAGCTCCAGCCTGTCCGGAATGCTGGTAGGGACTTCAGCTAACCAAACTGAGGGTCTCCTGATTAACCAGAATGGCCTTACCTTTCCTCTATCCCAAAGTGCCTATATAAAAGAATACCCCATTTGACACAGCTGTTTGTTTTGTTTTGTTTTCAGAACTGAATCCATCTAGAAGTACAGATCAACCATATTAGGTCCCACTTCCAGCGCGGGGCCCTGGGAACTGGGCAGAGAGACAGCAAACTTTCAAAAACCAAGCTGTGAAAGAACAAGAACACTCCTAAAATGTCCCTTTTAAAAGGGAGCCTCCCTATTGGGTTTAGAATGCTATCTTTGTTACCACCCTAGGTAACCTTTCTAGCATAGAGATTAATGTTATTAGAAAAGAGCTGAGTATGGGTGGGAAGACAAGAAAACAAAAGGAAATGGAAGCGCTGGAAATTCATTTTCCATTAGAAACTATTCTTTTTTCTTCTTATTTTTTAATAAGATACTTTATGAAGTTTATTGCACTCCTTTCTATTTTCTTTTAGGGCGTGTTATCTTTTGTGACTTAGTTTAGGCTAAAATAAACCTTGGTTACTAATTAAGGATAGAAATGGAAATCCAAAGATTTGCTTCTCATCAATGCCAAGCACTAAATCCTTTAATGCTCTGGGATTTTGTTCTATAGCTCTAAATTTCCCATTGGTATTTAGTAATCTGCTGATTGCACTTTCTTTAATTCTTTGGTCTTCAGAGTTTTCATGTTAAGGCACTCATTTACAGTAGCTCTGCATGTTCAAGGCAACAAGCTAAAAGCAGTTGTTTTTTTTTTCTTAAATTCCAGCTTTGTTTTTTTTCTACTGAGTCCCAACTACTGTGTTATGTCGTACTAATAAGAGCTGTACTCCAACTGGACAAATGGCGATGTATTGCTGTGTCCTATGGGATCCATGACATCATGTTCAATTTGCTTATCTGCAGTAATGAACTCCTTGAAATAGGAGAGTGAACGGTAAGCATCTGAGTTATATTTCATTCCAGCCCACTTTTTCCTGCTATGACATTATGGGAACAACATCACTGCATAGTTTACACCCATTGGCTACTCCCTGGAGGCCCCCAGATGTACCTATATCCATCTACAGGGGATGTAGTAGGACATACTGACCCATAAACTCCTCTTCCCATTCCCAGGGTCTACAAAGTAGTAGAGGAGTAGGAGAGAACACCACTTATTTTAAGGGATGTCTCTCAAGGTCTACCTGTAGGCTTAGAGGCCACAGTGAAACCTTCCAGGTGGTTTTGTGATAGTCTCATAACACACTTGATGTTGGGGTCAAGAGGAGTGTAGATCAGCAAAACGATTTGGAGCTGCTTAGACACTTCTGGCCATGTTTGGACTGCATTAATCCAAGAAGAATTCAATTTTTTTAATTTTATTTCCTCGTTCCAGATGAGATTAAAAAAGATGTTCACATTCCATGGAAATTAGGAAAAGGCTTCCTGACAGAGCTGGTCTAACTCTTACTGTGGGCACTTCCTTGGTCATGGAATAAGGGCTGAAGGCAGGAATTTTAGGACTGGAGAAGTAACATTTTCCATTTCATTCTTATCCTGCTGGGTGAATACTTTACATACAGTGAACCCTAGATAAATAATTACTAGATCATTAAGTGCTCTTCTAAGTTAACCACAACTTTAATCTTTTCTGAAACCCTGTCCACCTCTGTCCCAGAAAAATGGCTTAGACACTAAGTCTTTAACAAATCTGTATCACTAAACCATCTAAAATGCATTATTTTCCTAAGCTGAGGGTCTGGCCGTTCTATCCACTCTCTTTTTTGAAACAAGTACCTTCAAATAGGAACAGCAGTGCCATTTTTTACTATGTTGTTTTGGCATTTACCTACTTATTGCACTTCTCCTTCTGGAGAATCATTCATGCAGTAAAACTTAAAACTGTACACTTCCACGTCCAACTCCGGTCCACGTTTAAAGGATCCTTGCTCAACCCAGAAGCTTCCGTAACCAACTCCATTCTGGATGCACTCATATTTTGTTAAGTTATGGCTTCAAGAATTTGGCTAGTTTACTGCTTCCTAACAGTTTGGATGCAACAGGTCTGAAGAAGAAATCTAAAGCATATTTTCTGATTGAGTTAAAAAAAAATCATTGCCTCTCTCCAGGCAGCTGTCAGTACAACCAGTGCCTTACGCTGCCAGGCACCTGAAACAGCTGACTCGACACTACAAGTGAGTGAGGAGCAAAGGTTCCAGCACCCTGCAATGGTAATGACATAAGTGGATGAGGAAGACCTGTTTACATCACTGAGATAACCCGTTTCTTTAAAAATAGCAAGGTCAGGGAGACAATAAAGCTGTCAGCATGGCAATCACAGCCGTGCTGCGTTCCACCAGTGGGAGGGCAGTGGTGATGCTCACCACGCTGGGGACCAGCAGGATGGGGAATTCACAATGAGGATGGCTGCGTTTGGATAAACAAACTGATGGCAATAGCAGAGTGCTATTGTCTGCTGAACAGCTCTATTTGTGCCAATGATATTTCCAGGTTAGCTCCTCCTAGGCTCATAAAAATCTTCACTTTATTTAATTTTTGCTGGGTTTTTCTCTTCTTTTTTTTTTTTTTTTAATCAGTGCAATGATAGATGGAGTGCCCATAAAGACTCACAGCACCAAAATCCCTAAGCTCCTGAGCCAGGTGTGGAGCAACTGGTCACTGTGCAGGCTTCCACCCAGTCCTGGTTTTGGCTCGCATGTCTGTTTTCTGGTCACTCGGAGACTTCATTGTTTGTTCACTACGTAAATGAGCATCTGACTGTGGGAATATTTCACACTGAGGTCCAGGCCAAGAAAGGAAAACTATCAAACCTATTCAGCTAAGCAGCCTTATGAGGTACGTGAACAGTCCAGGTGGGATCACAGTCCAATATTTTATTGTGTTAAGAGTACGCATTCTCATAAAAGGAAGACATCGTGTAGGGTTCACATCCTGTTGGTGCATCAGATATGTTTCTGCTCTTGCTGCCTTCCTTTGGATAGCATTTCCCTTGGCTGAGTCTCTCCTTTAGCTGTGCTTGGACAATGAGTCACAGTGATGCAACATATGCAGGGGCAACTTTTGGACATGAGTGTTTCGGGTCAAATTGCACAGTATTGATAGATGTGCAAAGTAGAGTCTAGGAAACAAATTTCCCATCGCATATCCTAAGTGAAACATAGATACATGCCATTGATACCACAAAGCATGGATTTTTCTGTTAAACTGGGTGAAACACTGAGTCTTCACCAAATTTTACTTAGGGTTTTAGAGCCATTTTCCATTTTAAAGTGCTGACAAAAAGACTTCAGAGATGAGAACTACCCAGAAGAGGCATGAGTCTCACGTTAAGTAAAATCTTATTGCAGTTACTGTAGCTTTGCACAGCTTTTCACTTCATCAGTCGATGGTTCACCATTGTAGCCAGAATAGCTCATGGCAGTTATAGTCTAAAATTCCTGACAACTACACACATTGTCTTCCAACTTGTGCAAAATCAGATGGATAGCATACATCCATTAGAAAAAGGAAGATTTAAATCCAAACCTCCATCACCATTAAAGACGGGATGTGATTCTGGGCAGCTGGGAAGGATAAAGTCACAGTTGACAAGAAACTTAACTGGAACTACAGAGGAAAAAAGAAAAAGAAAAGAAACCTGTTCTTGTAGCATTTCCAGCTCAAAGAGAAATCAGAAAACAACATTTGTGAGTGCTTTTCTAAATGGAATGGTTCATCCAAGGCATGCCTGTCACCAGATCCTAATTACCTGTTCATATTACAGCTAATTACATTAATTCCACATAGGTGAAGCAGACTTCTATGAAGGAATTTAAACAGAATGATTTTTCAGTTTTGGTGCTATTTGCAGACTGTGGTACGTCAATTTGAAGAAAAACCAGAACATGAAACTGAAACGCCGGTGTTTTCTTGCAATAATTGGAATCTTTCAACACAAGAATCCAATGTTTGAAGGTATTCACTGCAAGGTTTTGGTCCTTTCCCATCAAGAGTTCATTGCTGATGCATACAGCATGGTCTCCTTCTGTTGAACTCAACGGGGAGTTTATTCTTTGATTTCAAGCGGAGCACTGTCAGGCCAATGCTAAATACTTTTGACAGTCCAAGAGGCACTGTGGTCTGGATAAACTGCTCTAGAACTGCAGGCTATGTTTTGCAGGTATTACTGGCTTTTCTTGACTCATCAGTAAATGTAGTCTTGACTTAAAAAAAATTATTCTTTCTTTATTGAACAAAGTAGAGATGGTCACCTGAAACATCACTATTTTTTGGTGCGGCCATGCTTGGGAAGGAAGTTGAATGCTGTTAATTTTTGTGATGATAAAATAAACTTCTCATGAAGGGATGGGTTTGGCCTACAAGTCCTTTGCCTTAGGGACAGGGTGTGAAGTGGAGCAGCTCATGATCCGTGGATTTGCCATGCTATCTGTAAGGGCGTGAGAAGAGTTGCATTTGTACCTCTGCCAAACTGCTCCCTGCTGGTCTTTGAGGAACCAAGTTGCAAAAAGCTCCTTCACGCAACGTGTTGCAAAGGCTGTCTTGAATTTGGCTTCAGGAAATGTTTTAATTCATTTTTTTGGCCGGATTGATTTACATTATTTAAAAAAGAGAGAGAGAGAGAGATCTATATCACCTGCAGTGACGGTGACAGGGGTTGGCAATTACTACGTGCAAGAACCACCAGTCAGCATTATTTTATATTCATTCTTTCATCCAATGAAACAGTAATACCTCCTAGACAACAGATTTTGGAGAAGTTGAAATGTTTGCTTTACAAAACAGACATAAAATTTCTCCTTCAAGGTGCTAAATTTGTGCTGAGCTGGTCCAAAAAACGACTGCATCTGGCTATGTCTCGTGTCTGCTACTAAAAAAATGTCCTAAATTCCAGACAACCTCTTGGGTTTTGAAATAAAACTCATTAATCCTGCATTTGAATTTAATATTTGAAATTTTATCCTAATCTTTTTTTTTTTTGTTCTTCCACATGAATTAACTTTAGAAAACTTGGAAAGGAACACAAGGGTGGTTTTCTTTTCTTTTCTTTTTCTTTTTTTTTTTGAAGGAGAGAAAGAGAGAGAGAGAGAGAACATTCTTAACAAAGGGTATAAAATTAAACTAGATTTGACCTCTGCCTTTAGCAGATTTTCCACCTGGTCTGTGCAGGAAATCAACTTCTATATAGCAGCTCTTTCATAAGCAATAACATACATGAGTCTGTAAGTGACAGTTTTTCTTGGGTGGACAACAATGTTAGTTACTTTTTATGATTAATTGATAAATGTTTTGATATGGTGCCTGGGCTCCGAGTCAAAAATCACTCTAGTTAGATGATCCAACGCTTGGGAAGCTGAGCCAATTACAGCTCAGGCACAGTGAAAACAATTCTAAAATATCTGAGCCTAAAAATGTGCATAGTTGTTAAGGAATCTTACACGTGGGTGTATGGTGGTATCCTGAATTACAACTACTTGGTGGGCCAATTTCTTGAGGAATGCAGGGATGTGCAGGGATTCGAGACTCCTGCATCTGTATTTCAAAAGACTTGGGAAAACAGAAGAACCACACGGACTCTTGTGGCTGGGCACGTGCCGAGGAAAACCAGATTGTGGGCCAAAAGGCATTTTTAGTCCCTCAGATCACACAAATCCCTTTGCTTTTTAGAGAAAGCTTTAGATTTTTAGTCTCTTTCCTCCCTTGACTTATAGCCTCCTGCTTGCTCTTTTCTTTTTAAGGATCCAGAACTTGCTTTCTGCACCAACCCTCCTGCCTTGTCCTTAGATCTGACTCTAAGTTTGAACGTCATTCTGAATGATTCATGAGAAGTAGGACCTCATCGTGCCTTTGGCTGTATATCAGTTTTCTGCTAAGCAATGGGATAGTCAGGGTGCACCCCAGCACCTGTGCATCCTGTACCAGATACAAGTGTTTTCTCAGATTATTAGGGGGAAGAATCATTGAATCATTAGGATCTGAAGGAACCCTTAAAGACCAACTAATGCAACTCCCCTGCAATGATCAGGGACAGCCGCAGCTCCATCGGGTGCTCAGAGCCCCATCCAAACTGAGCTTAAGTGTCTCCAGGGATGGAACATCCACAGCCTCTCTGGACAACCTGTTCCATTGCCACACCACCCTTATCATAATTTTTCTTTTCCTTATATCCTATCTAAATCTCCCCTACAACACTGTATTTTTGGGGTTATCTGTTCAGAGCCCATTTGGAAAACACCTTATTGCAGGTTCCAAATGACTTCATGTGTGTCTCACTGCTAGTTTCTCCTGGTGAAATCAAAGAAAACAGAATATCAGTTGTCTTTTCTGGCTTTCCAGACATCAATATCTCAAACAGTATATGGATGTTTTGAGGGTTACATGCTTGGAGTTACGTTCTACCCAAACATCTCATTACCTTCCATGGATGTTTATCAAGACCTGAAGGAAATTTAGAAAAATTAATGTCTAATGATATGGATACTCCTGGAGATTATTTTGCATCATTAAGGGCATCGAGTCCTGTGATGTTTAGATCTAGAATTATATTGAAGATGTTCAAATCTAGATATTAGCCCATCTTCATGTGACCCTTGGGCACAGATACTACTATGTCTACAGAAGGAGGTGAGGAGTCCTGAAGAGCAACTTTGTAACAGAAGAGTGTCTTTCCTTTAGTTTCACAGTAAAGATCCAAAAGGAAAGATATTTCCCCCAGTCTGCCATGTGCTTAAAAATACAAATTTCCAAGTAATTAACTTATTTGAGGCACCATTTCAATGGCATGATTTCACCTTCCCACCCTCCTTCTACCCCTGATACTCTGTTTTGATCCTGACTGCTGGATCTAAACACACTTCTGCTTTCACTTTATTTAACACTGGCGGATTTCATCGTTGCTGATATGAAAGGAAATTTTCTCAAAGCATACTGTAAGCTTTGCTGCTCATGACTTCTTAATCGTGCGGATTTTATTTCACGTTAAGCAGGCAACTGAACTCTTCTAATAAACAGAGTAAAATCTAATTAGGCTACTGGAGGGGAATAGAAGTATTTATACTCCTCCAGACACAGACATTAGGAATTCTTCCTCAAACATGCACACAGGCTTCCTGGCAGCTGTCTCATTCAAAGTGCAGCTAATGATCATACTAATTTGCACTGAGCTGATACTATTAGGAGTTCCTTGCAGATGGAAAATATACTTCTTTCATGAGATCATACAGAGGAGCAGGGCCTAGTGGATTTTGCGCAGGGCAAAAGAAATCCCAACTCCAAATCCCATGGCTCGCACTACTTGCTGTGTGGTCTCTTTCTCTCAGTTTCTCCATGCGTAATCTTACTTATTCAGCTCATTCATTGGATTGTTGTGATGATTGCTCAGTCATTTGGCTGTAATATGTTTCAAAAGCAGAAAGCACTGAAGCATTGTGATTAGAGACCTAAAGGCACTCCTAAAATTTAATAGATTGACATCATGGATGAATTTGGCTGTAATAGATTGACATCAAAGATGAATTTGGCTGGTTTCTTGTCTTCATAGGGCTCACCATTATTTTAAATATTGATGACGAGTGAGCTCAGAAAGCAGCAGAACTGCTCATCACCCAACCTTGGTGGAAAGCAAACCCCATGCAGTATGGCATATCTACCCACACAGAGGCCATACAGCAGGACTACACCCAGTGTGTCAGGTGTAGTTCTATTTACACAATGTTTTCCGAGGCAATGGCCCATGGTCCACACAGAGAGGTGATTTCCTCTCCACTTTTTACCCTTTTATCCTAAAGGAGCTCATCCAACTAATGGGTAGAAGCTTGGGGACTGCTAATTTGCATCATGCAAGCTGTGACAATCATGGGTAGAGAGTCCTCCAGCACATTTCCTTGCATTTTCCCACAAGCAAAAGCCCAGATATCTCACAGCTTCCCCAGCTGCCTGAAGGGGACATCAGAGTGCCTCAGTATTGGGACTCATGAGATTCGTGCCTGGAACTGCCTGTGCAAGTGTGGAAACCACAAAAGCAATAGGTAAAGCAGGGGTATGCAACCCTTATCAAGAATCTGTTCCCAAGGATTCTCCCCGAGCTGTGCATTTTCCAGTAGCCTTTCTTCAGTTGGAGACCTGTCATCTCCTTCTCCAAGTCCGTTTAAATCTTCCCATGTTGTTCGTCAGAATTGATCCTACAAAACCATTTGTTATTTCTTGGGTTTGAATGAAGTGTGAGAGTATAGGAGTCAATGTTAAAATGAGACTGGAGTAAAAGTTATGGTTTGTTCCTAAGTAAAGGTAACTTTCTATGGACTGCAACAGCAAAGGGTGTCATCCAGCTCTGCACCAGGAGGCATGAGTGGCTGGGGAAGGATTTGAGTCCTGCTGAGAGTGGGTTTGTTCAGGGAAGGGTGTAGCTCCAGCAGTGGGAGGAGGAGACCTGCCTTCTCCTATTTCAGTTTTTACAAAATCATTGCCAAATAAAAAAGAGAGAGAGAAAAGAAAAAAAATGCAGTGGGGTGAAGCTGATGTATCTTTTTATAACACAATGAGTTTTTCTGAAATGGAAGTGCTGGACTGAAAGCTGGAGGCATTGCTCAGTTTTGACTTATACTTTATTCAGGCAAAACTCCAGTTGATGTGAGAGAGCACTGGGTCATATTAGGATTTGGCCCATGAGGGCGGAGGAAAGCCAAGCTCAGAATGTCGCATAAATATATTATGTAGAGACTTGGCTTTCTCCAAGATCCCAGGATGGAATAGGGCCGTGATCTAGTCTTCTGAAATGCATGGAAGGAGGTTATATTTATCCTGCATAGAACATTAAGAGAACAGGATCCAAACATCTGCGCAAGCATCTGTATCATCTCTTCCTCCTCCCAGAGATGTCTGGAATACAGTCCTCTTTGTGTGGCAGGTAGGAGTCACTGCTTCGTGTGGGTGAAAAAAGTAAAAATCAAACCATGGATTGCTCATGCTCAAGAGGAAAGCGTGTTCTTTCTGGTGGTGAGGTATGAAGAGGGCATATTGTTCATTTAAACCACACTCTATAGTTTTTGCAGCAGCAAAGTATTTTTGAGAGTTTACAGCTGTCGTGGAAATTCCGTGGAGCTTAACTGTCAGTTTTCTGCCAATCAGAAAGCTGAAGGCACTCCGGTTTGGGCTCCAGAGGTGATATTTTAGTGTTGCACATCTTAAATGTGGAGCAGTTTCGATAGAGCATCCCAACAGGTTTTGAAATCTGGAGAAATTTTTTTCTGGTGCCAAGCTACACAGTCTGGGAAATGCTGCGTGCTGCACACTGCACTCACACCCTGTAGCTCTGCAAGAAGCCAAAATACATATTAAGAAAAGTATAAGAAATATGGCCCAGAACTAAGGTTTGTGGGTGCTTTTCAAGTAGGAGATCTTTATAACTTTTAAAGTATTAACTGCGCTCATGGTCATAGCAAGTTGGCATAGAAGGAAGTCCGTAGTATGTATATCATTTAGTGTCACAATGGAGAAAGCAAGAAGAAAAGCAGGAAGGAGGGCACTTTAGATTGACCCAAACTCATCAAAAATATGGAGGAAATGGAAAACTGTGGGCCTTTTTTTTTACACGCACTTTTTCTTAACACAGCAGTTTCATATCACTGTAACTGTGTCAACTTGTGGATTTAAAAGTGACCTTGCAATGGTTTCTGAAAATGAAGAGATGGGTGTCTGAGAAGCTGTAGGTGGTAAGGCACTGATGTGGGTCTCATATATCAGAAGGGCATATTTCCCTTGAGAATACATCAGCATGTCCCCACTCTTCATAAAAGAATCAGAAGGAGGAAACTGAAAGAAGTTTAGAGACACTTCTTCTCTCAAAAAATGGCAGCTATGAGATAGAAAGAAGCTTGTTCAGCCAGGAGCTGCACTGCCATAAGCAGGGTTATCTCTGGGGGTATCACTGAAGTGTGATTGCTTATGTTAGGGCAGCAAGAAGCTCCCTAACAGGGAATAGCTGGGATGTGGTTCCTATGTGCCTCCTTAAGCGCCTTCCACCAGGCAGGGAAGGACTAGGACACCGTGTAAGAGGACCACTGGTCTCAGCCCCTTCTGATGTCTTGTGTTTGTTGCAAGTTTGTCTTTATAAACACTGTCATGAATTTGATGACTTTGGCCCTGTAACTTCTGCTTATTGTTAATAAAAGTCAATACAAATGAGGAGAAGTACAGAAAGTCAACCTATGACCTCAAGAAATATATGGCCATAGAGAGAGAAGAATGAAAACCCACCTTCAGTACATGCTTTGTCCTTCATGCTCTTGCTGGGATCCAGAAATAGAGAACTGTTCTCCGGACTGAGGCTCAGAAAGTCAAGAATTTTGTCTCTCTTTATTTTCATTACAGTTAGTTAAATCCTTAGGCTCCTGTTAACACTGAGCTCCATGTTGATTTTTTGTTAAAATGCTGAAACCTAATTTTTGTTTAACAATTTTCTGTTTGAGGCCAACATCAAATTAGTGTGCTTTCCACTGGCAGACCCCAGTAATTTGGTAGGCAGGAGGCTCACACATACTTAAGTTATTCAATACATTTTGTTATACTCTGTACAAAAAACCTAGTCAGAAAAGCCTGATTTATTATATTCCTCAGGTTTCCTGTTACTTTAAACCACTAACATCCTATGGCCAATGCCTTCACAGGCAGCCAGCACATCTGGCCCAGAGTGCTTCTGTCGCCTATCGCCAAAATGCCATATTTACAATCAAGACATAATAGAAAAGAATGAATTGATTATGATGAACAAGAAATTGAAATTTAAAAAAAATTTAAATGTATGAGTGGACATTTGTAATCATTGCTTTTTTCCTCTGTGTCTCAGTGAAATATGAACACGTAGCATATTGAGCAGGCAGATTAGTGTATGCAATCATCTCTTCTGAGCTAACTATAAATTACTGAAAGCTCTGATTTTCCTATTTCACACATCTTTAGTTTCTATTTTGATTTTCCTTTGTACAGACAAAATGCTCATGGCTGAAGCAGAAACTACACAGTCCATCTGAAACTCCACCTGTAATTCTGCAACTGCTTATAAATAAGTGAGCCTTGTTCTTCACGAAGTACTTTTTAGCAGGTCTTCTCGGAGACTTAAGGCCTATTCAATCATTGTGTCTGTGTTGTATCTGTGTATCCATCTGTCAAATTTGATCAATGAGTCAGTCTCCCAAAATATTAACTTCCTACATCTTCCATTAAATAGTTAGAAGTAGAGATTTGGTAGATGTGCTCCTTAAAGGGAAAGCTGCAGTGGATATCCACGGTGGAGAAATCAAACAAGAATCTGCAGCATCAGAAATTCAGTTCACAACACAAATCCTTAACATTTCTCATAAAACTCATGCTTGAAATACAGCTATACAAATGAGAGCAGAAAGACCTGCAAGTTTATGACTGGTACAAGCTGTGAAGACAGGCGGTGATCTGGGGTTTCCATTATTCACAGGCTGGCACCATTGGCCGGCAAGAGCATGAAGTTCTGTGCACTTCTAGAGGGCACAGGCAGAGCTGGAAATATTTCCTTCTCTGGGAGATGTATTTGCAGGGATTCATTTTTTTCTAAGGGCATCATAAAGGAAACATGTAGATGATAACGAGCAGATTCTCAACTGTGTCAAAACCTGGAACGCTGCTATGGAAATGTGAAGAACTGCAGAGGTTCAACTTCTTTGAAAATCTGATTGTTGAATATTTCTATTCAGCTTTCTCCGCCAACGGGATATGAAATTTTCCAAATCTGTGCCAAACTCTGACGTTCACAAGAGTTTCCCAAATGGATTTGCATGATGTAATCAATAACCATGAAACCCTCTTCCACTCTCCAAATTACATCTGGTTGAGATGAATTTCTATAAGGATAATATAATGAAAATGTGAAAGACTATATTCGTTCTAAACCTTATTATGCAGTTGCACTTCGACATGTAAAGTCCCTATGGTGACATGGCATAATCTGAAGAAAATGCATGTTCACACACGAGAAACCAAACAGCATTGCCATTTTCTTCTGAGTTATCCCTGGTGAATAAACTGGTGGAAAGACAAAGCCAAATTCTCCGCTCTCAAAATCAATGGAGCAATGCTGATTTACATCAGCTGCAGTCCTTGCCCACAGATTCCAAAGGCATTATCAATTAATTTCCTGCATAATTTACCCAGAATCACGTTGGAAATGCAGCCAGCTCCCAACTCAACAAGCTGCCTTTGTGTGGAAAATCATTTAAGCGTGTTTAAATGCAAGCAAATGGTTAAATGCATCTTGCAGCCTCGTGCTCTTGAGCTTCAGATATTTGCATGGGTGTTGTTAAAACGGGACCTTGGTGGAAGCATCCACCTGGCACATCTGTTTACTCAGGAAGATGGTCTTTGAACGATCAAGAGGACTTCATTTAATGATAACAATGCCTCTAGTTTCTTCTTTTGGCAGAAACCGTGCGAGCCTCTCTCAGAAGAATTAGATCACAGCCAGTCCCACCTTAACTACATATTTGCTAGCTGAATAAACAGGATGAAATTGGACTGATGGTCATGTCTGCTGGCAGATTCAAACACTTTCAGTGCTGTAAGACTGGTTCCAAAGGCGCTGGGTATGAAACCAGCCTCTCGCATCCCAGGGTTTGCCCTCTGCCAAAATTACGTCCCAGCAAATGTTTTCAGTGCTGCCCTAAGCTTCACTAGCAATAATGCTCAAACCAGAAAGACAAATCCATTCACATTTTAAATAGCAGTCTCAGCATTATTAATTGCACAATAAAAAAAGAAATTGTTCCAAGTATGCAGCCAGCTATTTATTTGTGTTCAATTCCGAGTCATAAATCTTTACTTTGACATTTAAAGCCTATTTTAACAAAACAGTTTGTTTTTTTCATTTTGCAAATTGCCTAATCAGATGGGTTTTCTAAGCTGTTTCAAGCAGCTCTGAGCAATACAGGGTAGGATGGATATTTCCTTGCACTAAACATAACTTTTCTCTACGTAAGCCAAATATGCACTGTTCCTTTTTTGCATGAAAGTGCTCGTTAATTTGCTTTCTCCTTTCAGTGTTGTCATTTAAGAGAAAAAGAAAATGAAAACGGGGCTCAAAACACATTTTAAAATTAGGGGACTTCATTTGTACCACTTTCAGGACTGTAGGGTTGTTAAAAATGACATATTGGATCAGAGAGAGCAAGAAGCTGAGGCTGCAATGTGGTGCGGAGGAAAACGTGTTTTCCAACTCTGCTATTATTTGATTTATTTTTTGGTGACCAAACAAAGCACTTACTTAAGTTATGGGTCCATGAGCAACAGTACATGCGCTGTGTATTGCTAATTACATTCACAAGTCCGTTTTTGAGCTGAATTGTCTTTATGTTATCTTCTGGTGTTCAACGCCAGTTGTAAGCAGGGTCACTTCAGCCCTCTTGCTGGGCAAGTACATGATTAGAAGCAATGAGGTATTCAGACTTCGTTGTAATAGGGAGCTTGAAAGAATCTAAATGCTAGTTATTCATTAATAGAATGGGTTTTCATTTAGCTCCGCAGAATGACGGGGTAGGTGGAATGAACTACTGCAGGACCCAGTATTTGAAAATCTTTATATTGTGTTGTTTGATTCCACAAGTAGGTGGTGAAACAAGAACCTGAACAATCTCA
Organism: Pavo muticus; assembly: GCA_016647715.1. Lineage (NCBI taxonomy): Eukaryota > Metazoa > Chordata > Aves > Galliformes > Phasianidae > Pavo > Pavo muticus. The sequence goes on from JACDJE010000182.1 coordinate 42,170, forward strand.
AATGAAACACTGCAGTCCAGTACATGTGCACTTGTGCTCATGAGCTTTTGAGTGCAAGTAGAGTGAAAGAGCAACTATGGTGTCCTCATGGAGACAGAATGGGAGGAGAGAATTTCATATTCTTATCTCTGAGTGCCCAAACTGAACACATAAATATCACTGATAAAAGTGGAATGAACCTTTAAATACAAACACAATGTATTCTTTGTCTTCATGGAGATTCAGAATTAGCTGGAGAGGAACACAGCTACTAAGGCCATTGCCTTCTGTTTCCAGAGGCAGCACAGCAAAAGAAAAAATTAACCACAATGTTATGGATAGATGTGAAGAACAGGAACATGTAAGTGACCACTTAAAGATATCAGTGTGAGAGAAATTTGACTTAGGGTTCTAATGAGAATCTTATCAGCTGGGGAGAACTGATAGAAGAAAGAGCATTTTGTGTTCTTCCCAGTAATGACCTTTCTGCAGCTTTCTTGTTACACCAATGGATGTGATCTTTAGTGTTTATGATATGCTCTCAGAAAGCATACCAAAAACTAACAATCATTTATTTATTTATTTTACTAAGAAGATCCTCCTGTTTTGTCCCCAAATGGCATACAAAAAAGAGTGTGAAATTAAGGCAAATGCAAGGAATTATAGAACACATTGCATGTAATTAATGACTTCTTACTAGGGTATGTGCATCAACGGGGGCCATCTTATAAAGGAGAAAGGAGGGTGATTGATCTTTACATTCTCATCTTTCCCTGCTTTTCTTACATTACTGTAGATTTTTGTGGTATGATTTTATTTCTTTCCTTTTTTTTTTTTAATTTCATTTTTAATAATATCAATTAAAAAAAAAAAGCAGGGAAAAATCTTCATTGGAAATATTTGAAATATTCTCCACTGGAAAAATAATATCCTGTAGTAGATGGATAGTCATGTAAACACAGCGCTGCCTAGCACAACAAGACCAGCCTGGATTCATGGGTATGACTTCAGATGTCATGGTGGGGAGGCAGGAGGGCTTTCGTGGGGAATTAATACACCAGGTTTGCACCTCTGGGGATGCTGGTTCCATTTCAAACTCTGGTTGGGAGGGAAAATAAGTATGGTGGTCTCATTAGTCCTCATTACAAAGACTGACCACATGATTTGGTACCATTGGCAGCCCTCCGCTAGATAAATCCAGGACTAGAATAACAAGAGTTACTGCAAACTAGACTGGAGGTGCATTGGCAGGGAGGGGAAGTTTGCACAAAGCCTGGCTGTACCGGGGCCAGTGTTAACAGTCTCTTTACTTCCATTTGCTCTGAATTCACTCATATATTTGCAATCAAAATGGTTTTAAAGTCTTTGGGGGAAAAAAAAAAAGAAGAAAGAAAAGGGAGGAGAGAGTAAAAGTGAGACTGAGAGACAGCTTTAGAATTATAAAACATATAACAGACCCAGTTCCCGACAAGTTTTATTGCTGTTCGACTAAATCCCTCAAGTCTATCTTTAAATTAACTGAATTAGAGAAGATGTAAAACTAATCAGAATAATGCTGTCTAGATAGTCTTTTTTCTGATAAGAACTTTATCTTCTGGTAGAATCATTACGTATGTTATCAGTTATAAATAATCTTTTACAGTGGACTAGTAAATCAAGTAGCTTACATTTCTTGAAAGAATATGTAATCACGTTATTTCTCCCAATTAGGCAATTTCAACGTATCCATTGTAGCAACTTGTCTAAGAACTGTGTTTATAAAAATTCCCCAGATTTCAAAAGTGTTTTGCTATGCAGTTTGCCATACTCCACGTTTGAACAAATTAGGGTGTATATATGTATATAAGTACACCCCTCTCTCCCCAGAGAGTCTCAAATGAGCCAAATATTCAACTGATGTAAATCAGTGTTGTTCCAGATACCTTTAGACATGATATACTGTGTTAAATCAACAGTCAGCCATCTAGAACTACCTCCATCACTATGCCTGGTTGAAGCCGTAATTAAAGTCTGTGTTGCTCAGGAGTCAGTACCCAGCAGCCTCGGAGGATTAATTAGGTCTGATATTTATTTCTTCTGATACGAAACCCAGATGTGAGCAGTTAAGCCAAAAACCATAGGGAGAGCCATCCTGCTTTTTTTTCCAGTGGACAGAGGAAAAGCAGTGTTGCCCACCCAGAATTAAAGAACAGAAGCAAATAATTACGACCACGGAACAATTTGGCAGCAGCACTGTTTCATAATCTGCTAAGCCACTTTACCTGCCGGATTATGAAATAATTCAGATGACCTCAACTTCTTTTTGTTACCAATCATTGTAAATGTATACGTAGGTGTGTTGATTTATTTGTCTGACATCTGGGAAGAAAAATAGGGAGGGGATACTCTCATCCTCTATAATTATAAAAATAAATCAGATTGTATTTCATTTTAAGAATATATTTAATGTGTTAGAAAAATACCTATGCATTCAGAAACGGTCTCTTCTTTAAATCAAGTCTAGAAAATAGACTGTGAAAACACTAAATCGTGAATGAACGTAGTACCACGCTTGGTTCCCACTATGGAAAGGACATTTCCAGCAGGAAAATGTAGTTCAGGTTTTATGCTTAACAGAGATGTAAGATTCAGAGCACTTTCAGCGCTGAGTTTTATGCTGTGGACACTTCTCTGGCAATACTATCTCACTCAGAAAATTCACCACGTTGGGCCAGCTTTGGATGAATTCACATGAACCATGAAGCAGCTTCATATGATATCAATTTGTGCAGCATTTCTTATTCAGACTTTTCTTTTAATGGGAAAAATGGCCCGCTCCCATAGATATAATTCTGATTAATTCAGTATAAAAAGAAAAGTAGCTGAAAAGGCATGGTTTCCAGATTCTCCTCCTACTCTGAGTATTTACAAAATAACACATGAAAATTCATTATTTTTTTCTAATAATTTTTATCAGCCCTTTCTTGTTCTGTACCTGAGTATCAATTCAGAGCAATGAGACTTCCATTGGTTTTCCTGAGTTTTGGATGAAATCCCTAGAAAAGATTTGAGCCAGTGATATAATGATAAAAGACTGGAAAGCCCTTTTTTTTTCCCCTGATGCAGCTAGCCAGCATATTATACTGGAGATATGTAACATTTTTCCCCTCTGAATAATTCCTACAGAACTTTGTAAAGAGCTTTTACCCCTTTCTCACTGACTGCATCAGTATATTTTACAGTATCGGTGTATCTTTTGATTTATAAGGAAGAAAAATGAACTAGAAAACAGTCTACCTTTTTTTTTTCTTTTCTAGATGTTTCTGATATTTATTTTTCAGGTAGACTGTCAAAAGCAGCCTTTCACATAGTTTCCTGGAGCACTTCCTTGCTTCTTTGCAGCTCGTTAAGCTCCATTTTTTGTTGTTGTTGGGGGTTTTTCAGCCCATCGATGGGGCATCTCACAGGTCCAAATGTCAGCTGAAAAAACAAGCGATCTCTTTTTAGCTCCTCCAGTTGATGTAAGACACATCAGGGCTCGGGCAGAAGGAAAAAAAAAAAAAAGAAAGAAAGAAAAAAAAGGTAAATCCGTTGAGTTTGGAGTTAGGAACAACTGCTACTGGTAGGTGTCATAGTCCTCCATAGTTCTGCTCCCCTTCCAGGTTCTGGAGAACATCAGCCAAACTGACCTTGGCGAATGGGTCCGCCATCCCGCTCCACTCTCCCCAGGTCTCTGCTATGCTTAACACTGTCAGAAAAGTCTCCAGCAAACATTTGTAATTACAGGGAGAAAGAACACTGCTGTCTTTATTTTTTCTAACTTGACATCTATCAAATTTAGTTTAAGTGTTCCCCTGGGTCAGACGAGTTGCTGAGCTATAAACTAAAAATAATTAAAATAAAATATTAAAAAAACCTCAAGTCTGCTTGCCAGGAGCGTATCGTTGGGAGTTTACAGCTTTCAATCATGTATTTCAGAGTGTTAGAAGAGCTGAAATAAGACAGGCAGACTTAATACAACATAAAACTTCAATTACTTGATACTTTGGTGCAACAAACTTGGTTCAAGAATTATTTCTGGATAAAACTAATTTCTATGCCATCTAGAATCTGTTTTTTTCTTTTTCTTTCTTTTTATTTTTTCAATACTACATTTGTTAGTTGTATAGGACTAGATTAATTCTTACTGGAAAGAAAAGGCAGGGAGGGTAGGAGTCTTCCTGATTAATGTCTCACCTAATTAAAAGCTTGCCCTGACGGTTCTTGGAAGATGAACACAAGTTACCTTTTCATACTGTAAACAGTGACTTTGCCAGTTTATTGACCCCAGCTGATGTATCAGCTATCACCAAAATTGGAAATTCTAGTTACAATGACTTAAATTTTGGCTTAATACCGACCAGACAGACAGCATGTTCCCAGACTGGTCACATTCATAAATGTCATAAAAAACATACTTGTTCTATGACATGCATGAAATAAAATTCTTCAACAAGACGTCTCTAACCAGAAAGGCATGAAGCAAAAAATCTTTAACCACGTGACAGGGAATGAGGACTGCTAAAAATGGCATTTTGACATTGGTGGACTGCTGAAGTAAAGCTGCTCCAGGCATATCTTTAACATCATTTTTATGACTTTTATTATTCTTATTTTATTTGAAGGCTTTAGAAACCATGCGAGGGAAGACCAAAAAAAAAAAAGTCAAAACACCATTCAGAATTTTTTTGAGAGCTGTTCCAGTGTAAATTTAAACAGAAAAAAAAAAAAAAAAGAAATTAAGCCAAGGATCGTGCTCAGAGGATTTGAGTTGAATCAGCCATCAGGAGGTGCATAATGTGCAATTGAGGAATTAACCGGGTTGTATGGCAAAGCCTGTGCATCCAATGCTTCTTTTTATTACAGCTCTTCTGCACTTTACAGATTTATTTCTGCACCTAATGAAACAAAGATCTAAATACATCTTTTCTCTCTTTCTCTCTTTCTCTGTTTCTCTCTCTCTCTCTCTTTCTTTCTTTCTTTCTTTCTTTCTTTCTCTCTTTCTCTCTCTCTTTCTCTTTCTTTCTTTCTTTCTCTCTTTCTTTCTTTCTTTCTTTCTTTCTCTTCCTTCCTTCCTTCCTTTTCTTTCTTCCTTCCTTTTCTTTCTTTCTTTCTTTCTTTCTTTCTTTCTTTCTTTCTTTCTTTCTTTCTTTCTTTCTTTCTTTCTTTCTTTCTTTCTCTTTCTTTTCCTTCCTTCCTTCCTTCCTCCCTCTCTCCCTCTCTCTCTCCCTCCCTCCCTCTCTCCCTTCCTTCCCTCCTTGCCTCCTTCCTTCCCTCCTTCCTGTCCTCTTTCCTTTCCCTTTTTTTGCTGTAATCATTCTTTCATTGAAGAACACTACACTCCTTTCTGGGGAAAAAATATACAAGAAGCTGACATCACCAATATTTTTAATTTTTGTAAAAAAAAAAAAAATCAGTGACCTCATATTTTCTGCAAACACTGATAAACATAACATGATTTTCTATTTGAAAATGATAAGGCCATTAAGTCAAGATCAACTTCGTTTAACCTCGAAAAATAACAATTTTTTTCCAAACTCTGCAAAACAGGAATAATTTTAATTTTTAATACGTAGAATTACAACTAGTTCTAAATCAAAACCAGACATGACATTATTATTCTGTTCTTGTCAAAACTGCTGAATAGCATCCTCCCCAGCTTTAAACTGAGTCTGTGTCTCACCTCCAAAATGACTGCACTCCTCTCCCACACAAAATACCTCCCCCCAAAGCTGGGTCAAACTCCCTTGCAAAGGGGATGCCCTGGAGTCAAGGGAGTTACGCCCACAGATGGTTTGGTCCATAGCAAACTGAGGATTTGGATGTGAAATGTGCTCCAGCGCACAGACTGGAGGTGGTTGGGATTTTTCCAAGGTACTCATTTGGCGGGGTGTCACAGAATGGCAATTTGTTGAAACTGAAACTTTTCACAAGGGAAGGTCTGTCTGAACAAAGCTCCCAAGTCAGAGTGAAAAGCAAAACAGAAAAGCATGCTGGAAAACAAAACAAAAAAATAAAAAATGGTGGAACGAAGCGAGATTAGAGACTGCCCCTTTCCAACAGCCCTTGAGCAAAAATTTGGGGGCTGCCTCAAAGTGGTTCTTACCTTTCTTAATGTAAATAAAAAATTATGGAAATGATGATTTTAGAACAAATTTACAAAGTCAAAGCAGAGCAGAATAACACAATGCAAATTTGCTCAGTCTGGTCTTTTGAAATGAAGCCTTTGTGGACTACTTTCAGCTTTGACTTTTCACCCTTTTTTTTTTTTTTTTGCCAGGTTTTCATTACCTTCAGTCCTTGATTAGAAAGGATTCACTGCTCTAAAACAGCTTTTGCAAGCTAGTTGGTCCCAAACTCATGATTCAGACATTGTTGCATGATTAAGCCACTATTATCTGCACATATCTTCTGACAAACCTCTGCATTAGTCCCTTGATTTCAGCTGAATCCACTTTTTCAGGAAATATATCTGACACCCAGAATGATGTCTTCAGAAATCAAATCCTAAAATATTTCAAGAATTTTAGGAAAAATGATAACAAAGAAACAATTCCCCGTTGGAACTGATAAGGGCTATCTCAAGAATGGATTTCCCAAGCTAGTTGCCCTAGAACAAGGCAAAGTGACTTTAAAATAGTTCCAAAGTGTGTTTTGAGTGAGCAGAGGCTTTGCTATTAATTTCAGTGAGATGTTTTACTTCCTTGGGGACTTTACTTTCAAGTTCTTTGAGAAGAAAAATAGAAGCAGGCTGAAGTGAACACACACACATCAAAATCAGAGCTGATATGAGTGCAGCTCTCCCTTTACCCAATATAATCGCTCATTTTTGTATCAGATCTGGTTTTGGTCTTGCGTAGATAGAGCACATTTGCTATGGTTGTGATATGTTAGGCAGTTAGTTGCCACCTTCTGAGGATGGAGACCTTCAGCTGCTATTGCTCAAGTCGTGGAGCTTTTTCTGTGGGCTGCTGGATGCCTAGCAAGAGAAATAATATCTCAAGGGCTGCAGTAATTGAGTAGTAGCTCGTCTTGTGTAGATTTGGCTGCAGTTTGGTCTCTGATGAGTCTAACCCTTGGCTCAATTGGATGGGCTTCAAACCATTGTTGACGACAGAGTGAGAACTTCCGTGGATGTTGTCACTAACATTGTGCTTTCTTCCCTCTTTTATCCCACAGTCGGCACAGGGAACACCTTAAAGTGGACATCCCTCTGCATTTGCATGCAAAAGGGAGGCAGATTTTAAGGTCTGTGTCCCGCGGAATCATGACATTTCTTTTCACCCCCATATTCCTTCATCCCTCACTACCTTGACCCCCAGTTCTTCCTCACCTCTAGCCCAGAGAGGGAGAAAACAGAGAGAAAGAAAGAAAAGAATGAGAGAAATATGCTGCCTGGATTGGAAAAGTCATCTTTTCCCAGGAGCAGCATAATAATGTTAATGGAAGGGAGAACGGGAAAGAGGAAATGTTTCGCTAACGTGGAGAATTTCTGGCCTGCGTTCTTTCTGAGGCCTGTTTGTCAGGGGGAAAAGGAAATTGGTGGCTGGATGAAATATGAGCTGATGCAGCTGCAATGCCTTTAAATACAAGCTTTTTTAGGCACACTGGTGCTTCAGTTTGGGGATATAAGCAGATGCTGAATGCCTTTCCCTACTTCACATGGGGCCTTTGCGTGCTGTGGTTTTAAGACCAGTGTTCAGGTGATAAAAAAAAAGGGGGGGGGAATGAAATGTCATTTTCGGAGAGGCAAAAAATACTTCAGGCTCTTTGGCGTGCAAGTCATAAAGGGCTTTTTGTGCACGAGTAGTCAGTGCAGTGTCAAGAGAAATCACTTGCACAAGGTGGAGTAACACTATCTGAAATTAAATTCTGGCCTCCATTTACAAGTAACACTTTAAGGTAAGAAAAAAAAAAAAGAAAAATTAAAAAAAAGCCTTTTCTTTTCAAGAAATTGAAGAAAAATAAGGCAGCCCCCTCCTTTCCCCCAAAAAGGTGCCCGTGGTGTACTTGTTATCCTTAACACTGCAGCCCCAAACAGAAGGTAATTAGCAGAGCTCATCAGCCAGCCCTAATGAGCACATGGCAATTTTCTATCATGCAGTGGAATCTGGGTGGAGGTTTGGGGCTGCTCTGATCTGAAAGGGTTTGAAGTGAAAAGGTTTGAACTCTCGTGCTATTGCCTTTCAGGCTCTTTGAGCCTGATTCTTATTTACACTACGTTTCCTTCGCATAAAGGGGCCTTCAAGTGGGCATGCAGTGAAGGAATATTTCAAGAGAAGGAGCATGCAGAGCAGGCTCTCGCTGCCCGCCTTGCACCTTCCTTGTAACAAGCCCCTCACTGTTTCCATACAGCAGGGAAATGCCAGATGTAGCTCTGGTCTGAGGTGGAGGAGAAAGGCTCCAGCTCGCAGTCCTATTGAAGCTCTTTTGCATTGCAGTGGTATGCCTGAAGAACTGAAATAATGTAGCTTTTTTTCCACATCTTTTCTTTCTTTTTTTTTAAATCGGGTTCTGATTTCTTACTCTTTACTGCTGGAGAAATGAAAAGTTGCATTGGGTTGGTGGTCCAAGGTGGAAGCCGTGCCGATATGCTCTGGAGATGTCATTGAAGTATAAACAGGTGATTAAAAACAGTTTGTCCCCTTGAATGATTGCTTCAGAGCTGAAGGAGTATTCCCATCTTCCAAGACCTCCCTGACTCAGTCCTGGTTGGGATCTCTCATTTAGTTTTAGACGCTAGGCTGTCTTCCTCAGTCCTAAGGAAATTAAGGCACATTAAACACCTTGCAAAATCTGTTTTTCTTTCCTCTCCTCTCCTCTCCTCTCCTCTCCTCTCCTCTCCTCTCCTCTCCTCTCCTCTCCTCTCCTCTCCTCTCCTCTCCTCTCCTCTCCTCTCCTCTCCTCTCCTCTCCTCTCCTCTCCTCTCCTCTC
>JACDJE010000182.1:52780-83560 GCA_016647715.1 Pavo muticus
TTCTTTCTTTCTTTCTTTCTTTCTTTCTTTCTTTCTTTCTTTCTTTCTTTCTTTCTTTCTTTCTTTCTTTCTTTCTTTCTTTCTTTCTTCCTTTCTTTCTTTCTTTCTTTCTCTTTCTTTTCCTTCCTTCCTTCCTTCCTCCCTCTCTCCCTCTCTCTCTCCCTCCCTCCCTCTCTCCCTTCCTTCCCTCCTTGCCTCCTTCCTTCCCTCCTTCCTGTCCTCTTTCCTTTCCCTTTTTTTGCTGTAATCATTCTTTCATTGAAGAACACTACACTCCTTTCTGGGGAAAAAATATACAAGAAGCTGACATCACCAATATTTTTAATTTTTGTAAAAAAAAAAAAAATCAGTGACCTCATATTTTCTGCAAACACTGATAAACATAACATGATTTTCTATTTGAAAATGATAAGGCCATTAAGTCAAGATCAACTTCGTTTAACCTCGAAAAATAACAATTTTTTTCCAAACTCTGCAAAACAGGAATAATTTTAATTTTTAATACGTAGAATTACAACTAGTTCTAAATCAAAACCAGACATGACATTATTATTCTGTTCTTGTCAAAACTGCTGAATAGCATCCTCCCCAGCTTTAAACTGAGTCTGTGTCTCACCTCCAAAATGACTGCACTCCTCTCCCACACAAAATACCTCCCCCCAAAGCTGGGTCAAACTCCCTTGCAAAGGGGATGCCCTGGAGTCAAGGGAGTTACGCCCACAGATGGTTTGGTCCATAGCAAACTGAGGATTTGGATGTGAAATGTGCTCCAGCGCACAGACTGGAGGTGGTTGGGATTTTTCCAAGGTACTCATTTGGCGGGGTGTCACAGAATGGCAATTTGTTGAAACTGAAACTTTTCACAAGGGAAGGTCTGTCTGAACAAAGCTCCCAAGTCAGAGTGAAAAGCAAAACAGAAAAGCATGCTGGAAAACAAAACAAAAAAATAAAAAATGGTGGAACGAAGCGAGATTAGAGACTGCCCCTTTCCAACAGCCCTTGAGCAAAAATTTGGGGGCTGCCTCAAAGTGGTTCTTACCTTTCTTAATGTAAATAAAAAATTATGGAAATGATGATTTTAGAACAAATTTACAAAGTCAAAGCAGAGCAGAATAACACAATGCAAATTTGCTCAGTCTGGTCTTTTGAAATGAAGCCTTTGTGGACTACTTTCAGCTTTGACTTTTCACCCTTTTTTTTTTTTTTTTGCCAGGTTTTCATTACCTTCAGTCCTTGATTAGAAAGGATTCACTGCTCTAAAACAGCTTTTGCAAGCTAGTTGGTCCCAAACTCATGATTCAGACATTGTTGCATGATTAAGCCACTATTATCTGCACATATCTTCTGACAAACCTCTGCATTAGTCCCTTGATTTCAGCTGAATCCACTTTTTCAGGAAATATATCTGACACCCAGTATGATGTCTTCAGAAATCAAATCCTAAAATATTTCAAGAATTTTAGGAAAAATGATAACAAAGAAACAATTCCCCGTTGGAACTGATAAGGGCTATCTCAAGAATGGATTTCCCAAGCTAGTTGCCCTAGAACAAGGCAAAGTGACTTTAAAATAGTTCCAAAGTGTGTTTTGAGTGAGCAGAGGCTTTGCTATTAATTTCAGTGAGATGTTTTACTTCCTTGGGGACTTTACTTTCAAGTTCTTTGAGAAGAAAAATAGAAGCAGGCTGAAGTGAACACACACACATCAAAATCAGAGCTGATATGAGTGCAGCTCTCCCTTTACCCAATATAATCGCTCATTTTTGTATCAGATCTGGTTTTGGTCTTGCGTAGATAGAGCACATTTGCTATGGTTGTGATATGTTAGGCAGTTAGTTGCCACCTTCTGAGGATGGAGACCTTCAGCTGCTATTGCTCAAGTCGTGGAGCTTTTTCTGTGGGCTGCTGGATGCCTAGCAAGAGAAATAATATCTCAAGGGCTGCAGTAATTGAGTAGTAGCTCGTCTTGTGTAGATTTGGCTGCAGTTTGGTCTCTGATGAGTCTAACCCTTGGCTCAATTGGATGGGCTTCAAACCATTGTTGACGACAGAGTGAGAACTTCCGTGGATGTTGTCACTAACATTGTGCTTTCTTCCCTCTTTTATCCCACAGTCGGCACAGGGAACACCTTAAAGTGGACATCCCTCTGCATTTGCATGCAAAAGGGAGGCAGATTTTAAGGTCTGTGTCCCGCGGAATCATGACATTTCTTTTCACCCCCATATTCCTTCATCCCTCACTACCTTGACCCCCAGTTCTTCCTCACCTCTAGCCCAGAGAGGGAGAAAACAGAGAGAAAGAAAGAAAAGAATGAGAGAAATATGCTGCCTGGATTGGAAAAGTCATCTTTTCCCAGGAGCAGCATAATAATGTTAATGGAAGGGAGAACGGGAAAGAGGAAATGTTTCGCTAACGTGGAGAATTTCTGGCCTGCGTTCTTTCTGAGGCCTGTTTGTCAGGGGGAAAAGGAAATTGGTGGCTGGATGAAATATGAGCTGATGCAGCTGCAATGCCTTTAAATACAAGCTTTTTTAGGCACACTGGTGCTTCAGTTTGGGGATATAAGCAGATGCTGAATGCCTTTCCCTACTTCACATGGGGCCTTTGCGTGCTGTGGTTTTAAGACCAGTGTTCAGGTGATAAAAAAAAAGGGGGGGGAATGAAATGTCATTTTCGGAGAGGCAAAAAATACTTCAGGCTCTTTGGCGTGCAAGTCATAAAGGGCTTTTTGTGCACGAGTAGTCAGTGCAGTGTCAAGAGAAATCACTTGCACAAGGTGGAGTAACACTATCTGAAATTAAATTCTGGCCTCCATTTACAAGTAACACTTTAAGGTAAGAAAAAAAAAAAAGAAAAATTAAAAAAAAGCCTTTTCTTTTCAAGAAATTGAAGAAAAATAAGGCAGCCCCCTCCTTTCCCCCAAAAAGGTGCCCGTGGTGTACTTGTTATCCTTAACACTGCAGCCCCAAACAGAAGGTAATTAGCAGAGCTCATCAGCCAGCCCTAATGAGCACATGGCAATTTTCTATCATGCAGTGGAATCTGGGTGGAGGTTTGGGGCTGCTCTGATCTGAAAGGGTTTGAAGTGAAAAGGTTTGAACTCTCGTGCTATTGCCTTTCAGGCTCTTTGAGCCTGATTCTTATTTACACTACGTTTCCTTCGCATAAAGGGGCCTTCAAGTGGGCATGCAGTGAAGGAATATTTCAAGAGAAGGAGCATGCAGAGCAGGCTCTCGCTGCCCGCCTTGCNGTAAGAGAATAAGGTATTCTCACAGTTTCTAAAAATTAAGGAGATATTAAGTATCTTAATTCCATCCTGAAATCAGTAATTAAATGTATCCATTTATTTCCTGCATGACACTCAAGGAATGTGTGCCAATTACCAACAAGTTTAATTTACTTCCAATGAAATCAAAGGGGAATACAGAGTAGAAAGATAAAGTTGTGTTTCTATGTGTATATAATATTTACATTCATTCTTATCACTAGTTACTGTCCACAGAAGAACTCTAGAAACAGCTGAGAATTTTTGCTAACAGACCAAATGCATTAAGCTCACCTTTCTTAGATGCTGCTCTGCCAAGAATTAATATTTTGAGATTAAGAGAATTTACCAGTCAGTAATATTTATCAATGGGACTTGGAAATAAAGAAAATATGCAAGCAAATGAAATGATGACTCTTCTAGCTAAAAAAGACTTAATCTACCCTATACAATAAAAGGTACGCATTCCAGGAAACTTCCGTGATCTCTAAGCAATCATGGAGAAAAATCTGAAAAACTTCCAAACTCTCAAACTTTCTCACTGGTGCTTTTTTCCCTTTCCCTTTCCCTTTCCCTTTCCCTTTCCCTTTCCCTTTCCCTTTCCCTTTCCCTTCCCTTTCCCTTTCCCTTTCCCTTTCCCTTTCCCTTTCCCTTTCCCTTTCCCTTTCCCTTTCCCTTTCCTGTTCCTTCCCTTTTTGTCTAAAGACAATCACACAGTTTTCCATGACAGTATTTATGAAATAAGATTTTCATCCGGCAAACCAAAATCCCCAAAGAAAACACTTCTTGCTCTTTGAGCCTGCTCCCTTGCCAAGCAAAGATCTCCCAGACCATAGAACGATCTCCCAAAGGTCATACTGAAAATCTGGTTTGGGCTGCTCACTGTAGCTGAATGGATTAATGTATCTGGTTTTCATTTTTAGAACTAATGATTTTTAAAAGAAATGGTCTTCTTTATCCTAAAATACTTTGTTGCATGCTTTTGACTTTGTATACTTCCTTTCCATATTTTCGTATTTTCTATTGAAAGCTTTTGCTATTACTTGCTTACCAGAAATGTTTTAATATTTCATTTTAGTCCAATAACCATTTCAGAAAAAAAGAATCTGTTTCAACTCATTATGATTTTTAAAGGATCTATTTTGACCTCAGAATATTGAAACTCAGAGTAATTGCAAACACAGGTTTTCAACAATCAAGTTTATTTTCTCTGCAGAAAACCTCACCCATATGCCTGCAGGGAATAGCTGCATTTGCCAAATCCAACTTTTGGTGCACAGAAGAAGTGGGAAACATAAATAGAAAGTGTAAGCTTTTGGATATACAAAATGGGTTTGTAATTTAAGGCCTCCCAGCCGGTGGCAACAATTGTCCATGTCTTGTGGGGTGTCAATTTTCCCTCTTCTCTTTATTTGGCTCAGCAAGCCGCCTTCTGCAATCACAGTTTAAAGTCTTGGCTTATGTGCTTTCTGTCTCCTATCTCACATCAAGCCGCTGTCATCCTGGAGAGCTGCAGGATGCTCTCCATTAATCTGATGCTGCAGTCTCCAGCCCTGTGGTTGGGTATAGAGAAGGAAAAAAAAAAGAAAGCTTTCCTAAATGATATACCAAATTACACATTATTTCACTTGACAAACGAATACTCTTTTGTGGTTAGCAGAATGAATCGTGTACATCATAATTTTGACAGCGAGCTCTGAGGTTGAACTGGCTCTCTAAACAATCTCCCTGTGTACGCGTTGCTGTTCCAGTTCAATGCAAGCATATGGCAAACACAGAAACTATACTTACTGATGCCAGGGCATGACCAAAATCTATAATAATGTTGTTTACTTTCACCAGCTCTGCAAGAAAGAATGTAGCCTCATGCACTTAAATGACCTCAGAAGAATCACACTTTGAATTTTAAAATAATTTAATCAACACATGCATTGTCTTTTAAAGACCCAAGATGATTGCAGGGACTGGGTAGACCTCATCCACACAGAATCTTGCTTGTCTCCTGGAGAAAATCTAAGGAAATTGTCTCCATGACTTTGGTTGGGGTGGAGGGAGGTGGCAGAGAAACGCAGCTTTTGGAGCATGCTTGCCTTATGCTCTTTTTGTTGTTGTCATTTCTGATAAAAATCACAATATTTCAAAGTCTTCTATGGACAGAGCTCTGCCAACTTCCTTCTCCCACAAAACTGGCAGTTGTAGAGCTCTGCCAGGAAAGATCTCATTTGAGCATCTTAGAGCTGCATGGTCTGGCAGGCGAGAGTTGGGAGGCTGAGGGAGTTGGCCACTCCTCTGGAGAAGGATGTAAAATCCACTGCTCAAGGGAGTTTTTCCTTTGCCCTTTTGTCAAGCCCTGATGTGGAACCATGGGATAGTGCAAGCTTTGAGCTGCTGGGGGAATAAACAAGCTCAGCGAGCTGCCTGTGGAAGTGCCAGCTCTTGCAGAAAAACATTGTTCTTCACGACCCAAATCAGAACGCTAACAGGGGGAAGAGTCCTCCATTCACATCAATACAAAACATTGCAGGTAGAGGAGAGGGAGAGGCAAAAGAGAGGGGATTGCTTAAATAAAGGTTTGTGTTGAGGAGAGAAGAGTTGAGGGATTTGAATGACATTGCAGCACTTCATGTAATAGCTCAGATAAATGTTCAGTGACAGCAATCTCAAAGACTAGGGTGCAGGAGTTCAGATCATAGAATAATAAAATCATGAAAGTTGGAAAAGACCACAAAGAACACAAAGCCCAACCCCAACCCATCCCACAGTGCCCACTAACCACGTCCCTCAGAGCCATGTCTCATAGGTTCTTGAACACCTCCAGGGATGGTGACTCCATCACTTCCCTGGGCAGCCTGTGCCAGTGCTTCACCACTCTTTTGGAGAAGAAATTTTTCCTAATATCCAGTCTGAACCTCTCCTGGTCCAACTTGAAGCCATTACGTGTTGCCCCGTGTGTAAGTGGATCTGTGTGAAGTGGCTTCTCAGTTGCCAACAAAGCACATAGACATGGATTTCAAGTGTCAAAAAGTCTTAAAGCTGTGAGAAGCTGAATTGCACTGATTCCCCATTCCAGGAAATGAGAACCAGGACCAAGCATCTGAGGAAAACAAGCGCATCGCTTAAAATCACGGCAGCCTTTGCTGGAGCCAGAAATTCTACAAGGCAACAGGAAAACCTGTTGGTTGAGACATAAATATTTATCTATGGAATGAGAGAACATCACTAATTTACATTTCTTCCTTTTTACACTTCTTTCTTCATATTGCCCTCTGCTATTTCTTACTCATAAGACCCACAATCTTAGTAAATAGACAAAAAAGATTAAAATCATTGAAAAACCAGTAATTTCAGTACCCAGATAGATAGAAGGTGTTGTTCTAGCAACAAAATCACAGTTTCACTTAAGTCATGTGCCTACTCCACCCAGCAGCATGTAAAACAGGCAATGAACTCACCAGGTTCTCAGGTACTGCATGGATGCTGGGAGATTTGCAGACATTCATTCTTAGGGTCTCAACCCTTTGGGTTTATCAGATTCTTTGTTGTTTTTTTTTCTTTCTTTCTTTTTGTTTTATTTCATTTATTTGTTTATCTATTGATTTATTTATTTGAGTTAAAGCATAAAGTCCCATTATTGTCTAGAGATATGCACCTTTATTCAAGTCAGGTTCTCTATTCTTTTAGCTCAGATCTCTTACGAGTGTATTTCCATATTAGCAACCTAGTGAGGCAGAATGTAACTCCTGGGCTGTTTGGAAATCCAAGGATTTGCAGCAAAGGCATGTTTCTAGCAATCCTAAAAGTTCGTGTTTGAAAGCTACACCGTACTTTGCTCACTGGGGATTAAGATCAATTCCTCTGAGTTGACAGTTTACTCATTCAACTTGTAAACTAAGATCCTTCTTTCACCTCTTTCAGTGACTCCAAATAGCATTAAGATTTCTTCTCTGCTAAAAAAAAACAACCCAGCTCTACCAGCAAAAATTGTTGCTAAAGAATAGGGAACAAGGGAAATCTGATGCTTCAGTGAACATAATATGTAAATGAAGAAATAACACTACTGAAATTAATAAACTTTAACAGAAGAAATACATCAAAGAAACATTGGGCTGTTTTTTGTTTTGCTTTGCTTTGTTTTGTTTTTCTCTACCACTGTGTGGTTGCGCAGATAAACCTACAAACCACATTTAATCTTTTCCAGAGGGTCAGTTAAATGATTCCCAATCTCTTCTTTCACATGACTTTGCAGTTTCTTGGTTCCAGCTCCGAGGAGAAGCAGAGGTGCTGAAATACAGCAAGATAGGATATCCTCTTTGTGTCACTTTTCCTACTGGAAAGAGGAAATAAAGGAAATCTTGTGAGAAATCCTGTTCTCATGAGACTGTCAGCTTCTTTATTCAGACCAAGTGATCCTGGCTAGTTCAGATAAGGTGACTTTAGCTATTTACCCATTGTAAAGTAAATTATCAAAAGTCTTCAGGCTTGTCCATCTTTAACAAAGGTTGAAAAATTCACCCTCTTTCCCATGACAGGGTTAAGAAAACAATGTTAAAATTTATTCCAGAATCCAAGAGATGCACAATTCAATGCCAGATAAATAGACAGTTTCTTTACAGCTTTTCTATCTCTACATGAATTTACTTCAGAAGCTGTAGACTTTAGAGGAAAAAATCTTTGGACCTAAACCTATCCAGTAAGGCATCCCAAAATCTTTAGCAAATGGAAATCTTATGCTGATGGGATTATCCTCAGTTGTTATCTCTACCTTATTTAGGCTGGCTGTGTGCAAAAGGCAATGCTTCATCTTGGCTGGAAGGACCACGCTCCCCTCCCAGCTCTGCAGACTCTCAGCACTGTTGGTGAGCAGCCCTGCTGTGAGTGCCATAAAGCTCTGCTTGAGACGAGATAACCCACCATCCTCCTCTAAACCCTTTCACACAGCCCATCCCATCTCTCCACTTGCACTTTACACTGAGCTGAGCTCTTCCACCAAACCCCTTTGCCTCTTCTTAGCGCCTGGCAGAAGCAGAGAGGAGGGACAGCAGGAGGGAGCCGAGCTCCCCCCAGCACTGCATGGAGGGAGGCCCATGGAAATACCAGCAGAAGATTTGTTGCATCATGCAGTGGTTTTCACTGCTCTGCTGTACCGCCCTACTCTGAAACTCTTTGTTTATTGTATGCCCTTCTAATCCTGGCACTGTCAAAGCCTGGTCCATTAAGCGAGCATTACTATGATTTATGAGCTGTGCATGGCTAGCATAGTGTTATGACAGTTGGGATGAGATTAGGTTGCAGGTCAACCTGCACTTTAGACTGGAACATTTTCAGGTCTCTCTGGATCTAAGCTTGAGTTTTGGACTGGGGAAATCCCAGAGGAGAAAGAAAGGGAGGTATGCAGTGCTTCTCCATCCTAAACTCATGACACCTCTGATAAACGGCAAGAGAAGCCTACTTGTTAGAAAGCAGAGGTGGAAAAATAAAGGTATTTGATGAAGGTAAAGGAACAGTGCTCCTTCTCTCAAAACCAGAAGCTCCCAGGCCGAGAGAAAACACACTCACATTTTCCAGTCCATGCCTTATTTCAGACATAATTTATGAGATCAAAACACCTTGGTAATCAAACGTAGGTACTTCTTGAGTGTTTCTCATTTTTTTCCACTTCACTGGAAACAGTTGGGTAGACATTCTAGCAGACTCTTTTTACATGCCAGATATCCCAGCTATAGGCATCAGGGCTTTTTCTAAATCAGAACAAAAATATTCTCTGGCTTGCAAAGTTCCAAGCACCTTCTTTTGTTTTGCCATGCAATTATCTCTTTGTTTGTCCAGGGGAATATCTAATAGCTCCCTGTTCACAGAACGGGAATATCTAATAGCTCCCTGTTCACAGAAGGGCACTGACCTCAGAATGAACCAAAAATAGCCCATGCAATAATTCCAACAATATGCTCAATATCTGATGGGAAGGCTGCTCTTCCCCTCTGGATCTGATGCATTGCATCACTTCTCACCAACCAGCAGGACGAAGCAGAGGGATGACCTTTCCTCAATGGGAGAACCAAGTATTTGTAGGGTGGTAGGAAAGAGGGCTGACATTTCTGACCCGTCAGTCACTCAGAGCCGCTGTCGTTCAATGCTCACATCCAGTAAATTGTTTCAATCAAGTTGTGGTTGGGGGAAGTATGCTCCGTATAATTCACTGCAGCCTCCTGCCTGCAGACTCCACTGTTTATAGCATGGTCTTAATTGCTTTTTTTTTTTCTCTCTTTCTTTTTGCTCAACTGAATTCATTTAAAAACACAATATAAGCGAATGATAAAATCCTTCACTAAACCACTGATAGCTAAGTGTTGCCTGACTGGGACAGACAAATAGCCCATTTAGTCTGGAATCTTTTATGCTCCTATAAGAGCTATAATATGTCCAAATTGTGCAATAATATAACATGGAGATAAATTGTTTCATGGCAAAAGTTATGTGTTATACTCTTCCAAAGTGCAACAGAGTGTAGCAGGCAAGGTGATTAAAATAACTGGGTTCTCATCCAAGCTCTAAAGCTGAATTTTTGCATAACCTGGACAAGACATTCAGCCTCAGCAAGCCCCAGTTCCTTCCTCCTCTTCTGTCTGTCATCTCGATGGCACTGATGTGCTTCCTGCATGCGAAGAATAAGCTACAACCTTATTCTTACCGTACGTTTTTATTATCACCTGAATTCTTTGACCTTGATCTCAATACTCTTGTAATAATTGATTAAAAATAGCTTGGGTGATATTTTGACTTCCATAGCCTAAATCCTTCTGCTTAATCTTTCAAATCTACCTGCTTTGTTTATATCCTAAGATAGTAAGTGCCAAAGATTAACTATATGCTGTGTGATGCTTTCTAAACAAATTTTAAAGTGTGCCCCTTAAAAGCTGTGATGTTTTTTCTTTTTCTCTTTTCCTTTCCTTTCTTTATTTTTTAATGGGCAAGCAGCCTCATTAGTACCAGGTGATTCATTTAAAGCACAATTTCACAGGGAATTCGGCTAATTGATTGGATAACCCCAGATTCATTTGTAAAAACACGATCCTCAAACCTGAAGTGCTTGGACTTAGTGGTAGTCATGTACCGAGAAGTTTACTTTAAAAGCAAACGTTTAGGTTAATGGGATCCATATGATATGAATTCCTAATAACTTTACCATGGGTGGGCTTATCGAACTGCTTATCATAACACAAGTCGGGCCGTTTCAAAGGATCTTTCTTCTGAGACTTTCTAAAGACTTTTCTTTCACCCCAGATCTATAGAAAATTCCACTAACTATCCATTGAGAAAATATTTGAGCCGTCTCCTTCTCGTGTCACGATTCAAAGGGATTATTCTGAAAAAAAAGTGCAATTTTTAACCCTTTGATGCAAGGATACAGCATTTAGTAGAGGAGCGTTTTTTGAGGGGAAGAGCATTTGTGATGATGCTCTGCAGTGCAGGAAGTCCCATTTGTGTACAAATTGGTTGGGTCTTTGACTAAAGGTCTGGCATTTGCCTGTAAACTAAAAGAAGAGACTCCAAGGTAATTTAGGCTCCCTCAAAGCCTGGGAAGTCAATGAATATCTACCAGCTGACCTTTGTGCACTCTGAATCATGCTCATAGACAGATTCCAATCACTATCTCCAATTCCATAGAGGAACAGAGGACTGCAAGCATCCCCTAAAGAGGCATGTGAATACTTAGCAGTCAAAGGGACAAGGCCATCTGCACAGTCTGAAGACAAAATTTTCTACACAGAACAAAGTCATCTTAGAATCAAGCAAAGAAGATGCTGCTATAGCAAGTAAAGTGACATTTATATATTCATTAATAACGTTTTTTAGAATTAAAACCACATTACATTTGGCAGAAAACAAGTAGCTGGGAATATGTCCCCTCTATTTTTCCTGAATTACTTTAATGCTGATTGTGCACTTCCTGTTTTAAGATATATCAGAACTTTGAAATCATTTTGAACGGTTACATGTGGCTGTGGTCTTTTACGTAAATGTGTGAGTTTGTGCATTTAAAGAGAAATCCATTATCTTGACAATTTTTGAGATAGAAAATACTGTCATTGTGATGGCAGGTGTGAAAATTGCCTTCAAGTTCATTGAGGATGGCAAAATAATTCTGTCTCATATTTCTGGTATTTAATTAAAACAAAACCCCCTATCATTCTACAGAAGAGGGGGACGGCATCATGAAACACTATCAGCCGATTAAGATTCCTGCTGGAGTGGCTACATGGTGTGAAAAATACTAACCCATGAGAAAGGACCAAATCCACTAAGTGTAGTCATACTTGGCATTGACCTACAGGGACATTAAATTGATCGACATACAGGTGAAAAAAAAGAGCATTCATGAGTAATTATTTAAGATGACAACAATAAATAGGGAGAAAATTAGAATGGTTCAACGTGAAGGAAAACCCAAAGGTTGTATTTCAAGGAGAACTTCAGATCAAGAGCTTACAGCAAGGTTTCCAATGGCACATGCTGCTACCAGCTTCCCTAATAAATCAGATTAGACATAGATTTCATCACAATCTAACTCAAAGTTCTGTGATTCCACAGATTAAAATAATAATAATAATAATTTACATTAAAACCATAATTCTAATCTGGGCAACCTGTAAATATTTCTATCAGTCATGTTGCCCTTGCTCTCAATGTTTGGTCATTCCCTCAAAGATTGTTTAGTGGTTTTTTTTTTTGTGAAGTCCTTAATCATTTACCCTATGCAACCAAAGTCTAACACAGCTAAACTCCACTGCTGTAAATGCTACCCGCCCACAATATTATTGCAGGGAGGTGTATTTGGCATGGCTGAAACCCATTACAGATTGAAGGATAATGGTCTGGCACATTAGGAGCCATACAAGGTGCTGAGAGGCTGGTGCAAGAGTTAGGCGTGTTGACGTACCAAGTTTCCAAACATTAACTAATGCAGAAGGGAAGTCGACACTGGAAAGTCTTGTTCTTGAGCGTGGTGGGACAACCGAACACTTCATAACACTATCAATTAATTTGCTACAGACACTGGGCTCCTCAGAGGAGAAGGCCAGGTCAGTAGCAGCTCAGAGGTGAGCATGTTACAGGAAAAGATTTAGGTTTGTTGGCAGGGAAGTGTGGAAGATGCCTGTAGGTTGCTTGTCAGCACTTAGCCTGGCGCTGGCCAGTTGCGTTAAATCATGAGATGCAAACCCACAAGTGAGTTTACATGAGCTAGATGCTCCACAGCCATTTGAGGAACGTGGCTTTACTGCAGGTTTCTTGCTTCATTCTGAGGAATGAGGAGAATCTGTTGAACCTCCACATCTGGAAAACCCAACTCTTTCCAAAAAAACAACAGATCGCAAAAGTCCCAAAGACCAAATTATCTATGAATCTCGCCTGTAGGAGGCCTCAGAATTAGCAAAAAATGGTGAGAAGCTGCCATTGCTCAGTTTGGGTTGTAAGATTATTGTGTTAGTTAGAAGCTTAACAGGCTTGAAATAGCCTGGCTGGAGTGGCAGTGAAAGAGAGAACAGTGTTTATTGAGCAATAAAAGAAACATTATGTTTCATTGCTCAGCCAAACTGCCCGACAGAAGCAAATCCCCCGCCTTATAATATGGGGTGTAATAAATACTAATACTATAAAGGGGTCTGTTGGAAACAACCAGCAGAGCCCTATCACAGTGTAATCAAGCCTCCCGTTAAATTAACATCTCGCTCGTGCTCACTGCTTTATGGTCTGAGAGCATTGGCCACCCTGAGGCCATCTCCGGGGGGGTTCACCCCCTGCACGGCTGCACTCTGCTCACCCTCTCTTGGGGACATCTCTCTGAGGCCAAGGGTTAGGTTTCCACCAAAGGATTAAGCAGGAGGCTCGTGTCAACAAGGCGGTGGTGGAGATTCAGGCAGAGCAGGAAGGGCTCAGGAGGCCAGTGGAGAGAAATCCAACCATTTCAAGGCAGCAGATTAATCCTGATAATACTGTGTTGGGCCATTTTTTCCCCCGGTTGGGTCAAGTTCCCTTAGCAACCGCAAAGCCTGCCATTAATAAAATTAAAAAACTCAATCATAATTTCCAACCTTTGTGCCCTTTTCAGAGGCGAAAAGATAAATTGAATATAAAATGAAAGCCTTGCTTTTTGGCCTTTGTAAACCTATTCTCGCTTTTTCACTTTCCT
The DNA here is from genome assembly GCA_016647715.1 of Pavo muticus. Lineage (NCBI taxonomy): Eukaryota > Metazoa > Chordata > Aves > Galliformes > Phasianidae > Pavo > Pavo muticus. The sequence continues at coordinate 66,235 of JACDJE010000182.1, forward strand.
CACCATAATTCTGCATTGCTGACCTTCTTCCAGTCGCAGCGGTCTCGGGAGCACGCACCACATATGGACCTCATTGTCCTGCAGAGCCAGGAGGGCACGAGGATACCTTTCCTGCTGACCCTTCCCTACACAGCCCAGGGTACACTACTTATCCATATTACTGATGGAATCTGCACAGTTCTACCTGGGCTGGGCTTGAAGTGACATTTTGTCTTCAACCTTTGTCTGATATTACAATTATTATCACAAGTCGAACTGCCTTCCAGTATTTCTTTGGAACAAAAAAAGGCCCTTTTGTTTTATTTTTTTTTTTTTATTCTAACTGATTTTTTTTGGCTAAAATTTAGATTTCTGCTAAGATGATTTAGTTGTTGGATGCTGTCAGAAAGGAGCAGTTGAAAACCAAAAGAGGGAAAAAGTACAAATAGAGATGAAGATGTTTTAATTTTCAGGAACCAGAAGTAACTGAATAACAGTTGTTAAGAAATTTGAAAAGTGTTAAGTTTGGGGTTTTTGTCAGTAAACAAGTAGGTTTCTGTGGAAATTCAGGGTTTTCCAGTTGCTTACAAAAATCACTGGCAAACTACCACACTCCAACCACCTCGTTTTCATTTTCTCCTGGTCATATAACACCAGGTTTCCATTTGCTGAGAATAAATGAGGAAGCCATGGGGTATCCCTGCTCTTTTTATTCACGCAAATAATCCCATTAAAGTCCACAGGAGTTCTCGTATCCAGTGGGCAGGTTCTGACCCCAATTGTTTTAACAGTTCTTTTTATTCACACCTCATATTCTAGCTAAAGAAATCTGATGGAGCTTGACAGAAGGCTTAAAATCACAAGTCTATCGAATGATGGAATTAAAATTATGCATGTAAGCTACTTGCTTGACTTGCTTTAGGTAAAAATGAAGGTAAAATAATACAGGGAGAAAGAAGGTGTAGAGGGTAAACAGCTGCAGAATTTTGGTGAGTCAGAGTGACATCATTGTAGACTTTCTGAGAAGCCATGGCCAACCCGTGTTTTTTCCTGGTGCCTCAGTTTCCCCATCTACAAAAGGAACTTTATAAAGCCTCCCTTTCTCCAAGAGCTGTGAGCATACAATCAGATTTAAATAGCATTTTTCTTAGAATAAATTGAAAATTAGTCCATTTTAGCGAAAGAAGGCTCTTTTATCCTACTACTCTAGAGCTATTTGGAATCGTTGCCTTAGAAATGTGATAAATTATGTTATCTATGTTCACAGTCATTAATGCTGACATTTAATAAGAGTTTAATCAGATTTCTTCAGAGTTTAATCACGTTTCTCCAGAACTTCTCACTGTAGGCTGTCCCATTGCCAAAAAGTTTTTGATACCTTCTAGGCTGAATTCAAAATGAAAATCCATGAGTGTTTTTTCATCCTGTTTATCTCTTTTGATGCCAGGAGTGTACACAAAGCAAGGTAGTCCACTCCACCCACCTTCTTCCTCATGTTTTAAATCTTCTGGTGGCCAATCCAATTTTATTTCATCTTTAAAGGAAACAAAAGTCACCTCTAAATTCAGACTAAACATGAGAAATTGTAGCCAGAAAGGAAATTTTTTTTAGAAAGTTATGTGGGAAGATATAAAAAACAGTGGGTTAGAAAGGAATGACTCTTTCAACTTGAGTTTACTGTGTTTATAGTATTACTCAAGTTCTAAGGAAACTAATAACCATCACAAATCTCACTAGCATCCCATATTTTAGGACTCGAGTGTTCTTTGCTCTCTGCTGGTTCAGACCCAAACAACAAAGAAAATTTTTGATAAAATAGGCTCTAACATTCAAACTGCAATGCCATTTAGAGATATACAAAACAGAGATATATAACCTCACCCCTGGTAACAAAAACCTCTATTGCAACTCTAACGACTGTCATCCCCTCCCTTAAACTTCTCCTACATCCCATAATAGCCTCTATTTTTCAAGAGTAAGGCTCCACATCTGTAATATATTATGTGCATAATTTGCACTTAATTACCAACCACATTGATTAAGCCATTGCACAACAATTAAACTTCATTAGGTTTTTTTTTTTACAGTGCCTTCGCTATTTAACTGAAACCTGTCAAGTGTCTTATCAGCCCTAATTGAAATGCTTGCTGGGGGTGTTTAGCTTGAAGTGTGATCACCATTTCTTTCCAATTTCAGGTGAAGGCAAAACTGAGGATTAACAAATGTGTGTCAGCCTGTGACCCTTTGAGTCACTTTGCATTCGCAATTGTTTCCATGTGTATGTCAGCAAATGTTCATCTCAATGCTATAAATAGATGACCAGGCTGCCCCTACCCTGAAATGAGACAAGTTCTGCAGTGCTTAAGTAGGAGAGGGCTTTTGGTTGCTATTAAAAACCAGACTGTGAAATTCAAAGGGTATATTGAATTTTCAGCAGCAGGAACAATAATTTTCAGCTTTATTTTTCTCAGGCACAGAATTGATATCCAAAAGGGCAGAATTACACAGACTTCAGCTTGGGAGGGTGTTGAAGCCTACTGGAGCGTGCAATCACTGTGGAGCTGGTAGTTAGATTTGTTTCTTGTTTTAAATCAACACAGTTCAGTTATTTGGATGTTTATGGGTTTCACAAGCGTTATTTTTTAATAGAGAAAGCAGTGACAAAACATTTGATACCCTGAAAATATAGTTCCTGTGTCAGAAGCTACAAGTAGACTTTTGGACTGAACTCCACATGAAATTAAGAAGCTAAGTGTCACTTTAGCAACGTGCATTCTTACAGGGGCTGAACTTGGGAAGAAAAGAGTAAATGGAAGGGGGAAATCAAATAGATACTTATTCTGGTGGTTCATCACTCTCTGATCAAAGGAAACAAGCTAATGGTCCACGTTCAGAGTTATATCTCAGTGCTATAAATAAAGAAAGATCCCTAAGACTGAATGATGTAAAGAGATGCACAGAACACATAGCTGGGAGACACAGACAGAACTTTTAATTCTGCTTTGCTCTTGAATCTAATTGTATCTTATTGTCTTTTTTTTCATGAGTGAATACTTGCTGTTTTCTCCTATGAAATTTCTTGAGCAATATGGACTTATGCATCCATAAAGCTTGTCTGTGCACAGATAAGCAGATTCCCATTCTCAGTAGCCTATAACCTTTTGTTATAAAAATCTGAGTTGCTTCAGTGATGGAAAAAGATACTGCAGCATTTTGATTGCCGTCATTTCCACCAGTGACTGAAGTCAGTTGGATAAATCCATTGGACAATGCTTTTGGCAGATTTTTACAACGTGTCTCTACTAAATGATTAGACTAAAATGATATTCATCTCTTTCCCAGGTGATAGCACCGCTTTGGTATTTTGCCCATCCATTCAGGGGGAGAAAAAGATATCTGCGGAATCCTTCAAATACAATAATTTCAAGCAAGAAATATTTTCCTTTAAGTCACCCCATGTGGTGACTGGAAATTCAAGGGAAAGTTCTGCTAGGATAGTTCAGTGTTCCTACACAGCACCTCAGATCAGTAGAAATTATTTTATTTTTGTGTCTAATTCTTTCTTCTCTCTGAGTTAGAGATAATAAAAAAGCAGCATGATTGGACTGCAAATATGCCCAACAAAGTGGGAAAAGCAAAACATTCCCTTTCGATGCCCACCCAGAGCATGTCTTGGTGGGGTCTATCTCAAGAGGCCGTCCATAGGCTGGGGGCAGACATTCATTATTAAGCAGCAGATGAGTTCAAGACCTGCTCTGTGGTTACCACGGAGCTCCTTCCGTGCTCCCAGTGAGTCCTCACCGTGAGTGTGAAATGCCATAAAGCACTGCAGCGATGCCTCTATGAATGGCCCACTTGTCTCCCTCTCCCCTGGCAGCCCGTTTTGGGGTTGTTTTCTTTTTTTTTCCCTTCCTTTTTCACCCCGCACTTGTCCAGTGGCCCAAAGCAGTTTAGCAGATATTGCAGCTTGCATGAATTATGGAAATGTGCATATGGCTCAGCTGCTCTGTACTGCTGCTTTGTCGGGTTTTATTTTCACTGCAAAATTTATTCTTGGTGGAAAGGTAGAGGACAGGAAAACGTTTGTAGTCCGAGATGCATGACTCCAGGCACTGCATATGCTTCAATAGGAATAATAATTGGCCAAAATTAGATAATGGATATACGCATTTTCCAGTATAACCTAAATGCACAGTCCCTTCCCATCAGCAGCAAATCAAACTCTGCTTACACATATACTCAAGGATGCAGTGTCTGGATCCAGAAGTAATTTCTGCAGGTGGTAGTCGTTGCTTAAATAAATCCACATCTGGAGACATGTAGAATAAGGCTGTTTGAGATCCCTTCCTCATGCCACCCTCCAAAGGAACAAAATAGTTCTTCTAGTCACTTGGGAGAGGGATTTATGGGAGGAGTTTGTTTAATTAGGTGGCCCAGCCATTCATTTCAGAAGTATTGCTGAGAAATCACCTAACCTTCTTTCAGGGCTGATGTTAAAATCTGTTCCTACATTTTCTTGGGGAGAGGAAGAAAAAAAAAAAGAAGCTATCCTTCACCCTTTCCAGCAAGCCAGGAAAGCTTGAAACTGAAATGATGGCTTTATGCCCAGACAGAGAGGAACTGAAATAAATAAGAGCAGGGTTAAGAATTTTCTTTATTGAGAGCACCTGCTCCAATTTTACATGTAGCATTGCTAAAAATTCCTACATTATGGTGTGCTCAGCTCTGTGGGAGTTCAGTAAAACCTTTGGTACTGAGAAAACCCAAATGAGTCCTTTGGACCTTTCCCTACTGTCCTCCAAATGAACTAATTGAATGTGTCAAAACAAAGGTAACACAATGGCAGAGCTACGTGTGGTGATCCCAAAGTAAGTTGTGGGCAGAATTGCATGTCTTGCATTGCTGTGGATGAGTTACAGGGCAAGAAAGTGAAAAATAGAACTGGCAAAACCTCTCAGCTTGTGAAGGTTCATGCATAATGGCAATTGACACAGTTCTTTGCTGTGGCTGCTCACCTGGTGTATCAGGTGCATCTGAAGATTGACAGTGCTTTATCTGATCAACCACTTTCACAAGCAAAGTAATGTGCTTTGTAATGGGAGCAAGACAAAAGCAAAGCAAGGTTTTATCAAGAGGTAATATATACTATTAATGTGGTTGCTCTGGCTGTGAAGGACATATATCAGGCAGGCCAGATCTTCTCTGGGTCTTAACCAACAAATTTCAGGCTATTTTTGGTGCAAAAATAATCACTTCAAGTTTAAATTAATAATGTTAATCAATTAGCCTGAGGCTTTGGCTTTTGTGTAAAGGCAAAGCAATTAGGGACTAATCTTACAGGCTACATTATTGTTGGAGTGTGGCTTGGTTACACACGGATCACTCAGTCCTTCTACTGCTGCTGCTGAAGTTTAGCTCTCCAGAGTCTTTTTCAGTAGTTGGGATGATTCAAGGACATGTCTAAGTGAAGGCACAGACTCTGATTACACACCTAACTCCAGCTAAAATCTATTTCTATCTTTCTACATGGCCTCATGGAAAAGGGGTCATTCTTCAATCTTGGAAGTTTAATTTCAGTGTTGACAACGAGCCTCCTGGTGAACGTGGCTAAGATTCTTGTCTTATTGCACCTTGCTTTCCCTAAAGAGATGACAATTCCTTTGTTAATGATCTAAAAATAACATCTTCAATAAACTTTTCAACTTTAGATGATAGATTCTGAAGTGTTTTAGGAAGTGCTGTTCAAGAGCTCATAAAAATGATTACGTGCAAGGAAACAGCAGCATGCCAGCAATGGCCAACGAATTCAGTCAAACTGGCTATGTCCTTCCAATCCTGCCTGAATTTCTTTCTGGGAACTGGTTGCCTTCAGCTCAGCAGCCCACTCCTTGGAACTGACTGTGGCTCTTTTGGTAGCCCACCTTGCTCTTCCGTATGCCATAAGGTTGCAATATGTCAATGTGTGAGTGGCATCCTGGAGAGCACCATATGGAGGTGCTACTATTTGCGGGCTGAAGGCATCTGCAACATGCAGACCCATGGTGAGCCATCAGCATACTGTAACCCCATAGAGAAGTCACTTCTGCAGCTGAACATAGGCATAAACAGTGGTGGAAAACATGTGCAGTAGGTTGCCTACATCAGCTGCTTCCTTCAGATGCCTCACTGACATAGAGAGGAGCTGACATAGCCTAAGCCTAGGAACTGGCAAGGATTTGCTTCACTGGGACAGAAGTAACATTCTTGAACTTACAGAAATTGCAATACTTTACTACAGGATAAATCTAATCAGATAGTATCCAAACAGTTGATCTATAAATTTTAGTCACAGATGTATCTCATTTTCTTAATACCTAAACCCCTTAGAAGCTTTAGCGTATTTATTTTCCTTTCACCCCTGCAACGTAGAGATACACTGTCCCTATTTTACAGCTGAGGAAGTTACTCATGGAGAGACTTAAGTGTATGTATTCATGGCAGTCACTGAGTAGAACGGAATTCAGCATGGCTGGAAAACCCACCTGAGAAGCTGGGTAAATACTTGGGCAAGTCGCTCGGCGGTCAATGCCAGGAGTACCCACGGTAATTCATTGAAAACAGGCTTAAGTGCATCTACTTGCACTCTCTGCAGGGTAGAAAGGGCTTGAACAACTTGCTCGAGGTGATGCAGGGAGTCTAGGGCAGTCCCAGGAGCTGATCCATGTCTCTGAGGCAAAAACCTGTTCCGGGGGCTCACTGGTTGAGATCACTGAATTATGTGAGGAGAACTGGGTATGAGGTGAATGTATTAAAGGGCACTAAAAGCTCTGTGTTTTTACATTCTCACCTCCTTTACCCCTGTAGTTGTGTAAGAAGCATCCACCAGACCAGACCAAGTCATGAAATCACCTGTCCACTCTGGTCTCCCAGTCAATCAATCAAGCTCAGTGAACTCATTGATTTTCCTCGGAGGTTTGAACAGGATCTTTCAGAGAAGCAAGGGCACAATGATAAATCAGACCAGCAACACGTGTACAAACCTAGCCACAAGTGTGGCACTGCAGCAGAGACCATTCCCTGAGTCCCAGATCATAATTAACTCCCTGAAGGACAGAAACCTGACAGGAAATCCAAAATCTCTTTGCAATCCACTAAATATTACAGGAATGAATGGCTGGCACTGGGGAAGGAATGTTGGCTGAAAGCGAAGCTTTTTGGTTTGAGCTTTTCCTGGATTGTGTTTATTTAGCATACAGCTCGGAGGCACTTGCTGTTTCATATCTACCCATGTAAGTAGCGCAGATAGCACTGCACTGGAAAATGGAAGGGTTGCGACTCAGTCTGCTGTTACCTGGAGCAAATTTCTGCACCTGCACAGGACCTCGGGTGGTGTTTAAAGCATTTAAAGTGTTCAACTGTGGGTTTAAGTCAAACAGTTCAAAATATGATTGCCCTGGAGGCTTTTGCACTCACATTGTGAAGTCCAAGGTGTGATTTCTGATGGCTTTTCATTTTCTCTGGGTGAAACAGAAATAAAAGCCTAGAAAATACATCTGAGCCTTTCTCCTGCCAAGGCCAAAAAAACAGTGCACTTCAAATTCAATTCCCCTCAAGGACAGGATAAGAGAAAAGAAAGACATATGTTGCATGATGTCATGTAACCACTACCAAAAGTTGTTCAGATATGATATGGCGAAGGTCCTATACAAGCTAAAATAGAACAGAGATTACTAGTTTCATTGAAGAGATGCTGTTTCACAGTAGCTGCAGATTTCCCCCTTCCTCAAGAGATCTGGCTTTGCCAAGCCCCAGTCTGCAAACTTTCTTTGCCTTCATTTCCTATTCTTTTCCCACTATGGTCCATCTTTGGATGTCTTTAGAGCATCTCATCTAGCTCACTTCTTCTGTTCCCTGGAAAAGCATGGCCAAGCAACCCCATAACTGTGAATGGCTGGTGCCATTCAAATAGCAGAGGGCTTGATTTCACCCGGCATCACTGAGCACTCGGTGTTGAAATGCAGGTGATAAGTTTGCAATCAGATAAGGTGATGGTAATTCCAGATGACCCTGCCATCAGTCGCAGGAATCGCCATGCGGGGAATGTCAGGATTAGGTTTCACTCAGAGCCTGGACACATTTATAATGTTTCAGTAAATGAATAGGGAGTACTGTGACCCAGCTGGGAAATTTATGGCCTTGGTTGTGGCTCTGACAGGACTTTGGAGTGAGATATCGTGGGTTTCAGGGGTGGAGGCTCATCTTAAACTTAAATTGGGGTGGGGGTAGGGGTGAGAAGCAGAGATAAAGCAGCTGTTGAAAAGCTTAAGCTGTGTGTCTCTGGCTAAAAGCAGCTCCAGAGAACTTACTCGCTGAGGTGTCAACCGTCTATGAAGGGTCCATTAATTGAAAAATGTTCCAACTGGACCCTGAAGGATAGATTGAGTCCCATGTTGGGGGGTCTGGGCACTGGCTCGTAAAATCTGCAGATTGCAGTCTTCATGGAGGGAGGAGGAGGAAAATTTTCATGGGAGGAGAGGTTGTTCCTGACAATGTGCAGTCACCACCAGGCTCGAGTCGGGGAGCTGAGCAACACAGAGACCTTTCACTCCACGCTTTGTGGTCACTCAACTTATTTTCTCTTGTGTCAGACTGAGGGATTTATTGCACCTTTTGGATTTTCAGCAGCATCTGTTACATAACCTGAATGCCTGATTAAAATGAGCTCTTCAAGAAGGGGAAGCTAATCTTTGCCTAAGCCATGTACGATGATATGCTGTGACCTCCTTGACTTATACTTCAAAAAGATTTGCTTAAAAGCAGAGGGTGAAAAGGGAGGTTTAAATATTTACTGGGACATTTACAAGTATGATAAAGTTTTTCAGCCTGTTTGGTTTTATGATAAATCAGTTTTTATTGCCCCCAGAAAACCCAGGAGATGATGCTCAGAAGTAAAATTTTCTTGGCTTCATAATTGGAAAATCATACTCCAAGTGGTTCAGCTATGAATGGGAGGAAATTTAAAGCACACAACAGTCTTGGGTGACCAGTCAAAGCATTTGCTGTGGTTGTCCAAACAAAACCAAAAAAATGCTTAGAAGTAAATAAAACATGTATTTTGTAGGCCACTGAGAAGGCCCTTATTTTTTTCCCTTTTGATCTCAAAGAAATTTTCTAAAATTATTTTTTTCCAAAGAAAGTAGTGAGGTCAAAAAATGATTTTTTTTGTGTGTGAAAAAAATACAGGTATTTGGAGAAAAGCCAACTGTTTTGGCCAGCTGTACCTATGAAACTGGAAACCAGGTAAAAATTGCCCCGATCTGGTCTTTTTTTCTTCTTTCTGAGAAGTTGATTAAGGTTCATCACAGCGGGCTTTGAACTTCTAGCAAACTGCCTTGCGGGAGGTTGGGCCTACATACAGAGGTCAGATGAACCCATGTGGACTCAGCTCAGTTTCACTTTCGCTTCTGCAGACAAATCTGAAATTCCGAGGTACGTGGCATTAGGACCAAAAGCAAAGTGAGATTTTGGCTAAAGACAGTCCCAGCTAGTTGATACAAAAAAATAAAATAAAATAAAAAATCAGCCTACACAGAAATGAAACTGTGGCTGTATTGTGGTCATTCGTTTTGTCATTGATTTAATTGGGAACTGGAGTCTACCTTAACTTACGCCAATGACTCAACGCTGCCTCTGGGTGTGATATAAACAATATTATTTTCTAAAGCAATTATCTGATTTAAAATCTTCTGAATCTTCCTCCTGAGTACAAGCTGATCAATATTTCACAGTGAATGGCAGTTCTTTGTTGAAAGCCAGCATAGCTTAAACACTTCTCAGATTTGGAAGAAGAATAAATGGGTATGCCTACTTCTTTTTTCTATACTTATAGCTTCAGAAAGTTCCTTGAGTAGTCTCCTTTTTCTCCTTTCTGCTAGCATCATTTTGAGTGGTTAATCCCTTTTTTATACAGAGGACTTACGAGCATTAGATGATACAAATTAGGTCCACTAAAATAGCTGAGTAATAGAACGAGATCCATCTTCATACACAATTCAGTTGCAGATGTGTGTGGGTTGTTTTAAAGTGCCCATGTTCTCCTAATTTTGATGTGAAGGAATAGTGAGGTACAAGAGCTCAATGAATTTCAGGAAACCCTGTTGCATAGTTCATCTGCAGAGAGGAAATGGAACTGATATTTTGGATACACTGCAAACCAAAATCAAAGATGACAAATCTGTATTTTCAGAGCAATCTATACCTATGCAGAGTTTTTCTGGAATCTGAGCCATCTCATACAGCACAGAACACTGAATCCCTGCCAGAAACGATAAACAAGCCCCATTTTTCTTCCCTTATCTCTTTGCATTTTGCTAGTATCGCCTCTCATCCCCTTCCGCTCACTTCCAACTGCTACTATCAGCAGGCAGCAGAGAAATCCTTCCCAAGCAATGCGTCTGCAGCTTCTTTGTGGGAAATCTTCTCACCTCTCTTCTTTGCTCACACAGGACATGATTTACAAAGGCTAGTGATATGGGGGTCAATTATGGAAGTTTAATTAAGATAAAGTATGTAGCAGGTAAAATATTAGGAGGAAGGATGAAACAACTGCTCGAAGCTCTGATTACACGGGACCCACCAAAATATATTGCCACAGAAATTAGGAAAAACTTTCCTTTGACTTGCTAGGAGGAAGTTTGCCATCAGTTGAAAGCCCCATGCTTGTATTTGCTTGAAAGCTGATGTTTGTTGCTAAACAGGTTGCATGTATTACAGTAAAAATGAAATAACAAGAGGGAGAAACTAACTTGCCATAGGCTATTAATTTTCAATTCCAAATCAATTTCTGAATTATGTTATCTGAGGCCCAGAAAAAATGAAAAGAAAAAAAGTGAACGTATTCCACTCTAGTGCATGTCTCAACAAACTGGAAAACTCGTATGTATTCTCTAGAAATAAATATGAGTAAGACTTTTCATTTAATCATGTATATTTTATATTATGTATGGAGGGAATTTGCCATTGGTACTTCTTTGCTGAGTGTAGTAAATTCATTTGATAAATGCAGCATGAAAGACCACACAGTTTTGAGCGTGATAGGTTCCCAAGTTTAAGGGAAACTATTAAACATGTAGATAATTAGTAGTTATATATATGTGCTAATACATTTTTATTTCAAATGCTACAGATGCCATGGTGTTCAGGTGGGAATTAGAACATTTTAAGATAGTAAAATCTAGATAGAAACCCAGCTCAAAAGTGTTTGCTACAAACGTGGGAGTTGCCAAGGGAGAAGCCAATATTGCATTCCTCAGGTCTAGGGCAGAAAAAGTGGAGGAGTTAAGATGAAGTACAGATTTTCTTCTAATCAAATCCAGAAGACATGCTGTAAACCTTATTCTAAGAGATCCGCTAAGTCTGCAGCATGAACATGACAGGCAGGCAAAATTGTGGATTTGATCATTTTAAAACCTGTGGATTCCTGGGGTTTTGGCTACGTTAAAGACTCCGAGAAAAGACATGCTGAAAATTGCTGAGGGGTGTTACCCAACCAAGTTGCCAAAGGCTTAGTCTGCCTCGGTAATACAGAGAGCAGCTGGTTGAGCTAACTCCCAGTTAATTACCTCTTCATTTCTGCAATCACTCCATAGTTTGTTTAGGGCAAGGTGGAGCAGAGGTTTCGGTGCCCAAATCATTCAATTTATTCATTTGCTATAGAAAATAAAAGTTAGAAAATAAAGACCTCATTATTGTACATATTTTTTCATTTAATTTGTTATGGGCATATTACAAAATGCCTTTGTAATTTGGGTAATCATACACAAATGTTGGGTTTTGCTGTAGCATATTCAGATCAAATACTTGTTTGGCTGAACCCGGCAGGCAATGTTGGTGCAAGCCCAGCTCACCAAGAGTGTGGAGGTGATTGATTAATTGCTCCTGTAAAACCTACAGAGCCAGCTCCTGACATCTTTTCACACTCTGAACGAGGTAGGACTTTCAGTGCCCATGTTATGAAAGGGATTTTTTATGTGGAAGGAAAAAAGTCATGAGGAGCAAGGGGATCAAAGTAGGGGATAGGCTCATTTATCTGAGAGGGAAAGCACAGAGATGGTACATATTCTCCTTGCCGTTTAATGGGATCATTGTAGACCTATTTCATACAGTGAAGTCTTTCAGGTCATTTGCCCCATCTCCCTTATATGAACGCTTCTTTGTAGGTCCTAAGATAACAATACATTAAGACAGTCAGTGCTAATTCCCACTACTCAGTATAACTCCTGTAGGCTTTCCTAAATAATTGTTCTTTGTCATTTTTATACAATACCAACTTACAATTTTCTACAGTGCCAGCCTCTTTTTAAATGTGCAGCACATCTAAAATCTGCATTTAAGGGATGTGTAAGTTATAAAGTCAATCTCTTGGAAGATTAGGAAGTGCTTGGATCCAGATTACCCTTAAATTGGCCCCATTCTATAAAGCCTTTAAATATCCGATTGCTACAAGTTCATGCCCCTTCCAACTACTGTGAAAAAAGAGGCGAGAGACTTGCAAAAGAGCCTGCTTTGAGGCACAGACTGGATTCATTCCCACTGTACTTTTCATTTGAGGCTCTGAATGAAGCAAGGATTTCTGTGGAAGAAAGACAGTGTGATCGGGTAATTAATGTTTCCTTATGTGGAACCACAGCAGCACCTACCAACAGATGAGAACAGATAGAAGAGAGTTTGCACCCCCAATTCCGACAACTTGTTGTGTGAAATTAGTTCACCTTTCTCTAGCAAAACATTTTGGAAGGTTGATATTAATAAATTTTGTCTTGGCAACCAAGAGCTGTGATGGAAGACTGAAGTGCCACTTGAACTTTCGATATTCCCTTGAAAATTTCTGTCTCTTAGCCATTCTAATTTTCCACTTATTTTCCTCATTAAAAAATCAAACATAAGCTCCTTCAAGAAAACAGATCCCTGCTTTTCAACAGATACAGATGCTTCTTCCACAACATTTTTTACCTTATCTGGTATACACTGAGAGTTAGAGATCAAGTTTAAGATCGTAAAATCATATAATCATTGATGTTGGAAAAGACCTCTATGATTATCTAGTCCAATCATCAACCCACCACCACCATGCCCACTAAACTATGTCACTCAGTGTGACATCTACCCTTTTCTTGAACACCTCCAAGATCAGATAAGATTCAGACCCAAGTATCCAGATCATCAGATGCATCTCCAGGTCCTGCCTTCATCTATTTTAGCTCTAAGTTTAAAACAAACAGACAAACAAAGGAGAAAAAACCAAACAAACAAAAAAACCCACCAAAAACCTTTGGTTTGGTTTGTTCTGTTTTGATTTAAACAGCCTCTTCTTCTAACTGTGGTGGTGAGGATGCGCAGAAGAAGTGAACAAATTCTATTCATTTTATGCTGTGGAAGTTTTGAAAAGCATATTTCCAGCTGATTTTCCTACTGCTGTACTCGTTTTGTCTGAAATGGCTTTGACTTTCACAATCTGGGTACAATCAACATGGCCTCAAGGGATTTGGAAGACCTCACAGGGTAGACCTCCTAGTATCAGCTTTGCACGCTGTCCCTTCAGATAGAAAATAGCTTCTTAGGTCCTAGTAGGCCTTCAGTCAGTGTCCCAGGAGAGTGTTCTGCCTTTGGAATTGTCTGCTTTCTTTGAATGCTTTTAAGATCTTGACCACTCCTTAGCCAAATCACTTTGTGTGAGCATTGTGCCTGTTCGCTCCAATCTCCTGTCAGCATCTGAGGCTGTTTCCATCCAGAGTAGAAACCGTTATTTCCAAAGCTGGAGGATCATTTTGGAGAAAGGTTGACTAATTTCCCTTTATTCATAATTATGAGAAAAAAGAAAAAGAAAAAAAAAAAGAAAAAAGAAAAAGCACTGCTTAATCCACTTAGAGCTTTAACAGTCAGAACTCCAACTGGAGCTCAGCTCACAGCCCTCTGATGTTACTGCATTATTCCAGTGACATGCCCAACCCATGAAGAGCAGTACAGTCTAATTTGGAGTTGACAGAGGCATGGAAACTATGTCTACTTCCAATAGAACTCCTTTCCTCCTTGCCAGGCACAGAAGAAAAAAGACTTGCCATCAAACTCCTGGCCACGAATTTGCTGCATGTTTTAGCATTGCCATCCTCCTTTCCTTCTCACTGCAAACATCGAGAAGAAAATACCAGAATATAATCTATATGCAAAACCAATATGTTCTTTGATATATTTTCCTGTTTCTTCCTCCATCCCAGTAGCCGCACATTAGTCTGATCTGGACTACAAGCTACTCCTTTTATGCTAGTCCAGTAAACCCAGGAGGCACAAACTGGAAAATGGTTTGGCTGGAGGTGTGATTTGTTCCTGTGTAGACATCCCTAATTTCACTGCATGTTGTCCTAACCTTTGAAAAATGCTTTGGAAGAAGGTGGCTTATTGAAGTTGGTTATTGCTTTCTGATGATAATGCTGAAGGTGATGATTGCCCTATAGTTCAGTGTATCATGTTGGATTCATTTAGCCTATGTTATGTACCCTGTGGTCTGTGATTCATTCACTGCATTGCAACGTGCTTTTTGGAATCACACTCCAGCAGTGACTTTCTGACATGCGGTTCAAATACTCATTTCTTTTCAGACCATACTTTTATTACAGTGAGTAGATCTGTATATAGCTTTAGACTGCTGCAAATTTCCAAGGGCTATGTCCCAACAAGTATCACTTTCCAATTTCATTCCCCTCAAGAAATTCTGTCAACAGCTTCTCCCAATTCCATTAATCTTGTGTTTTACCATCTTAAAGCCTCCCATTCTCTCAACTCCCTTAAAGATGTGACCAGTGTTTCTCCTTGAGTGCTGACAATTGCTTTCTCATTCTTACGTGGAGCTGCTCTCCTTGCTAAGAACCACATGCAGTTTTCAATAATACCTATTCATCAGTAATGTATATAGCGAGCCAGGTCTGGATTTCCACACTGAGGTACTGATGTATTTTACATACCTTGCCTTTCTCAAAAGGGATTTTCTGTCTCTGAACACTAAATATGAGAAGCATTTCTCAAATTCTTTGACAGAATGCTTTTAACATATCAGCAGGGTTAATAAATCTTTTCCATTTGTTCTGTTCACTTTTATTCATAGTGAAGTATTGATCAGGAACAAGCAGGGATTGTGAGGACAGTTCTCAAATGAAAGTGATAGATGGTACTACCAGGACGCTGATGCAAAAAGTTTTACTTGGAGCTGTGGGCATTCAGCCCTGAGGATTTTCTCCTAGCAGCAAGGAAACCCAAAAAAAGAACATTATAACCATGCCAGACCACCAACCTGTTGGAGTTCTTCATTGCATTAAGTTTTCAGATTTGCTTTTCTTCGACGCATTTTTCACTGTGGTGCTCTCAATTAACACAAGTATTTTCCATCTCAAAAATACAAGCAATTGATGATGTGTCTAAGCAACTAATTTCAAGCAAATACACGGTGACATTGGGTACAGTAATACTGATGCCAAAGGGAACCCCTCTGAAGCTCAATTTCACTTCGAGTCCATGCCTCAAATCTGGACAATCCAAGGGGTAATCCCTGCATTAATTTAATTTTCTCTGAAACTACCATAGTGTATGTGTAAGCTTTATGGATACCTTTTGGCTGTGAAATGATTACAGAATCATACAGTCATCTGAATTGGAAGGGACCTTCAGAGGACGTCTAGTCCAGCTCCCCTAATGTTCTCCTAATTAAGGCAGCTTCCTCTCACATAAATAGTTCAGATGCATATTTGCTTCTGGATATCTTGGGTTGAAGGATAATTTGTTGATCCTGCAAATGCTCATGGTTGTAGGTAGTCCATGGGATTGGCACTTGAGGCAGCATGGTAATGAAAAGTCACCAGAATAAAGAGCTGTTGAAACCAAAGAAAAAGCTAAAAGCTAATGGATCCTAATTACCTACTTTTTGTCAAAACACAGGACAGGAATATTATTCTACAAATATCCAAAGGGAAGGAAAAAGAAAAAGCATTCCTTATGGAGAATTTGTCAGTACCTCCTCAAGTCCTTCCATGAAGATGGGATGGAAAAACTAGTAGTGGTCCATGATACGAAGGGACAGGATGCTATTCTGAAAGCAAGAGTTCAGTCTAAATGTCAGAAAAACTGGGAGATATTTTGGGTCGTGAATAGTGCTCTCAAATATTTGCAACAGATGTTTCATTTGGGGCTTTTAAACCAGTCAGTGTTGTAGGGGAATATCCTGAAAGGGCAAAGAAAGAGCTGGGTGACCTCATCAGTTTTCCACTTCTAGTTTCCATGATTCTGTAATTCTGTGGGTTTTTTCTCTGTCACTCTGCATATGAAAAGCTTCTCCTCAAGCCACTTTTTCAGGAGCATCTGATCATTGCAATTCCTGCCTAAAATTTTGGTGACACGTTGTGCTCGTCACCATTGGCAAGGGGACAGGGACGGTGGTGCATGTGATCCATCGAGGAGAACAGAATGTCAAAACGCACAAGAAGTTTGGAGTTGGGAATCTATTTTTAGTGGCTAAAGATTGTTCCAAGGTTAAAGGAACACACAATTCTGGGGGAAGGTGGAGAGAATATTTGCCCTCCCTGGAGGCGATCCAAGAGGATTTCAGAATAAGAGGTCAGAGGAGCAAAGGGAGGGGAGGGCTATCTGTGACACAGCTGTTTTTGTAAACAGAGAGAAAAAAGAAGTTGGATGGTAATGCCGAGTCCCGTGCGTCGTATTCCACTGAAGCGTTTTTCAGCGTGGTGGGGTGGAACAAATGTACAGTCATATTTAAGACATCAGACCACCTACATCTTAACAGATCCGCAAATTGACGTTAATTAAGCCATTTATGTTAAAAAAAAATTTAAATTCAGCTGGAAAAATAGAAAGAATGCTGAAACACTGGCTTCCTTGTTCAAACCAGCTTTCTAAAGCAGTATTTGACATGTTTGCTGGAGAACAGAACAGAAAGGACAAAACTGTCTAAGGAAGATGTATCTCAGGCAATACTTTCTTTCAGCATGTTTCTGACTGACAGTGAAAGACCTGAGGTTGTACTGATGACAAATGTTTGCACACCAAAAAGGAAATAGTCATTTCTTTTTTTGGCACAAGAACGAAAATTTGGGCAGCACAGGACAACTTTGGATGCATTTGCTGGATAAGAAAACTGCATTAGCAGATCTATTTACTGTAAATTAGTGATGTCTAAACTGGGAAAAAATTATGGGAAAATATTACGATCCTTTCCTTTCCTTTCCTTTCCTTTCCTTTCCTTTCCTTTCCTTTCCTTTCCTTTCCTTTCCTTTCCTTTCCTTTCCTTTCCTTTCCTTTCCTTTCC
>JACDJE010000182.1:83807-234679 GCA_016647715.1 Pavo muticus
TTCCTCTTCCCTTCCCTTCCCTTCCCTTCCCTTCCCTAAGAGGCACATGCAAACTAAGTAAACCCTTCCTCCTGTATTTAATTAGAAAATAAACTTCACATTTATTTTTTTCCCTGGGACTATTTTAGCTGCTCACTTTTTCAAAAGGGAAGGCAGCAACTTAATGTTTGAAGCTGGGAAAGGCACAGGAGCTGCCTAACTTTGCTACATTTTGCTTTCCCCTAAAGAATTATAAGCTTTCTCCAAGGGAATACGTAGCAAATAATTAAGCTACGTATTAAAACTGAACAGCATGTGTAACCCATTCTATGCACAGATCAAACTGCTTTTTGCACGAGTTAGGAACATGCTCAGAACTATTTCATTTCACCTGCCAATCCACAGTTACCCATGCACACTTTGGATGTTCAGGAGTCTGTCAGAGATTGTCCTCTGTATTTAAGGATAGAGCAGAAAGCCAATATTGTTCGTTTGAGGGCTATTTTTAATGGCTACATGCAGAGAGCTCTCTAGAGTTGCCATAAATATCCTGTTTGCTCTCTTTGTTTCTCTTTCATTTAGCTCCCTCGGTATCAACAAGACTATTCTTTCTAAAATGTTTTACTATATCCCCCCTGCTCCCTTCGGAGAAGGAAATGATGGAAATACATTTGCAGGGGGAAAGGCATATTTATTCAGCAATGAGTAACTTTTAAAAATAGTTAAATCAATTTAGAGCAAACCTTCAACAGCGAATGCTCACCTTTGGATGGGAATCAAGAATGGAAACTCTCAGACCAGAAGGAATTTCTACAGGATGTAATGAGGAATAAAAAAATGCGAGTGGGTCTGGGGGGTGCCAGGACCAAAATAACGCCAGGTCACCCCAAACTGCCAGGCAATGCTTTGCCTTTTTCCCCATAAAAATGTGTAACACTTCACCAAGAGCATGAAGTGCAAATTCAGGCACCCGCACGGATTAATTTATGCGCCCAAACAGGGAGTTGTGCTCCAGTAATGAGGCTCTGCCCTGAAATTCTTCAGTATGTCGCACACATGCACAAGTCCAGATGCAGGCATTCAAGTGCCTACAGAGTTTTTTTGGGAAGGCTCATGTGATATTGGACTCATTAAGATTAAATGTGAAATCAGGTTGTCCTTTTTTTTCCTATTCTGCTGCCTACTCAGACTTTCTGCTGAGTGTCAGAAAAGCAGATTGCATTTGTGCAAGCACTGCCTGCAGCATCACAGAGAGGCAGAGTTTATCCACATTTTCCCTATGTTTTGTTTTTCTTTACAAATTGCTGGCTCCCTCATTCGGAAGTCTCTGAAAGAAAGAAATTCTCCTAGCATTGAGAAGCTTTTTTATTATTATTATTTGCAAAGCAGATGTAACGTTTCTTAAGATGGCACTGCCCACCTTTTTCCCATGCCTGCTTTCCTGGCATGTGGGACATCAGCAGCTCTGCTGAGCAGTGGCCCTACTGTGCGGGGATGCAGAGAATCATGGAGTAGAATCACAGAATCATTTGAGCTGGAAGGGACCTTTAAAGGTCTTCTCCCCTGCGATGAGAAGGGACACCTACAGCTCAGTCAGGTGCTCAGAGCCCCATCCAATCTGACCCTCTTTGGATGCTTTCACAGTCTCATGATGCTCTGTGGTGCCGGGGATATGCAGGTGGTGACATGAGGCAAGTGGGTCACTTCTGACTTCCTAGAGCTCATTTTTGGCTTTTAGGGTTAGCCTTGACACTAGCAGCCAAGAACAGAGATGGGATCTTGCAGTAAGGATGCGGGTGCTGGTTTCACTACCCCAGCATTGAGGCTGCTCTGGGTAATGCTTACCAAAGCATCCACAGAGAGTAGCCAGCATTTGCCACAAAGTAGAAATGTGCAATGTGCTCAGCATGCAGCTGTGGACACTTCAGTCAGACGTTTGTGCTCCTTGAGGATAGATAGCACCTGTCTCTCTGGAGAAAAATCGAGGGGAATTGTAGATGCCTTTGTAGAGCTGCCTGCTTTATTAGGTAATAGGTCCCAGCTCAGCCTTTGCTTTTGGTATCCCATTCTCCTTGCCCAGCAGGCACTGAAGTATGCTGAATTAAGATGATATATTCTGTGGACAGGTGGAGAAAGGAATCACTTCTTCAGAATGAAAAATTAAAAAAAAAAAAAGGAAAAAGAAAAAGTGCTTAGGTAGTTCATCCTCTGCTACAGAATAACTGTATCATTGCATACCAGAGGGTTATAACTTTCTTGTTAGGTAATGTTTCTATATTTGTAGTATAATTGCAAGCTTAGCTTGCATGTTGTGCTGGTAAATGAAACGTTAATTACACGTATTTACACATCCATCCTGGATGGACTGGCTGTGAAAGGATAAGAGTAACACTGCCTGAATATTTTAAGCCTCTAAATGTGAGTAGTGTTAAACATCAGGTCTTGTAAAACACAGTGCCACTATTGCCTTTAAAGAGAAAAATTCCTCAGCAGAGATGTCAGATGAAAAATGCAACACCCCCAACAAATCCCCTGGCTCCAGCAAGGGAAGTGTTGTGAAGCTTTTGACTTTCTGAAGAGTGAAGATGAGTGAATGATAAGCCTTGGCCATCCTCCTTGGCAAACCATTGGCAAGACAAAATCCAATGTTTTCAGGTTGTCACTGTTGCTGTCAGTTGTTTGCAGTGAAATCTGTGTAGTGTGGTGTGTTTATACACTGGAGGTGAGAAAAACTACCTCTGTGTGCCCCAAAGCCATTAACGCTCTGAGGAGTCAGCAGATGAACTGGAGTGGTTAAACTCATCACCATGAGGTTAACTCCCATTGTGCAGCTCCTGGCTCAACATCAGAGGGCAATAAAACACTGAGCGCAACACGATGGCGGTTCTGATCAGGAAATAGGGGACATGTGTCATTACAGGGAACAAACAGGGCAGTAGAGGTGTCTGGCAGCAGTGCTGCCGAGTGTTCATTGCCATCCACTCCCCCTCAATGTTCCTCTTATGCCCTTTATCGGCTTCCTCCGCTGCTGGGCGCAAACAAAGTCTGGCCCTTACCTGAGGGTCAGAGAGATGAGAGACAGTGTTACACAGGATATTCCCAGCATTTTCAATACTTCCTTTGCGGTGCGTTATGAATGTCTGACTGACATGGCCAAGCGAAAGTGCTCCGGGTTCCCGCGGGACCCGTGTGGCCGTAAAACTCACAAACAGAATAATAACAAAGTCATAAATTCTGACCTGTGGTACAGTCCGAATCGAATAACAGCTCCCCAGCTGTGGAATATGTGCCCTTGTTGTATGAAGGTGGCAGACCCCAGGGGAAAGTTCAGGTCGTATTTGTCAAGTTGTGTAGAGCCGGGACTGTTTAATGACCCAAAAGCAGCCAAAAGCTTGAGCAGCAGGACAGATGCCCAACCGTGTTTTTAGCCTGTTATGATTTACCCATTATTTTGTAAGTAAGCTTTAAAAAAATTGGGTCAGATAACGGATCCAGGACAACGAGTGGCTGAGATCCTATCGTGAAGGATGTGTTTTTCCCCTTCAAAATACCCAGGACCATTTTTCTTTAGAGCTTTATCCGATGATGAATACCTTGATGGATTGACAACCAGATGCAGCCAGGCGTGATATCCCGTAGCTATTTCTGCTCCCTTCTGCAGTGATTCCTCTCTGCAGCCCTAAATCCTGAAAGACTTCGGGGAAGCTCCAGGCTTTACAGGGGGCAGCACTGGGTGAATATTAGAGTTACTGTAGATTTCCTTGTTCATTGCAGGTGTGTTGGACTAGATGACTTTTGAGGGTCCCTTCCAACTAAGATGATCCTATAATTCTCTGATTTCTTGATGCCCAATAGAGCCATGAGCTAATTCACATCCTTCCTAATGCTTGGAAGTGGAGTTCAGCAAGCAGAAAGACCCTGAGTAGCCCGCGACTGCCTTTGAGATGCGCTCAGAAGGGCTAGTAAAAAGAAGGCACACAAAGAAGAGAGGAACTTTTTAGTGTCAGCCATCCTCTGGAGTGGATTTTGCAGGGAAAAAAGGGCATTGGGAGATTTCTTCAGCCCTCCAACTCCTCTGTCAGACCGGGATTGCGTCCACCTCAAGCCTCAGTGACATGCGGGCTGCTCGCCATCCGGAGAAGGAAGGACAAGATGATTTGTTTTTGTGTGTGTTTTTCTTTCCATGTCTGCTACTTGGAAGGAAACATGTCTGCTTTTAGAGAACAATGCTGCCCAGGGCCGTGGGAGTGAGCAAGTGATGTGTGCGAATCCTAACCCAGACCCCGTTCCCAGGCCAGCGCTCGGCGATGCTCAGCTGTGCAGCCCCATGCAGCACTTTAAATGTGAAATGAGGGGGCTGGGGGCAATTTGGCACTGCAACTTCTTCCCTCCTTCATGGGGACATGGGTTTCTCTGAGCTGTTGTAAGCAGGGATGTGCCAGGGCCTCTTGAAGTCCCCCAAAATCCCCGCTCTGCATACAACTCATAGCCCATCTCTAATTCTTCCTCTCCTTCTTCCCCTAAATGTTTCTTCTTGATGCTTCTTATAGCCATTTCTTCTCTTCCCCATTCCCTACGTCGACAGACTGATGGGGACAACACGTGGTGGTGGGACGGCCAGCAAAGGTTTTCCTTCTCTTCAGTGATACATAGCAAAACCAAACCTCCTCGTTTTGAGGCAACAAGTGCTCTCAGAAGTGAAATTCCTACCACATCTCTGTCTTTGGATGTTGGGCAGACTCTGAATGTTTTTCAGCAAAGTACATCTCCTACCACTCAGGTCACATTTCGTGTTGGCACTCCTCAGGTGTCAGATTTTGAAGAGAAGCCATCTGGGTCTCAGCCTTTGTCCTCCTCCTCCTCATGCATCATTGCCATGCTTTGGATGTGCAAAACCACATTTTGAAGGATTCCCAGCTGGTTCTCCAAGCATTTCATCTGGTTGAGAGTGTTTGGCATAAATTGGAAAGGGCTCAGATAGGCTGTAATTTCCATCCAAGCAATGCAGGATTTGTAGCAGGAGGTGTTTTAAAGGTCTCCTCACCAAATACTATGAAACTTATGGTATTCAGCTGAGGGGGCTCAATAAAAACTGCTAAGATTTGCAGAGTTTAGGACACAGATAAGTACTGAATAGAGAAAATACATTCCAGCAATGCAGACTAACCAGGCATTTTACTCACTTTATGGCATCTATCACCACCTCTCAGCCCCATCATTGGCTATTGCTGTCTTTTAAGCCCAACTGTGAACCAGCAGTGCCCAAAAGCAGAAAAAGATGCAGGGAGAATGCAGCAAAATAAAGCCTCACCGTCCCCATCGAGATCCTTTATGGTGATCACCTTTAACATAAACCACTGCACTAGCATGCTAGTGAGTACTGGAACAAGGCTCCTTAACATCCCCTCATCCTCATCCCACGCACCTCTCCTCCATCTGTGTGCCCAAAGCCAGTTAGGTCAGGTTTGAATGGAGGCTTAGTTTCAAGGCTAAACACATCCATCACAAGGCTGCTTGGTGCTGGCACTCTCATCCCCTCTGTGAAACTCCTTTTGATGACTCTCCATCCAAAGCCTGCATCCCCAACGTGCATTTTCAGCCCTCCCCAAGCCTAAACCCACAGTTTACCAGGAATTTAAAGAGATGTAGGAAAACGAGGGGCACTTTAACCCCTTTTTAAAGCTCAAATTCCCTCCCAGTTTGGTATATTTAACTTGGGCACAGTTCTGAAACAAAAGGTACAGAGATGCCAAGTTGCTGGGACAGGGGGAGGGAAGAAAGTTGGTTCGATTCTGAGAGCCTTGGAAGATCATTAAAATTTCATAACAGGCAGGGAAAAAAAAGAAAGGTTGTTTGCTTATAAGGTCTCTAGCGTTTAAAGAGCTAGAGACAAAACTGCCGAGCAGTATATTCCAGTTTATCCTGTGGAATAGGAAGGAATGGCCCCAGACGTAATTACAAGTAAGTAGTGCACTGAGAGGGGAAAAGCTCAGGAAATGTGATGTCTAAGACCTTTTTTTCCCCTCTGGTGTTTAATCAGTTTGCCTGGGTGTACAGTAGGGATTGTTTGTTTGTGCTTTTCGCGATCTGCCTCCGTTGTAACGCATTGGATCCTTTGATGGGGAGCGCGCGGGATGGGAAGAATTTTTGTGCGGCCGCTGCTGAAATTCAATGCAGTTTAAAGCAAAACCAGGGAAGAAGGGTGAAATGCGAGGCTTGTTTTGTGAGTTTACAGAGCTGGAAGGCAGGGTATGAAGTTTCAGCGGTGGTCTCTCTACTTATTGACTTTCCAGTTTTATCCGCTGAGCAAGCAACACAAGAGAGGTTTTACAAATCGGGGAAGTGGTATCTCATCCATGTTGTCACCCAGCAAAAAAATAAAGCAAGAACAACAGCAGTGGTTATATTAAGCAGCAGGGAGATGATGATGGATGCTAGGCAGTGTATGAAAAAGTTTTCAGAAACGTGTTCTATTTCTGTTCTATACCGTGACTCCTTAAAAATGCATTAATGTTGGATTGGGATTTAAAAACACTGAATAACACTACTGGCAAAATATTTCTCTGAAGCACAGAACGCTGGATCTGAAAAACGAAATCAGTCATAAATCACAGAACACAGTAACAGCCACAACCTACAAATTGAACGTTATTAAATATTCTTCTCGGTACAAAATAGCTGCAACTGCCAATGCCGTGCAATGATACAAACACGAGTAAAGGTATTATATTACTGCCGAGGCTGCAGATATCAGTTCCATTTCTAAATCTCCACAGAGTACTTGAAAACGTCATTAATAGTGAAATTCTTGTTCTACGTTACTTCATATTATTTATGAAAACAGAAAAGTTATTACTTTATATTTTATTACGAACCTACTTTTAGTTCTCTGTAATTTGTACAACATTAATATGTTTAATGGCATATTGCTTGCAGTAAAAGATATATGTCTTAATTTTCTATTTTGCTTTAGGAAAAAAAACCCAAAAAACTTTATTTATAATTTCCTATCATTAAAATGATTATTAGGTAACCTTCAAGAAGAGTACAAGGAAAATACATTGAATTCTTTCTTTAAAATACGTTCTATTTTCTGGTAGTTTTAATGAGTACAGTACAATATCCTACCTCTGTGTATACCTGATAGATATATTTCATGCCTCTAAGAGCAACTTAATAACTAGGAGAAGCACTTTAAAGGTATATACCTAAATTAAAGTTTTATTATCTACTGTAGGGTTTGTTCTAAAACCACATTGATTCATTTGTAAATTTTTTGCATAAATTTATTACTCTGATTTGAAGAGTTCATCCACTAAGGAGAATTATTTATTTTTAATTAGGATGCAATTTCCTCATCATTTTTGCATCTTCTGGCTAAAGATCAGCCTCCCTACATTTCATCTTTCACCTACACAATTATACAAATAAAGCACAAAGAGAAACTCTGTAGATTATACATATGCAAAATCTCACCACTGTTTGAAGGAGTTTCCCAGATAGCAGACGGATCCAAGCCATGCTGAAGTTAACGAGTCATTTCTATGTGCTGTAAAGGGATTTGGATCCAAACACTGGACTCCTTACATACTGTCAGAACGTTAATTTTTATCATTTTGCAAAATCAGACAGTTACCCATGGAATAGTTTAGACCATAGCTGGAGAGTGTGGTTTGGTCTGACAGTGATATTTTCCTCTATGTGATCTGGATTTATCACTGGCCCCGTGTCTCGCAAAATGTGTCTGCGTATTTCTCACCCATGGGTTAATAAAGGACTTGCTTTGACACAGTGTTTGCATAGTGAATATAATGGATTTTTAACCCATCGTCACTTTTAGCATTTTACAAAAACAGACAACGTTACTCATATAAAAGTTCATTCTACATTTTGGTAATTATCAGAGTAGCTTTAAAACTCTTTACGTTTCTTAGAAAATGGAGCATTATGAGTGCTTATAGGACTTCTGGAGTCAATGGAGCTCCGAGTGCTTTTTGCTTCCCTTTCTCTTGCCTTTACATTTTATATTCCTTGCTGTTAGGTTGTGCATACCTTTCACAAAGCTCTCATTTGGAGCGGGGATTAGGGTCCAAAAAGGGTTTGCTCACGATATGGAAACAAGGACTATGTTGTCATATCAGGTTTGCTCAACACTTAAAATCTGCCTTGCGTCTCCATGTCCTGCCATAATGCAAATGAGAGTGCTCTTGCTGGGAACATGTCATTCCCGTGAACGTTAAATGCTGTCATGCAAACCTCGTGGGAGCAAGCTGCAGCAAGTCCTCCTGATTTAAGAGCTATTACTGATGCTGCTATTATTACTTTACAGGGGTACAGCGGGGATTCACAACCTCGGTTCTCAACCTTTCCCTTATTTCTTCATGGGAGGAAGTGAAGTGGCAAGGCTCCCAGCTAGACACATTTGTCGTCTCAGTGTGGAGGAATAACTGGAGCACGGCTCCTGTTAGGGAGTTGTGTAAAAGGAACCTTCTTCAGATCTTCTCTTTTCTTTCTTCTTCTTTTTTTTTTTTTTTCCAGAAACAAAGATTTAAAAATACAGCTTCAGTTTAAACACCCCTTACCACCAAGCAGCAAAGTTGTGGACAATCAATGGATGCACTTTTATGTGCATGCAGCAGATAATGTCATTTACGAGCACAGAAGGCTTCTGGGCTCTGCAACAGCTGGTGGTACGACAGAGGCCTCATTCCTGATGTGCAAAGGGGAGCTGGCATGAATGGAACAGGATGCCTGGAGAGGTGGTGGAGTCAGCATCCCTGGAGGTGTTCAGGAACCGTGGAGATGTGGCACTCAGGGATGTGGTTTAGTGGGTGGTAGGTGGACAGTTGGACCAGATGAACTTGGAGATCTTTCCCAACCTTAATGATTCCATGACCTTGTGATTCAATGCACTCCTCTCCCTGAGCACCTGATCTCTGCTCATATATTCCCAACCTAGGCAGGCCACCCCAAAGAGTCATTGCAGCATTAGATTCAGATCAGGCTCATATGAAGGGAAAAGTGAAACGATGGATTCTGCTATATTTCTTTTCTTTTTTACAGGCTTATGCAAGCATATTTCACATGCTTCAGGTGGCAAAAAGCTCAAAAGATGCTGAAGTTGTTGGGGTGAATTGTAGTGGTCCATTCCCAAAGCCATACTCAGTATCATGGACTTCCATCATGGACTCTGCACCCATCCCATTGCAGAAATCTCTGCTGGCTCAGGGAAACAGTTTGTAATCCCTGTGCTCCAACATTGGTAAATACAGACCTTTTTATCTTTGGGTTTTCATATTCTGAAGAAAATGATCAGTGGCCATAAAAACCATTTATTTCAGTAGCTCTGCTGAGGGCACATGAGCCCAAGTCTCCAGTATGGCATCAAAATGTATACCACAGCTTGGAGCCATAGATATGTCTTTGTTCTTCCCTTTATCCTTTACACTTGACCCTGATCCAGTCAGTCATATGTTGTTCTTTCTGAAGGGCGGCAACGCAGAAAATGCCAAATCTCTGATTTATTTGTGGTTAAGAAAATGACCCCTGTGTGAGTTGAAAGCTTCCCTCCTTTTAACTGTAGTACCTGCCTAAACCCTTAACCTCTCCAAAATGCCCCTCAGTGCTAGAGTTGTTATTGCAGCTCCAGCACCCCTGGCAACTCCTTGTCCCTAGGCGGAGATGGAGAAGGCAA
Organism: Pavo muticus; assembly: GCA_016647715.1. NCBI lineage: Eukaryota > Metazoa > Chordata > Aves > Galliformes > Phasianidae > Pavo > Pavo muticus. Next base: position 93,481 of record JACDJE010000182.1, read on the forward strand.
CGCTGCCTTAGCACAAACACTGCCCGCAGCAGAGCCAGGACAGGGGATGGGGTTGAGGCTGCTAAATGATGTTGTAACAGATTGGAGAGCAACTGTAAAATGAAATCCTCCAAATTCAGTGGAGAGCAGTCTGCCCTTTCATACTCCCAGTGAAGCTTTTTCTCCTTGACAATTTGCTGAAAGGACCTCCGTTGTTTGTTACTTAACACATCTGTGGATTTATTGCACGCTGATGCTTTCTGTTTTACATCTACATGGCACAAGCGTAAGATGGGGAGAACAATTCAACCCAGATCTCTGATTCCACAGTGCATCCAAATGTGGTGAAGCCCCAAACAGCTCTGACGCAAGAGAGCCCTGCTTGTCCCGTCCTGATCCTGAATGATCCTGACACCCTCTGACTTTTTCCTGTAGCAAATACTTAGGGAGAAAGGAATGAATTTGAATAAATGGGACAAAAAATGGAGATCTAAAATACAGGACACCATAGTATTAGTGGGGGAAAGATTTAACGCAACACTGATCACATTCCTCATGTATGTGAGTCCACTTGTCATGAGGTTACTCCCTGATATTTTACCCAGTGGAGAATATGGCGAATGGGAAAGAGCAGATCTTTCCCAGGGAGGAGTAAAACTCAAACCTCTGCTTCTCAAACAGAAAGAAGGAGCAAGGAGGGATGGTGCCATGCAGAGATAATCCCTGGCCATTTATTGCACTCTGTTACTTCCTTGGCCAGGGCAGTGCAGATGGGGACAACCGAAGCACCCTGTCCCTCCTGTTCTCCCTCTGAGCTGCTGCTGAGCTGTGTTGTGCTATCCCCCACAGGGCGTCTGTATCCTAACGCCCCCCTTGCCCTTTACCTTGTTTAGCCTTTTTGCCATCATGAAATAATGTTCACAACGGCAAGAACACAAAATAGCTCATAATGTGCCTCAAACTGTGAGAAAAGCGCATTCGATCCTCCCCAAACACAGACCTGCTCACTTCAAAGGCGGCAATATTTAGATAGTAATCAACATCACATTTTCTTCCCTTTCCTGGCCCAACGTGTCTATTTGCTCAGGCACTCTTTCCGTCCATCCAGAAAACTCAACGTGTCCAAAGCACACATGGGGCTGAGCAATGATCCCAGGCAATGTCTAAGCAAAGCAGCCCCAGGTATGATCCCAATGACCTGGTTGCTATAGTGCTGCCATCCCATGGCATGGGATTTGCTCCTGGGTTGTTTTGTTTAGGCTAAAACCCTAAGTGAGTGAAGAAACATCCTCTCCACCTTAGAGATGGTGAAATAGGAACAAACAACTGAATTACAGTCTCAAAATGTGATCTGTAGCTCCCTGGAGGAAGAAGATGTCCCTCACACCATCCCCATGCATGGTACATCTTCAAATGACGGACTGAGGAGAACCGAGTATCTTCGGTTCTCGGATACTGTGATAAATGTTTAATAAAGAATCAGATTGAAACCAAACATTGCTTTTATTTTTTTCTTGGACTGTCATCTGTAGCTTCTTGTGCCGTAATTTATGAAACAGCTTTATTAACTGATTATGAAAGAGGGCATTTGTTATGCTGTAAATTTAAGTTTCATAGTCAATGGATATTTTGTGGCCTGGGAAAAAGTAAACATAAACTGAAAAAGTCATTTATTCCTATTCTTGTTTTGGCCCAAAGAGAATTAACATCAGATGTGTGAATGGTAAAATTCCTTGAAGGAAATGCATCTCATTGTTAGTGATTGTTAGCTAAAAACACCCAAACCTCGGATGATGTAACAGCCAGACGTCTGCAGGCTTTAAGAACAATTGTGATTTATTTCCAGGAATAAGGGGAAATTTCTTCCTCCTCCTCTTCCCACATCACTCATCCTAGCAGGGAAAGATACTTTCCAAGGCATTTCAACAGTCACTAATGCTGTAGGTCTGTATGGCTCAGTCCACTCGACAGATGGATTGGGATCTCACATCAGTCCTAGGAGAAATTGAAAAGAAGTCATAATATGAGAATGGAGACAAACTTATGTGAACACGGTGCTGATAGTACTGAATTATTCAGTGGCTAAATGTGAAGACTGACTGCGATGAGATGCCAAAAATACATCCAGAAGAGCATGGCTGGATGATAAAACATCAAATAAAATTCAGAATAGATAAATGTCAAGTGATATACATGGGAGAGGAGAGTCCTAAGCATTCTGATGGTACCTATGCTCTAAACAAACTATAATCACCAAGGAGAATTAGAGGTATTATACAGACTTCTGTAAAACTGATTATCCCTTAAAATAGATTGTAGCTGTAGCTCTCAAAAAGAAAAGTTACTGTTAGAAATTCTTAGGAATATAGCATAAGCGTTGTGTTCTTTTGTAAACCTTTGGTGCATCTCCACCTGAAATACCTGAAATCAACCAGCTCGTAAAGGAACTGGTTAAACTGGATGAGGGGGACAGCAAGGATAGACAGGGACTTAGAAAGCACCCAGTTTGAGGATGATTAAATGCACCAGGTTTATTCAGCCAGAAAAAAGATGGCTGAGAGGATACAATGGAGGATGCTGGAATTACGAGTGACAAGGACAGAACAGCAAGGAGCTGCCTGCTGTTTATTCTTCTGATACTTAAACTCAGAAGCATGAAGTGAAGCTTGTTGCTGGCAGTTTAAACTGTGAAGGAGCAATCCTTCCTGACACCATGCTTAGTCATCTTGTGGAACTCCTTGCCACAGGATACTTGGAGTGCTAAAAGTTTACTGGATATATTCAGGAAAGAAAAACCCATCCGAGGTTTTTTAAAATCCATCTGTGTTTTGTATTAAATTGAAAGACGCCACGTCTGGTTCAGAAAGCGCCTGAGCCAGAAACCACTGTAGGTTGGGCAAGTGTTTTGAGGAAGTATCACTGCATAACTGACCTACATTTGTACTCTTTCCTGGGCTCTTGCTACTGTTGCAGATAGGAGGTTATTTGGCATGGACTTCCACCCTGACCTGCTAAAGCTGTTCGTATCTTCTTCTTGTGAGCCGAGGCAAAAAAAAGTGATAAGTAATTCCAGACAAATGCACTCCTTATGTTCTCTCTTAAATCTAATTGTAATGTTAACTATTAAGTCGGGTGTTGACAGGCCAATGAGTAGTGGCCTCAGGTCTTGGGCTTCTCTTTTTCCAGTTCCTAGTCTCCTTTGCACTGGTCTAATACAACCCAGAGTAACCAAAAAGGCTGTAAGGACATGTCCACATGAGGGGACATCAGCTTCCTCTGCCAGTCTCAAGACCACATATGTGTGGCAGATCAACCAAGACACAAGGTGATTTATCTAATGTAGAGCAGGGCATGAACAAGGTTGATGTGGTGTGAAGTCTGGCTCTGGTTTTGCATCTGAATATCACAGGAGCAATGGCTGGATCTGTCTGATCAAGGAGATGTGCCCAGATTTACTCTTGTTGCCGAACAGCTCTGATGTGCTGATATAGCTTTTGGAGTTCAGAGTATTTTAGCAGGGAGGAAAACCAGTTTAAAAAACATTGCTTTTGGCTATAGACTAGCAGAAGACCTCTATAAAAGGTACTGACTCTCTTATGGCCAGCTACTCCAACTTAAATTGCTTGGCCAGGCAGTTTAAAATAGCTACATTAAGTTCTGGGCAAATATGTCTGTATTTTAGTGAAGCATTTGATAGTATCATAAAATCTTATTTGAAAGACTGAGTCAAACTGGCCTGGATATAAGTACTGTGGTCTATGCAATGGCTAAAAAGCCATAAACGAAGACAAATTTTGACTTGCTGGGTTTGAGGAGGTGAGGGAGGTTTTTGTGGGAGAGGAACAGGAGTTAAGCCTCACTTTGTTTAATGTCTTCATTCATTAACTGAAAGAAGAAGCAAATAAAATGATCGTTGCATTCACAGATGGGTGGGAAACACTTGTAAAGAACACTGAAAATGAGCTACTGGCAAGGCCTTGATAACTCAGTCCAAATCATCTCCAGCAGAAAAGTCTACACACATGTAGAGGTAAATATATGTGACCATCAATGGGGCAGAACATTTAATCTCTGCTGGCTGTATGTATCACAGCAGAAAGCCTGTCACATAAGAGGACTTCCTAAGGGAGGTGGAGCTTAAGTGACCATAGAGATAACAGTTTTCCTAAGTGTGGTAATGATGATGCTCTAATTTCTTGAATGTCTTTCCATCCTGGGAGCCTCAGTAAGTTAACAAAAGCATGGGGAGTGATCACAGGGGAAAAGAGAAGAACTCAATAAAAATGATGAAGAACCAGAGGGAACTGACTTAGGAGAAAAGAATAAAATATCTAAATATGGATATATTACACAAATTATGACTCAGACAGGGTTTGATAACTGTCTGTAAGTATATGAGGGCTACAAGGGAAGTAATTTTCTTGATTGGCATAAGAAGAAATATAGAAGAAATCAGATGAAATCAAACAAAGGAGAACGATGAATGAATAATAGGAATTGTTCCTAATGGTAAACTTGATTAGAGTTTTCAAAACTATTTATATAAATTGGTGAGAACAAAACATTAAGATATGAGAAAGCTGCTTGAATCCCAGTCATTACAGATATTGGCTTTTAATATTTCCTGTAGCAGAGCAAGAAACAAGAACAATCAACTGCAAACTCAATGGAAAGGATTTGGCTGCCTTTGTTTTCTGGTGCAGGAGACCAACAATTTTAGGAAGTTCTGCCAAAGAGCTCGTTATTAAAAATGTAGTCAGTGCATCCAAAAAGCTCTCGCTCGCAAAAGAACATGGTTTTCTGAGAGCTTATGGCTGCATCCTCCATCCTTTCAGGATTTGAAAGTATTTCTCAGCAAGGCCTGCCAGAATGTGCTGCCGATGTGCTGTAACTGGGAGGAGGAATGTGTTAAAAGGGAAAAGCAGTGGGGTTTATAGACCTAGCACAAAAATGAGGGGATGTAGGGGAAGCTGGTCCATGTCCAGATTTCATGAAGTGGTTTTTGACCAGAATTTCCAATGAGGTTCCCAAATGTGGGCACCAATTCCCACATTGTCTTTGTGGTATACCCAAAAAACAGGCGGAGTCTATATGTACAGGGGTACGTCTACACAACTACGTGACCTGGCTCCCTTACTGGAAGCTGTAATGACACAGCATAACATGGACTTCATACCTGCCACTGGGGCCCACATTTCTGCCAAAAAATGACTTCCAAGAGTCAAGCAACAGGTATCTCTATGTGGCAGCATGGGCTACAGCTGTGATCCTCAGGGGACATAAGGCCATCTGATGGGGACTATCTAATTGTGGTGTCCTTGGGGATTTCTCTTTCTACAGGAGTCACACAGCAGTTTGAAGGAGATCTTCAAAAATCTTGCTGAGCAATGAGCTGATGTTGGCCATGAACAACTGAATGAAGATTCTTCGTGCTGAGATGATGAATAAACTAAAAGTGCTGAACTTGCAGATAGGCGGATGAGATCTGGCACTTCCTCAGGCACCAGAACCTTTACTTCCTGATGTCAAAAAGGCCTAAAATTTACTTTGAGAATGCTGAGTTCTTAGGTCACTGATTGCTTCTGTTAATATAAATGACTTGATTTTCCAAATAACCTGAAGAGTGAGCATTTCCGTTGATGCTTAAAGCAGTGAAGAAGGAAACACAACACCCCTGTGAATCACTGCACCATTTAGCATCTCTGATTTTTGTCACCTATTACCATCCTATTCAGGTTATGCCCTTAAGACAGGTCTTTATCAAATCCCTGTATTGCTGCAAGCCAGTCAAATAAATACTGGTAGCTGGCATCATTTCAGCAATATGAATTGCATCAAGACTCAGGATTTTCATATTTCAAAGACTGTTATGATTTTTAAAGTCACGAACAGGAATGTGTTTTTGCACAGACCCATACTACATTATCCACTTAGAGTCAAATTACAAAAATAAGCTGTAAACACTTTTGATGAAAGGACTGGACACTTCGTTTACACCTTGAAAATGGAGTTTTGTTTTAATGCCCAATTTTGCTTTGGTATTTAACCTTTCCCCTCTGCTTTACATATTCTATCGTTTCAGTCCAGCTCGCTATTTATTTATCTTTCTGCAGAGAAAGAGGGAAAAAAGGAAATCATTTTTTTTTTTAAAAAAAGGATAAGTAAATACATGTACAAAAAAGTGTTCAGAGCTCTTAGCTAAATGTATGCTGCAAATCGGGTTCTGTTTACGTTGGGTGTATTTTATTTGGGGTCTTAGGCGATTTCCATTCGAGATGAATGCACATTAGCTAAAAGAAAAATGAAAAACCTTTTTACCTGTCAAGGCATTAATTAAAGTTTAATTAGCTCCTGTTTGCATAGTGCTTTGGAGATGTGAATGTGCTTTGGAAGTCTTGCACATTTTAAGGCCTGCACTGGCTACTTCTGCAGTAGTTTTTGGCTTTAGAAATAACCAGCATGGAACTGGGGCTTGCTGCATTGTGTAAAGTGTTTTCTGTCTACTGCCTAACCAAGGTTGCAATGGCAACATAGAAGAAACACTGGCCTTGGCAGCTTCATAAAAGCAATTTTTTTTTCTTATATTTTTTTAAAGGCTGAAATCCACCCTAGCTGGTCAGGGCTTTCTCACCAATTAAACGTGTCCCTCAGTGAATGGCTCAAAGCATCCCAGCAAGAATGAGGTCTTCATCATGAGGTCCAGCTTCTTGGACACCTGGTCCAAGAGAGTCCATACTAAAAGCATCTAAAATAAGTCAAAAAATGATTTTTTGCATTCTTAGTGCCCTTTGCTCTCTGAGTAACCACACTGAAGGCTTTCCTCCAAAGAATGCTCATGCAGAGAAAGAGGCAAGCAGGAATTGGTCAGAAATATTGGCAAAATTATTTCCTCACTCCAGGAAGCTCAAATTTTTATGGATTTTATTGTTCTTTGTAGGCACTGTAGCTGAAGAAAATGTTAAAGGAGAGCTTTGAAGCAAGGAAATAAGCTAGTCAGATGGATACTTATGGGAGGGTTTCCTCCCAGCTCTGAGAAAACAGTATGAGAAAGAAAATGCAAGAAGGGTGATGGCTATTGCTGCTAGGAGAGGGTTGGTGCAGGGGTGGGCGCTTAAGGTGGAAGGGGAGAACCAACAGCTTGAGTTGGATGGGAAATCCAAGAAAAAAATTAAAAAATATGGTGAAGCTCAGAAAAGGACTTTTTCAGAAACATTTGTAGAAAACAGAACATATGAGGGCCTCGCTTCTTCATGTCTCAATCTTATTTCTAGAGAACATTTCCACAGATTTCTGACGATCATCTGAACTCCTCTTCTAGCATTTTTCTGAACCACCAAATCCTACCAAATCCTTCTTTTTTTTTTTTTTTTTTTAATCTTTATTTTTTATATTTGGCCATCACTAATCATAAATGCGCATTTTGGCTTCCATTTCTTCCAGACGTTCAAACTGCCCGGGCACGATTATACAGTAAAAAAATGTCACAGCATTCACAGAGAGGGAGAATAATAGCGAAATCTGTTCCTCATTTTTTTTTATATTTCATATGGGATGCAAACCGTTTACCCCATAGTAATTGCAGATGTTAGACTGAGACTGTAATAATGTAGCTGGCAATAACTCTATTGCTTTACCGCAAAAAGCTTCCCAGTAGCATTAAAAAGACAACAGAAACAATAGTTTCAACACATTCATATGTACTAGCATTCTGGAAGTACTCAAGCTACTGATTTATCATGTAAACTTTTGCTGGTGCACGTATGAACTCCAAATATTTTCTCAACATTAAGAGTGGGCAATCCTGTGTTCTCTTCAAACACACCATCTCCTACATTTGCAGGACCAGTTTTGCCTTTCTGTGGATTAAAAGCTCTTTATTTCTTATCTAATATGCACCAGAAAAAAAATAATTCTTTTTTGAGATAGTGGCAAATAAACTTTTTTTCTTCTTTTTTCTTTTCACGTTTATACTTTTCGCTTTCTTTGCTCTTTTCAGATTTGAACTCAAATCTGAAATTTATTTCCCTTTTTGAAAAGACTTCTGCAGCCTGCCTGGGCTTTGAGTTCTTTAACATGAATATAGGTGGTACAGAAATCAATTGCACCTCAAAATCAGCCCTTCTGAGCAATATAGATGTTCTTATCACACATTTTAATGGGCAAGACAAGACTGGGTGCATATCGCTGTGCCTTCACACTTCTGTCACAGATGTTTTGTATAAACAAATGGTGTCGTACAGGTTGATTAAATCAATACATCTGTATCAACTTGCAGTTCCTGACAACGTGTTCCAGAGGATATCTTCTGTTCCCACTCTACCCTTTGATATTTTAGATATAAACAAATAATAATAATAAAAACACCTTGTTTTTCACAGTTTGGCGTTTCATCCTTATCTCATGATAACAGCAACGGCTCTGATGATGGCAGTGAAAAATAATACACAGAGGGCACAGATGAAGCCACTCAGCACAAAGTTGCTGTTCTCATACGATATACAGTGGTGGTACTGTAACCGCAGGAGCAGAGCTCAGCTCCAGTGTCATCAGATCCCCAGGCTGGAATGTTCTTGTACTACAATTTAGGTTTTCCAGCCATTCCTTTCTAATCCAACGCTCATACAGAGAAGCCTTATTTTCTTTCCATCCATTGTTGCATATTTGTGTGTTTGGTACAGTAGTGAGAGATTAGGACATTTCGATTTGGAAGAAGAGCCTGGGGGCTGTGGTTTCTGGTTGTGTTCACATCGCACGGAGGTCACTTTGCCATTGATATTTGCTGGAAGTTATAAGATTCGTCGCATGCCAGTAATAATATCACATTATCTATCTGCTTTGTGTGTCTGGATATCTTCAGAGCCTCACTCTATCATGTGTGTTTAATAATGTTATTAACAGTGTGAGATCGGGACTGGGATCTGGGGCTTTAGGGACTTTACCAGGGGAAAAAATGTCCCATGGATAATGTTCACAGTTTTCCATTTAAATTAAGAGTGAGTAAACAGATGAGCAGCGTATGGTAAAAATACCCTTTTTTTTCTTTTTTTTCCCCCAGCGGACAGACTCCCTTTATGATTTAAAGATCACATTCTCCTCTGTCTGCTCACTTCTGCCTCACTTCCTGGGCTTACATCACTTACAGAGGACCTCATGAGCTGGTGGTGGTGCGTCAACTTCTCTCTGTGCCGTCCTTAGGTGCAGAAGGCAAACTGTTCCCCCTGAGCTCTACACAAGCCATTGGCAGTCTGCACTGAGCACTAGGGGTGAACATGAATGAACAGACCCAAATCATAGCACAGCAAAGCATGAGCAGCCTTAAAAAATACTAAGCAATATTAGCACTACCTCTGGCTCTGAGGCATATTTGGTGTTGGGTATTTCCAGGACTTCATTTTCCAAAATAAAAAAAGTCTTCTTGGAATCAGACTAGACAGATTAGAAGTACTAACTCTTGGTATTACTTAGCATTATCTTCACACAGCCCTCCTTATGTGGTTCACAGGTTATCATCAGAGACATCATCCAAGCACCTTTCACATAAGATCAATAGCAACATAATGTGATAAATGAGCAAATAATTTAGGAAAGAAGGAGAGAGAAAGTGTGTCTTTTCACTCTTGGGAGGTATGATGTTTTATGGGTAGTTGAAATATTTCTGTGCTCATTATCTGCATCTTGGCTTGGCTTATCTTCAACCCCCAAGTTTTACAGAAATGTATCTCTGTATCATTGTGACCTTCCAAACACATCAGTCTAGCTAGGAAATCCAGAGAATTTCTGGCATTGAGGGTTACTGACTCACTCATTGTTCCTGTTCATTGTCAGTTCAGGAATTTCCTCTGGTTTGGTTGGAAGGAAAAAATCCAGCCAATGGCAGTTATTGGTATTTTGCTGTTGTTTGCCAGGAGTCTAAACCCCAAAATATTTTCTCTTCTCAACAGCATCGTGTTTCTGATTAATCAGGGTCAACTCTTCTTTTCCTCACCTGACCTCTAGCAGTGACCCCAATGTTCCTTTTAATTTCCTCGATCTATTTGCTACATTCCCAGCCAGGTCTCCGGAGTGTTGAAGATTGAAAATAATTTCCAAACACCTTCAGCTGCATTCTGGTTGCAGTTAAATTGGTCCAAATCAAGACACTCTGCAGTAATCACTGGGCAGGATCACTGTGAGAGCCAAACCACAGTTTATAATATTAGGGATTATGTCTTTCAAGGGGAAAAAGAAAGCACTGTCATAATTTTTATGGTATTTGCTTTGTCTTACTAATCCAGATCTCTCCCTGTCTTACTCATTGGTATAATGTCCTCCTTACGAACATGCTCTCCCAGCTCCCTCTGATCAGTAAATATCAAGAGGAGGGAATGGCCATGTTGAATGGAGCTCAGGCACAGGGCACTGGATCTGCCCCTGTGTCTCTGGATGACTCTCTCCAGCATTTTTCCCAAACCAGTGATGGCATCTATTTCTGTGACGTCCTTCTAGAATGAGGGACGGATCTGGTCTTCTTATTCTTGTTAAGAAAACTAGGCTATGAGAAAAGTTTAAAGACTGCAAGGGAATGACTCTCATCTTCGCTTATTAAAGATCATATTTCAGGTAGGATCAGACCCTGTTTGATTAACCATGACTTCTCCTATAAGAATCAGTCCTGATGGATGGCTGTTGTTTCAGTATGGTTGCATCTGGGAGGTATAAACTGCATCAGAGATGGGCTCCTGCTGTGAAGTTCGAAGAGACTGGCTGGTCTGAGCTTGTGGTGCTGTGCTCAGGACCCCAGGAGTCAGATACTGCTCAGCAGGTTTTCTGTGCAGGGAGGCCCAGATGATGGATTTGGGCTTGAAAATGTAACCATAATATATTTACACCATAATGTATATAATGGGGTGTGTGTGTTCGTGAAGGAATGCTGGAAGGGGGTTCCTGCAATAAGGCATGATTTATGTCAGCTGCACAGTGGATCTGGCCTTCTTTTATCCCATCTGAAGACCCGTCTGGGAATTTCATCACAGTAGGAAAACAGTGAGGTGAAAAGGCATCCTCACTTTAGGTGATCTAACCCCGATCCAGCTCAGTAGCATCTGTGAGCAAGTTACCACAAGCACAGCCGCAGTGCCAGGACTTACACAGTTTCCATTTCCCCATAAAGGCCAGCTCACATTATCCAGCGGAGATGAACGAAATTTCCATTTGCCATGGTGGGCTCATTAGTTACAGGTAAAAGTTTGTTCTCCTCATTGGCTAAACCCCTTAAGGGCACTTTGGGTCCATTCCTAGTCCCATAAAAGTCAATGGGAGCAGGACTGGGCTCCAGAAGGTATTATTCTTAATTTAAACATTAATAGTTTAACTCTCTGTTGTTAATAATAATAACCCCTTGGAAAATTCAGACTGAAATCCGTTTCCTTGCTGAATTTCTTTTCTCCCATCAGGCATGCAAGCTGGTTTGTTTTTGTTGGGTTGCTCTTGAGTGCTTTGGGTTGCACACACTGGTTTGTTATTGTTGGGTTATTCTTCAGTGCTGGGCTGCACACACTAACTAATTTGTTATTGGAGTGTTGCTCTAAGCTGCATACTCCAGTTCATTACTGATGGGTTGTTCACTGAGTGTTGGGCTGCTGTCCTTGTTTTACGATTATTACTGCTGAGGTCTTTTGTAAAACTCCTACCCACACAAACAGAAGAGCAGGAACTGTGGCAAATTTAATGCAATGTTTTGGGATTAATCCATTTTGTTTAACTTTTTAAAAAGGACTAATTAAGGCTGTCGGAATTAGGAAACCTGCTACTTGCTTTAATATGGTTTAAAATACCATTTCCTTCCCTACTTTCCTTTCTTCCCACATCCTTCTTTTGAAACATAACTTTTTATAGGTATCCTATCTTCCATCTTAATGCTCCTGTTAGCTTCCCACTGGCCTTTCAGGAAAAACTTCTTTATGGAAGATTTCCTTTCAGGTTCAGTGCAAGAGCAAATACTCATGACCCTTGATATTCATACTTACTTTTTTCTTTAATGTCTTCTTTTCATTTTAATTCATATGTTGATGATTATCAAGGCAAATGGAAAGAAAAACTACTGGAAAATATTTATTGGACAAGAATCTGACACATTTATATGATTTAAAACAGGATTAACCATTACCATCATTGCTGAGCAACATAATATCAAATAAAATTTTAATTTTCCCTTTTGCACAAGCAGTCCCACTGGTGATCTGGTAATGCTAATTTGGTGCAAGTGAGCTGTTTTACCAGGCCTGAAGTAATTATGAGAATATAAATCATAATACAAAGCTTTTAAATTCCCACTGATGGCCTCTTCTTTTACTTTGCCCTATACGTTTCTTTTGTAACTCTTAATGTTCCCTCAGATTTAAGAAGAAACTTTGAGTGCAGAAGGCATACAGCTGTTTGGAAAAGATGATGGGAAAGAGCTACCAGATAAATAGAACAGTTCTTCACAGTGATAACTATGTCATGGTTATATTAATGATCATAATTTAGCAAAGTGATTAACTCTTGGCTAATTCATGCAGTGTTACCTGCAAGACCCATCACGCTGTCTCTCTTCCATATACTTAGCTGGGTATGTGTGTGTGCTTGATCAAATTAACTGACCATAAAACTCAAATGTGAGCAAAAGGCATAAGGCTGAAGAGTTCTCATTGCTGAATCAAGCTGCCTTCTATCAAAGTTTGCCACATCTGTTTCAATGAGCAACATCCTGAATCCAGTGAGGACTTGATTCTCCATTCCCAGCTCCTCTGAGCACATCTGCATGCCAGCCATGGGCTAAACCTTCACTGCAAATGTGAACATGGAAATGCCGCTACATTTGTCCACCGGACCCCAGAGAATAAATACTCACAGTTGAGAAAGAGAAGTGATTATTAGGCTTATTTTAAAGAGAGTCGGGTAAGGCAGAGGTTCTTCCCCCAAAACCTTGGGCAGACCTGGAGGAGAGCAGGACTAGGCGGTAGGTCTCTGCCTCAGATTGGCTTTTCAGCCCCGGTTGGAAGCCAACTGGAGACTGAAGAAGCGCTTTCACCAATCCTCAGAAGAAAGGTTCTGCTATTGATGCAGAGGCTCTCTGGGTCGGAAGAGTTGCATCACGTAACGGATTCGTTCTGGAAAAGGAAACACATCTTAAACACATATTTCCGAACAGCAAAATCCCATAATCCGTGCTGATGATGCAGAATAAAAATAGCAGTATCTTTTGATTTTTCTAACCCAAACACCACTTGCTTCAAGTCTTTATTTTCTTTTCAATAGAATACATTTTCTGAGGGCTGTAGGGCATGTCTTAGGCCAGTTGCCTTCAGCAGTGTGCTCCATGCCCAAGTAAATGGAGCGGAGGGGCTTGGTGCCAGCTCCTGCCCTCAGATAAACACTCCCAACACTCACCGACTTCTCCACAAGCTGCCGACGCATATCTGAGGGCAGAGCTTGGCCTACAGATTTGTTGTTTTGGTTATTTTGCAATTCCAGCACAGAAATGAATTTTTTCCTCCCCTTGCGCTGCCACAAAACAGTCTGCTGGTAAATGAAGCTCAGTGGGTTTATCGGCGATGACTTTTAACTACCGGGCTGTGTTGGGATTCTCATGTTTTATGGCCGGGATATAGGATCTCTGATATGAACACCCAAGGATTTATTGGTCCCACAAGAACTCAGGATTTTGCTGGCACTGCAGTTCAGAGAGTCAGGAGAAGTCAAAGGTTATCTTCTGCAGGGTCGTATGGGATTTACCAGTTGACCCCTCCCCCTCTTTACTGACTCATCTGCTAAAATCATTAAAGAGCTCTCCTTTACCCTCAAGAACTGTTAGTGTCTTTTTAGCACTGAGATCGAGTTACTGACCTCTGCATTGCCAATATACCTTGAGGACTGCAAGAGCTCAGGGGAATTTTCAGTGCTAAAAGGAACACTGAGAGGAAAGATGAATAGGTAGGTGCGTTGTCTGAAATGAAGTTTAATGTTTTTCTCGCTTGTTAGAGGAAGGCCTTGCTTGTTTATACATCATTGTCTCAGGAGACTTTTCATTTGAGGAAAGGCTTTGCTCCTGCAGTGCAATGAGAAATAAAAAGGAGGACGAAAGTGGGATTTAAGAATGAATTACAAGCGCTGAACCTGAAACAGTGCTCCTCATTTGGGGCAAATGGGAAGGCAGTTTGATGTCGTTACAGCTCAGAAATGATGGGGAAATCATTCTGTGGTTCATCCATACTGCTGGTGGGCCTTATACATGTCTCTGGAGCTTTCTGGCATGTCTGGAAGCAGACAGAAAGATTCTGATGAAAGTCAGTAGATGAGTGGTGCTGCTCTTCTCTCCTCCAGGACTCCATCAGGTCTCCTTGCACAAACTTCAATGGGTTTATTTCCAATTAAACTCATTTTGGAAGGACACCAGCACAAAGTTAGCAATGCAATAACATCTATACTGCGCGACTTGTCTGGGCTTTTCTCACAGTATCAAAGAGCAGCTAGCAGAGGTCATTTAAGGCCTCCTATGATGGCCCTTCCCCTGCCACATCCATCATTGATCTAATCACCTGTGAAACCCAAAGCAGGGGGCTCTGATGTTATTCCATTACAAAATCAAGATTTATCTGAACATGAGAAGCCTAGCAGAGTTTTATGATACGCACGGCGCCATTCCCTTCTGTTAACCTATTTGTTACATTTATGCTCAAGAACTTTTTATCATTCCTGACACCCCTCCGTCTGTTCCTCACCATTCAGTAGCTGGGGGTCTTGTTTCATGGGACAGCAAGGATGAAATCACTTCATCTCAAGAATGGGTTACAGTAATTAAGTTACTGTTTGAACACTTGGGTTTTAATCTGCCTTTGGGATAGAGTCCCTGGGCTTCCTTTTCTTCCCATTCTCCATAGAATTTGACACTCAGGTAGCTACAATTCCACCAATTATTGACTTTAAAATTTAATATATTTTCATTTTTTTATTCTAAGAACAGAAATAATCTGCATATCAGATTTTATTCTTGTAAAACTAAGGCAGGGGACAAATGTTCTCAGGCATAATTATAACCAGATTATCTGATATCAAAATCCAGAGAGTAGATTTCATTGTGCAGTATAAAGTGTGAAAAGAAGACAAGGGAAAAGAAATCTCTTTCTTTTCAGCATCAAGCCATTTGGAACCTATTAGCTGAGCAAAACAGCTCCAAGATGCTATCAATTAATAGTAATTACACTGTTGCAGCAACCAGCTCGGTGACATGACAGACACCTTGCCAAAACTTTTCACAATCTAGTTAAAAAGCTAAACTCTGTTTGCGTTGCATGGAACCCATCAGGAAATTGGAAAATGTTGCACATGCTTCAAGTCCTACTGGCTCCAGATCCCCAGTGCATGCTGCAAGCCTGAACCGGCCAAATGTGAAGAAGTTCCTTCATGCCTTGCCTTAGATGACAATATCCAGATATGTGAAGAAAAATTTGTGTCCCCAGCCATGTGCGTTTTCCCTCATCTATCATTCTGCCTAATAAAAGATGTTACCCCTGGCTCTAAGCCTTTGTCTTGCTAAGTTTTGCTTCTTGTTTCGTTGTAGCATTGAATTTTCTCTTTTATCAAATCACTGTTAAGAAAACACCAACAGATACCTTCAGTCTTGTAAAAAAGAAACGGGTAAAAAAGAAAGTTTGCTGAAATGAATGGGTACAGCCACTTGTTCTTGCTTTCTGTTTATGAGGGGCAGCAGGAGCCATGTCAAATAAAACCCTACAACTCAAGCAGCAGGTCTGGGGTAAACACTGCTTGTTTTATGAGCTGAACTCAGAAAACATAGGTTGAACTGAGGCAATTATTTCTTCCACTTTGAAATTCTCCAGAATTTGTTTAGCTCTGGCTGGCACTGATGTGCTGAGCAGACCAAGTTTCATTCCCATGGAAGGCTTCATAGAAGTGACAGAGCGCAACTAACCTCACTCCAAGCCCATGCTTCGCTCTGAGCTGTTGGGGTGGGTCTTAAACTGTCAACAGTGTTTGCATTAACTAATGTCAGGTGCATGCATTTTAGATATTTAGCCACAAGGAGAATTGTCACCTCTCTCTATAGGATATGTGGGTATAAATATAGCAAAACACCTGCTTGGGCCCAAGGTGGATGGTCTTCACTATGTGGAGTTATTTTTTGGCTCCCAGAAATATTCTCCTGACTTCAGAGGGATTATTTGTAACACAACTTGCTCCACCTGACTGTGAATGCAAATGCACTGCAAACACCGGTCCTGAGCTAAAACATGAGATGTTAAACAAAAAGTGCTGATATCTCAGTACTGTTGAATTGAAAATTTTAGCTTTTATTGATGTGTTTCTCTGCTGGCTTTAAATATCACTTAAAAAGTTGCCATCCTCTGACTGATTTAGACTTGGTGCCCCAGCCATGCTGAGCAAGAGAGCTGGGAGGCAAGGCTGTTCAGAGAAGTTCAAATAACTAAACTGGCCATGACCTGAACTAAAACTAATAGTTTGTGTTTGTGATGGCTACGAGAATGGCATCTGGCTTACATTTAAATAGAAGGCTATTCAATAAAGCCACTGCTTATAGAAACTGTACAGAAGCAAAGATTAATTATCGAAGCTAATGACATTTCAGCCATTCATGAACCCAGGGGAGAAGTGCAATCCCCTGCCCTCAAAACCAATAACAACATCAACAAAATCTTGCAGAAAGACCAACAAGGGAGAAACACCAAGCAGAATTATTGTTTGTGATATTTAACCCAGGCATCCTAAACATGGAATTAAATATAATCTTTACCAGCAAACACTTTTTGTTTCTCATCCTCCCAAAGGAGAACCCAGAGTTTAAAATGGGTTTTTAATAGCAACTCTGAGAATCCAGCCTCTGTGTCTTCCAGCGTCTTCAGGAGATCATGTTTCACATTTCACTCATTCCTCAGTGCGTTGGCACAGCCTAACACTGGCTTCAGACATTTGCTATTTGAAACAGAAAATCTTGGTGTTTCATTCCTTGACTCACTTCTCCCCGTGTTTCTACAGCATCATATAATATTGACAGCCCCTGCCTGTAAAGAAAAGCCAGGTTCTCTCGTTTATTCAGCTGCAGGCTTTAAAAATGTAGAATAGGGGTTTTGTTCATAGGAGGGAGCAACTGCCAGTGAACTTTTTCCTTCTTTACATAAAAGTAGGATAGCACAATAAACAATGGTAAGAGAAGTTGGACCCAAGGTATGCATGCACATATGTAACGTTTAGCTGGCCGGATTTGTGTGCCTGAATTTCAGGGTACAAATCTGCTGCCATTTGTGTAAATGATTTATAGACTTTAATAATATCAAAACTTGCACCTTCATACGTCAAAATCTGCAGTAAAAGTTCTGGCCTGATGTATGGCTCATGTTTTGGTGAATCACATACTGAAGCATGCCAGTGACCACAGTTGTGGCTTTTGAGCTTTCAGAGTGAAAGCATGTCTACATTCGGGGAAAAAAACAAAAGATGTGAAAGAGGAGATATAGAAAGAAACTACCTTCACATCAAGTGGAAAAAATTCAACGATAATGACTATCTGGAAATTTCAGGATGTTGGCCATCCTCACCTGTGATACATCATTCCCAGGATCAGGACCCACTGAGATTTTCTAGGTTTCTCTTAATGTAAGTCAATTCTATAAAGAAAATACCTGCAGGACTGTCTCATCTCCCTCTCAAACCAATGCAGTTTCTCTCGGGCAACCAAGGTGAAAGTTTACACTGGAAAGGCACATTAGGCAAATGTCTGCATTCCTATGCTTTTTAACATGACATTTCTCAATTGAAGAGGTTAAGTCATTTCATCATGTCAGTGGGGGAAAAAATGAATCACACTGTTTCTTCGTGAGCACAAAATTGAAAGCAATGAAGATCTATTGTTTTTTTCCTCACAAGGGCCAGTCCTATCTTCTCCAATTCCTCTGTTTAATCTCCCAGTCCCAGCTGTTGCCATCACCTCCACGTCCTGGCAGGGCCAGAATTGGATGACCGAGTCACCCGAAGGGGCCACCTGTTTTGGACAGACCTCGGTAACCCCTGCTCTTCAGTACATGTGACTTTGATGGGCATGTAAGCAGGTTGAACCAGGGCATACCCGCAGCTGTGCTCCCATGGTTGGGCTTAACATCTCCTGTCTAAAAGTTTGGAGGAAGGAGGGAGGATCTATATGGTAGAAAGAAGAGATGATGTAGTGATGCCAGCACTGGAGCAGCACTGGGGCAGCAAGGACAGGAAATAAATCACTGCTTGGCCTTCAGGGGCATTTCAGTGAGTGAGTTCCTACAACAACGAAGAGCTGAATTTGCGCAACATCCTCAAGCTGGGGGGAGTAAGGAGGGGGGAGCACGCTGACTTCATCTCCCAAGTGTCATTACTTATGATTAATGCTGTTTATCTCTGCTTCTGATCTTCCTTTGGGGAATTTTCTTACTCCTTTTGGCCATAAGCACAGAAGGGAAAAGGAAAGTGAATTTTGGACCTTTAATGCATCTGTTGTGAAGAACATAGAATGGAGCTGTACTTCAGCATGAGCTGTTTGCTTGTTAGACTGTAATAGCTCTGGAGCTGTCATCGGGTGTAGTATTGTGTAAATATATATTCAGGCACTTCTTATGGAAGTGGCTTTATTTAGCTCCTTCTGGTGACTGCAGGAATGCTTCACTTCAGGCATATCCAAGAGTAATCAGTGTAGATTCAGCCCTCAACCTGCAAGGGATCTGGAGATGCTAAGTGCCTCATCTGGAGGCTGGGATTAAGCCTGAGAGGAAGGTGAAATTCTGACCCAGGACCCAGAGCAGAAAATCCAGGCCCATTTTCTGCAGAGCAGGTTTTATTTTCAGACATGCTCAGTGTATATAATTAGCAAAGCAACAGGATGATGCACCCTCAAAAACAATCTCTTTACCCTGCAGGTTAGCATGGAGAAACCTGTTTTAAATGAGGCTTCAAAAGAGGGAAAGTTTTCATAGGGATCCACAGTGCTGCTCTGCATCTCTTTTAAGGGGCAACACACTGAGATATTCCTCTGAGGTCCTGAGGAGCTCCAGGAGGGATGCATTGCAGTGTGATGTAGGGAGAAATGACGCTCTTCCATCTACAAATGAGGAATTTAAATGTGAAGCGTGCAATGTCTAATATCATGAGAAGGCAGAAGGAATTTTTCAGATTTCTTTCAATCAAAAATGTTTTTTCCCCAATAATTTCCAGTCATCCCTTTCCACTCCATTTGGGATTTCTTTTTGTCATAAAACGTTATAACTGAGGAAAAGATTTAGGTTTGGGAAAAAAAAATAATATAAATATATGTATATATTAATAGAAGCACAGAAACATTAAGGTTGGAAAAAACCTCTCTGATCACCTTGTCCAACCACCCACCTATCACCAGTATTGCCCACTGACCATGTCCCTCAGTGCCACATCTTCATGGTTCTTGAACCCCCCCAGACACGGTGACCCCACCACTGCCTGGGCAGCCTGTGCCAATGTATCACCGCTCTTTCAGAGGCAAAATTGTTCCTAATATCCAATTTGAACCTCCCCTGTTGCAGCTTGAAGCCGCTCCCTCTCGTCCTGTTGATATACAGAATAGAAGGTTACGACAAAGAAAAAATAAATTGACTCTTATTAAGTAAAAAATACATTGAGCTGAAAATATTCTTTAAGAAGAATTGATATTTGAATAACTAGATTTATAGTCGTTAATAAATATATTCATTGGATGCGTTTATTTTTATCCAAAGCTTGTTTTGTATTATTTAATTAAACAGTACCATTACAATTTGTTTTAAATTTCAGATGGCTCCTTTTCCCTTCTTCTACTGAAAATACAAGTTAATCTCTCCTTTTCCGATAACAAAAAATAAAGTGTCCCAACTAATTGGGAAAAAAAAAACCCACAAGCTTTTAATGAGCCGAGTCCAAAAAATCTGCCCCCGGTGCACTTCCTTTCTTCAGTCCGATAACTTGAAATTAAAATGAAATCAAACCAATAATCCAAAGGCAGGGAGCAGCGGCAGGGCTCATAGCCTGCTCTCTGGAGGTCTCTGTCTCAGATATGGATCAGATTTCCTCCTGTTTACATGTAAGAAGGTTGTGAAGATCTGCAATTTCAAGATACATCTGGTTCTCGCATCAAATTAAACAGCAACGAAAGCCTGAGTGCTAGGGCAGATTTTAAAATGTAGGAATGAATGTGTGTTTATATAGTATTTGCATTAATGCTTCCTACGGTTTATTTTGAAAGTGAAGAAAGAACATTGCATGGTAGGCAACTTAACCCAAACAATATCAGTTTAAAGTTAGGGGCATGCTCCTCGGAATATTTTCCTAGTGTTTTGAAGTGTCCACTTGAAGAGGGGACGGGGAGGGGGGGAAGAAAAGGATTGTTCTGTCTTCTGCTCCGTGTTTGGCCTGGCTCAGTAGGGCTATTGCTGCGCTCATCTGGTATGGATTAGGCCTTCTCTCTCACACTCTGTCAACTTGGGTGTTCTGCATGCAGGCTGTTTCTGCAGGGGTCTTGGTTTTGCTTTTTTTAACGGCAGGAAGTGCCCCACTCAGACCACATGTGAAATTGTGTGGGAACAGTGGGGGGGGATGAAAGAGCCCCATCAAACATACCAAAAGTGTGGGTGGAGAGACAGGCAGCGTAAGCGGAGAGATACCAGCTGAGTGATTTAACCTCCTGGGCTGGCCAGGCTGGGGACACAGGGGGAGTTTGCTGCCCTAAAAGTGTCCAAACCTCGGGACCTCCATTTCTAATATTTTATAATATCAGGGGCTGTGAGAAGTGTGAGGGATTACAGCTGCCGCTTAATTTGTTCTAAATTTCCTGCTAGCCTCACCAGACATGTACAGGAAATAGGCAGTAAATGTTTAATAGGTAATACCTAACTGGACAATTAACAGGTGCTGTCACTGAAAATCCAAACCTGCATACGCGTGTGCAACACGATGCTGCCAGCAAGTTGCATCCCAGCACCATTGTACCCAGCCCAGAAGCCCAAGGTCCCTCTCCCACTGAAATTCACCCCCTGCTTCCACATGCTTGCCTGGAGCCAAAGTGATGGTGATGTTGTTCTTTTTAAGCTACTCACTGCAGTGGATTTTGCTCTTTGCATGAATATATTCCATCACACAAACTGGAAAGCCTTCTTGCATCCAAATAAGCACAGAACAGTAGGGATTGGAAGGGACCTCTAGAGATCATTGAGTCTGAACCACCCTAATCATAGAATCATCACGGCTGGAAAAGATCAACCAGTCCAACCATCCACCCACCACCACTACTGCCCACTCACCATGTGCCTAAGTACCACACCTACCACATCTCATACACAAACTCCACACATTTCATTCACTTCATGGAAAAGTCTGACACACATCATGTGAAAGGAAAGTGTAACCTGTTTTTCCAGGTCTGAATAAACATCTCTCTATCCTGCCATGCTGCCTCTACCAGGGACCATCAGATGCCTGAGAAAAATATTGCAGTGGGCAAGATGTATTAAATGATCTTTCCCTTCTGGACTTTCTCAGCCTTTGGCAGTTGGCATGTATGGGGTTTCCTGCTCTGGAGGCAGTAACAGGACTTTAATAACCATCAATGAATGTTTTTTCCCAGTTTTAAATTATGGGGTTTTTTTGTTTTGTTTTGTTTTGTTTTTTAATTATTCTCCATAAAATGCTGTGGCAATGAGTTCTACAAGTTGATAGCCTGGTTAAGGAAAAGTGATTACAATTGTTTTAAATCTCACTATTAAGCAAAACTTTAATTCTATGTTGTTTTTTTTTCTCAGCAGGAGACTATTTCTAATGTACACAATTTATATCATAAATATATGTTTATAAATCTTTATGTATTTATAATACTTTAGATAACATTATGCTCCAATTATTTTGCTGCTATAACAATAATCACAAGGTAAAACATTAGCATATAATTCTTTTTCAACTTTCAACCTCTGTTAATACTTATAAGTTTGCAATTAAACCCTGTTCAGAATAATTGTATTTCCAACGGAGGTAGAATTAGGTTAATTGAATTGCTATTATTACCTCCAGAGCAATATTGGTTTAATATGTTTGGCCAACATTAAGCAAACCTCTCCTTTGGAATTTGCTTTTATTAAGTTCAAGTCCAATTGAGTTCAAAAGATCCTTCTGTAAAACGTAGCTGTCCCCTAATAGTGCATGACTAATGTCTTACACTTGGCTTTCCTATAAATTGTTCTCTTTACCGAGCAATTTCTGTGTCAATACTCAGACATCCTTATCAGCACTTGATGTTCGTGTAAACCAACTCTTGTTAATGACTACATGGACTAGGGGGAGAAAAAAAGTAACATTACACAGACCTCAAGACTCCTGCTCCATCCGAACTTTGAAGTCCAGCTGTTAATAGCAGCGTTGACTACTTACATAAAAATGTGCAGTAAACTGAACTGACATTGTCTGATTTCAAGTGATTGGTTTAAACCATCGCAAATGGCTTGGGCTTCCACCCTCTTTTCATCTCTCATCCCTCCAGCTCAGTTCCATCACTCACGATGATTAACGTCGTTTTGTGATACGAAGGCTATTGTCCTAAGCTGAACAAAAGTAAACGTTTTTACAGTTGGGAGCAAGAAAAATTTCAAACAAGTTCCCTTTTGCATGAAGAAGGGATCCCCAGCTGCTGTTTATTATCTCTCTGTTTACATCACACATGTGCATGTGGAGGGCAAAGTAGTTCAATAAATTACTTCTCTGCTATCTGTTTGGCCAGCGCAGCTGCCAGGAACAAAAGCAGTTAATGGCTTGTTGAATGCCTCTCGATGTTCCTACAATCGTTTCTAAGCAAGTGATTGATCTGATCTCTCTGCTTTGCTACTTCATTTAAGGACCAGAACTTTTTTTTCACATTGCATGCAATAAAATGAAAGTTAACTAAATTATATCTGCTGTTAAAGTGGATCGTATACATCAGAATGGACTCACGTATCACGCTGGGCTATCTGACATTAGGGACTTGAATTCTTGCCCTGGAAAAGCCTGTTGCTTCTCCAAGAGTTGATAGAGTTACCAGCACCTCAGTCAATAACTTCTCAATTGTTCAGTCACTCAATAAATTAGCCAACGTTTCCGTTTCTATTGTATTGGAGAAATTTCCCTCCATAGGAAGGAAATCATAGAATGTAAATAATAAAAGAAAATGCATTTTTTTCCCCACCATAACAACTAACAGTACTGGAGTACCAGCACAGCTATGCAAACCCAGTCATGTGCTCTTGGCCATCTATCCAACCTTGACAATGGTTGGAAATCAATGACATTTTTCATGGTTTAAACCCAAGATCAGATAAATCCAATAGCTGCCTACAAGTGAGGAACTGCACGCAATTTCTTCAGCAGAACAACTGGTGCAGAAATATCAGAGATGATCCAAGTCCAAGAGACACTTTTGAGCTGGATAACTCCAGAGCTCTCCTTGTGCAACAGCCCCCAAGAGCTGAACATATAAATATTTGAATGGGAACTTCTCAAAGAGGCAGTACTGGGATGATGTGGAAGATTTGCATGAAGGAGGGCGAGGCCGTGTAAAGTGGCTTCCCTTTTGACTATTGTTGCAGATCCCTAGGGGTGAGATGAGTCAAATTTGCTGGACATACTGGACTCCTTTCAAGCTCTGTTACCACAGATTTGAATCCAAGCCCGATGTCTCATCATACAGTAAGCTCATCCAGAAAGTAGGTATAATATTAGCATTAACAATCTATTCCCTCCCACTTGCTGGCAGCCCAATAAACATTTGGAAAGCCCTCCTGCTGGTCTTTCAGAAATTGAGGATGTCATGGCTGGGATATATTCAGAAGGCAACATTTTAAGAACGTGCTCTGTCCACCTGCAACTTTGCTGTTCCATCTAAAGCACATCTAAGCCACAATTTGGAGCTCAGCTCAACAATGTCATCTCAGAGCAATGCTGCAATGGAGGGATGTCCAGTCCCTATCTCTCTATTACAGCAGAGGATGAAGAGCTGGAGGAAGGCAAAACCCAACAAGAGCTCTCTGCGTGCTTGTATAGGTTTTCAAAAGAGAAGCAGCAGCTAACCTTTGTGACATTCTGAAATACAGCAATACCCTTCTTTGTTATGAAGTTGGAGTCAAGTAGATGTTGCACTACAGCGAAGACAGCAGTTACATTTGTAGCACAAGGAATGGAATCAAGGAGAAGCAGGAATTTCCCATAGACAGCTTTTTCTGGTGCAGCTTTCCAGCCCAGGTTTCTCAACTCAAGAAATTTGAATATTTATGAGCTTCAGGAGCCAAATGAACCCTGGGAGGATCCTCTGACTGAAACCTGACATATTTCAGATTTGCTGGTGACCGCGTTACGCTGAAGCTGAACCAAGTCTGAAGTTACACAGTAGTTGTAGTCAGTCAAATAAAGACACTGACTTTCTTGATTCGTTCTTGGCTAAGAGCAATCTCTTATACATTCCTACCTTTCACCCCTTCTTCATTAAGTGGAAAATCCAAAGTTTCCTTTAATCAGGTTTGAGCTTGGACTGATGTGATGTTTACTGATTGAGACGGTGGTTTTCAAACGACGTCAGGAACATCTGGCCTCATGGCTTGGCAGAGAGCCCAGCAAATTGCCAATCCGAGGGCCCAAGTTCACAAACAGCTTTGAGGCTTTCATCCTGTAACGAGAAAGCCCTGAAGGCAATAGAGGTGGTACTGCTCCTCCCTGTTTAATCACACTGCCTTACTACCTATGTGTTAGAGCCTTCCCATTAATGCCCTGCAGGCATCCATCCAGGCTATGCCATGCTGACGTCTGGGTTCCTGCTGTGTCCCAGCACTTTCACCATATCCCACTCCCATGGATGTTGGGAGCTGTGAGGCAGATGGGATAAAAGAAAGGCAATGCCCCTCCAAGCTGTGACAGCACAACACATCCCTGTGTGTGTCCCAGCAGGATCAACCCCACCATGTTTCCCATATTTCCAGCTGCCACTCATGTCTTTGCTGTTCCCTAAGGCTCTCAGCAGGCTGTGCCATGCAGAGGGTTGAAGCCAGGTCCCCAGCCTCCCAGCAGAGTGGCCTGACCAGAAGACCAAGCTGACATTGTGTCAGCAAAGACCGCCTGGAAAGCACAGCAGCAGCAGATGTTCTGCATACGGAACACATTTGCATCCAGTGCAACTTACAGCTACAGACACTTCTTAAAGCTAATTCTTTAACATTTTACTTGTCTGACTTGCTTCTACCCTAACAAATAGATCCACTGAATCTAGCGAATGGATAAGTAAGACTTCAGATGCAACCAAAGATTGGATCTCACTGTCAGGGACCTTAAGTACTGTGACCTGAGCCCATCTGGTTCAGATTGCATCCCCTAATGGCTTGTTGGCTGGAGCATGAAAGTTTAACTCGACCTACACTGATGAAATATGCACTATGGTATAACAAAGAGCAGGCAGTCTCTGTTTGCATATATATCACTGCAACATAGCTTGTGTAAGGAAACAATGGTGCTTGTTTACACGCAAGTGAAGATCTCTGAAGGTAGAGGATGATGTGACTTTCACCACATGGAAAATGGATGCAGAGAGGGTGACGGTTAAATTAAAAGTGTGAGTGGTAAAAAGCAAATAGATAATATACAAATAAATACACAGTCCTTTAGGGATTAGCACCCATTGTATCAGAATAGTTAGTGAGGTGAGAGAAAAGAACAGCCAATGGGGAAAAGATATTTCCAAAAGTAAATGGTCAATTGCTGAGAAAATGGTATATCTCTGTCCTGACCTCCTGTGAGCTCCCAACTCTGCCAGCACTGCCCAGCTTCCTTGACTGAGAAATGCAAAGCTTATGGGGAAAATGTCATCTTTGTTCCATGAGATATTTGTACTAGAAGAGGGAAGGTCTTTTCTATATTGTTGCTGACCTTTGGTGGGGGGGAAAATGTTGTAATCAGGTTTCACGATCACAATTTTCACAGCTGCACATGATAATTTGATTCAGGTATTTGATTCTTGCGTTGAATCTGAAAACTTGTCTGGAAATAGCAAATGCTCTGCTTTCCCACAGGCTGCAGAGAGACCCTCCACCTCCTATCAGCAGCTATCGACCCGGGCACGGACCACGCATGGAAACCCTTTGTGCTGAGCTCTGTAAGAAAGGGAAAAGGAATAAAGCTATATGAAAATGCCTACGTCTGACACTCTTTTGTGTCTGAGGTTTCTTTTTTCTTCCAAAAGCCAGCAAATGAAAAGGAAGAGCTAATAGGAGTTTGGCTCCTTCTCCTCTTCCGGAGACAGAGTGGGGTCTACAGAATTTCCTGCTCCTGTGCAGCTATCTTGGAAAGGCTTAAAAACACAGCCAAGTCCAAGAAAAATCAAAGGGTGATCTCTGAAAAAGAACACAGAATTTCCAGATCCTAGGGTGGGAGCAGCATTGATGTGGCAAATTACATGGTGGTGGAAAAAGGAAGCAGGTTCAGTGTAAGATTTCATGTGGATGCCCTTTAGTGCCTCTACAATGTAATGGGGAGAAGGGGTGGGGGTGCCTGGATGTGGGAGAGGAATGATTCAGGCTCCTTATTTCCTCTGTAACAAAACACAATCACTTGCTGCTTCAAATACTGCCTTGCACAGCAATCATATGCAAGTGCATTAGAGGCCATTGCTGGAAGATTTGTCCCTTCAGTGTTGGAGATACAGAGATACTAACATGTCAGCCTGCTCTGATCATATCATGCTGTCAAGGTACTGTGGGTCAAAATCAGACTGTGTGGATCAGAGGAAAATTTTGTTTTCCAAACAAAACCACAGCTGCCATCCTCGCTGGAAAACTCAGCCAATATATCCATCACTCATACATTTGTGCATGTGCTTTTGTCTTATTTTCACACCTGAACTAGGTATGTTCAGGTATCAGATGACCTGATTCACATCAATCAGGAAGAAAAAAAATATGTATGCTGAGCAGAAAGGAATGAAGGAGAAATAAGATCTATGAGAGCAAAAACCTGAAGACTGCAGTGTACTCGTATGGAGATTGTCACAGCAGGACAGAGACAAGAGGTTCTGAAGAAGGCTTTGAGTACTTGACGGATCTGTGGGTGCCCATGTTCATTGCAGGGGAGTAGGACTAGGTGATCTCTAAGGGTCACTTCCAACTCAAACGATTCTATGATTCTATGAAGGTGTTCACTCAGCAAAAACTTCAAGCTACACCAAGCCATGCCACATCACCTACCACTAATTCTTCTGATATAGTACCAAAAATAAGGGTGGGTTTTTTTGCTTATCCCTTTCAGAAGGAAGCCTGGAATAGCATCCCATCATTTTTAAAGAAATCGTATGGCAACACTGCAAAACTGGGAGTAGATGGGAGGTAGAGGTTTGAGGTGGCCAGCGGAGATATACAGAAAAGCCTATGACCTCTGAGCAGACAGTTTGCCATTTGTGTCATCGTCTTTCCATGTTTTAAGCATCAGAGATAATCTGGAATGCACTCCTCCTGCGTTAGAGACAGATGGCAGCGAGGAAGTAGGTTGGAAGAAAGGAATAATAAATATCCGAAGGTGAGTAAATGTCTGGGCTTCGGGCAGCTGCGCCTGTGGTTTTTCTCAGGGTGCACAAATGTCCCCGCATTTACTGTGCTGAACACTTCTAGTAACTTTTTTACGACGTGCTTCCTGTGCTGTCTGGCAGAGGGTCAGAGATGTTAAGAGCTGGGGGAAATCTGGATTTGAGAGCATTGCATGATCAGGGTGTGATAAGATGGATTGATGGGCCCGTTTGCCGCAGTGAGCAGATAGCTGGGCAGTCCTATCCATCCTCTGCCAGGAGAGAGTCACAGAATCACACAAACACAGAACTGCAGGGACCTCAAGAGACCACTGAGTCCAAGCACCCTGATAAAGCAGGTACCCTATGACAGGCTGAGGTGTATAGAAGAAGTCTGAAGAGCATTATAGACCATGAAAATGTGGGGAGACTTCTCTGTAGTTACTTTATGGTGTAAGGTTTGCATCATATACTGAGCTGCCACCGTAGGTGGAAGAAGGACAATTGCAGAAAGCAGTGCTATGCAACTGTTTAGGTCAGAAAAATGGAGAAAAAAATATCAGAGCCAAAGTACACTTCATACAGTTGACATAAGAGGCTGAAATGAGATAGGCAGTTTGTAATTACTTACATTGGAAGGTGGCCAGGACATCGAGGTTAACATCACAACTTCACAAGGACTTCAGAAGCAACTTAGGTTCTCCGAGTTGAGATGATAAACAGGGAACTTCCCTGAAACCTCCTGGCTTGGGCCATCACATGCAATGCATGTGAGCTTCTGCCCAGGCCAGGGCCAGGGAGGGAGACAATGGGTAGGAGCAAGATCTGATACATCTTCATTGACATGCCAGAACCAAATAAACAAACAGCGAGGCTGTTGCTCTTCAGCCCAGGGCTGTTGGTCTTCTGCCATGGAGATGTCATTCTTCTCAACAGCATGCATCTGGTAGGGATAGTTAACCTTCTGAGAGCAAAAAGCATAGGAGGGTAAAGAGTTAAAAAGGCACACACAGCTGCAGCCTGCAAGGATCCCTCACCACCACCAACACAAGAGAGAATTTAAAGAAACAACACAGAGCCAAGCAACAGCCATGTTTTTTCTTTAACAGAAAAAATGGTTTCCATAACCATAAGGAACATCTCTGGGCGTGTGCCATCTGTAACACATGCAAGAAACACAAGCTACTGGGTCTATCCACCAACGCAAATGTATTTTATGGCAGCTCTTAATCTGACCCAAACCAGACTCGGGGGCATTAATTTTTGAGCATTTCTCTCCAGAAAGACCACACCTCAAGTTTTTCTTGGAACCCAGCTATGTTAAGATCAATCCTGCTCCTTAGGGGCTGGGCTGCTTTTTCTATACTAAGAACTCAGGTGTTTCAGTGGTGAATTGAGATGCCAATACTTCACCTTGTTGCTTCAAATTAAGCAGGCTGCAGCTTTGCGAGGGAAACTCACAAAATGCTACAAAAAGCAAAGAAGGCACATTGACAACGACATGGGAGCAAAGCACTTCTTCTAGCCATTAAACCTCATGGAGTGAGGGTGAGAGAAAAGGAGGCTTTGGCAAAAGACCTTATACACACGTTCATAGATGTATAGATGAGCTCTGTACCAGTCAAAATAGGAAATACCACCCATTAAAGCTGAATGTTGGAATGACTGAAAAGAGTTGTGAAACTGCGCCGTGGAGCTCTAAGTAGAATGGAAAAACCATCATTCCTAAAGCTAGTCTTTGGAGATTGCTGGGAAAATTGGCTTACCCGCTAATTTCTGCTCAATTCTTGATGTGACTGGTCTTAACCCTGGCAAGGACTCTAATCTACTCACTTAATCTGGCTGCAAAACAACGCCATACTGCAAAGGGCTGAGATGCTGTTTAGGTAATTTAGCTTCACTTTTTCTTTCCCCAGTTGCGAGGCGAGCCAGCCCTTTTTGTTCACTTGAATAGCTTCTTCTTCAAAGGGGTTGTGGAAAAGTCTTATTTCTTCCCCCAAGTGACAGATTTTTAAGCAATCGCAACGATATCTTGTCCAACAGAATTACCCTCCACAAATCTGACCCTGACAGAGCTGAGGTAAAGTGTGATTTTTAACCTCAAGCACTAAAACATGTCAGGAAAGTTGTAGTTGTGGCGGAAAGACCTTGAGGTGGCTAAAATTTATGGAGAAGGGACGTTAAAAGTTTTAAATTCCAGATGTTTGAAGATCCAGCCATTTGGTGAACAATCGTGGAATCTGGGGCTGTTTCTCAGGCACAGATTTCGGCCTCGGAAATCTATGCAGAATACAATCCAGCTATTTAATTGTCAGTTTGTTTTTAATTTATGCAGAGAGTTTATTCACATCCTGAGACATGAGACATTTGCCGTTCCTTAGAATGGCTGAAGAAGATGTATCAAGTGTCACGATTTCAAAGGAGTGTCCATGTATTGTTACCAAAGAATCCCATATAAAATGCTTCTTAAGTTTATTAAGCAAACTTGCAACATGATGTGTTGCAGAACTATTAGAAAATGCATTTTACAGTTAGAGTCACTTTAACCTCACTGCTTGGTTTAGGCTAAATATGAGGGATAAAGACTGCCATTAAGACTACATTTGATTTCTGCTTTAATTCTTCCATCAAATTCTTGCTTAAAGTCGAGTTCCCTTGAGTGTTTGTGTTATGAGGGTCTGTAACAGCAGAGGCATGTGTTGCAAAGTGAAATTACTCACCTCTCGTCCTGAACTGTGGGAAAAGGAAATCGGGGAATCTGATAAGATGGGAATGGTTGGGATGTAGATGGGGTACATTAGCAGACTATAAAGGGAAAAAGAGACTTAGGTAGACGAAGGGAAAAATAATTGCAGGAATTATATTTTCCTCTTTTAACTTTGGGGAAGCAGAGACACTATTTTGTTCATCAGCAATCTGATGCTTTGTCTCATGGAAGCAAACACAGGCTGTAAAAACAGCCAGAATTTCTCTGCTTGCATACTTCTGGCTGTCTCTATTGGAGCAAAATGGTTTGCCTCTAGGTAATGCTTTTATGGGAGCAGGAAGAGTCAGCGGTTGCCCTGGCAAAGCCAGATCTGGCTTCATTTTCCAGAGTACAATGAGGTGGGGGTTTCACCACACTTTTTGGTTGGCAGAAATGCTTTGGGGTGAAAACCATAGAGTCATAGAATCATGAAGGCTGGAAAAGATCCCCAAGCCTAACTGCAATCCACCCCACCATGCCCACTGGTCTCTCAGTGCCACATCTCCATGGTTCTGGAACACCTCCAGGGACAGCGACTCCCCCGCTCCCTTGGCAGCCGTGCCAGAGCCTGATGAGCACTCTTTCAGAGAATTTTTTCCTAATATCCAGCCACCACTCTTCTGGTACAACAAAGAGATAGGCTAATCCAAAAGCCCCTGTTCCCTAGAATCCTGTTTGAAAATGACAAAGTAGAGGCATGAAAAAGAGCATGAATGTGACAGCAAGGGGAAAGGATCAGTGTGAAATAGATGACTTAATAACAGGATCCACTGATGGACAAATTGCACCTCTGGACATTTTCCCTCCTTATGCTCACGGAAAGATGCTTGGATCCTTGTCAGGGAAAACTGAAAGATGGTTCCCAGTTGAGCCATGGGAATGATTTGTTGTGTATGAAGCACTGGGCCATGGTCCTGGCAGAGACCTCGTCTCCTGCTCCTGCACAATGAAAAACCAAAAGGATGAAAGGGAGAAGGTTGGGTAGGCTTCAAAAGAGACCTGGACTTAGTTTTAAGTTTAAGCCCTTTATAGCTTAAATTCCATCCTGATTTCTCTCTGGCCAAGTGGCCCCTTCAAGAGCCAATGGGACCACCTGAAAACACCTGAATATCGCACACAGCCTGGATGCCTATCTTACTGTCCTCAAATAGGTAATTTTACCTGGCCCAGCAGTTGCTCCCATGGAATATTGCTCTGTAGACAAAGTGGTGTTGGGGGGAGGCTGCTCATCACACCATGGGTTTTCTATTGCAAGCAGCTCTTATCCCAATCATTCATGTATGCATGGCATAAAAGAAGCTGTTATTATTAAGCATTTAACAAAGAAGAATTCCTAAAATAACCCACAAATTTATTACAACGCATGTCATTGTTTCTGTATGCTGGGTATGATGTACAGTGTCAACCATAGTTTGATATCATTGTTCCAGAAGGCTCTTGCTGAAGGTCACAAGCTTTCTAGGCCCTATTGCTTTAGTACAACAGTTGGGGCTGCTCTGTCCCCACTTTTCCCTTTCCCAGCTCATCTCAGGACATTTTGTTCCCTCCCAGCCTCCTCAACAATAAATGTTACACACTTCCCACCTGGGGTACAGAGAAATGAGTGGGGAAAAGGAAATGCTGATGGAAGATGGGTGTTCCTGGGGCTGCTGCTGTTCCCTTGCTTGGGAGATACTCACACTCCAGAGCTAGAATATCTGCTGTTAGCCCTCATACAACACAAATACCAAATGAAGACTGTAAATTTAAAGAACGGGCTTGTGGAATGACCTCAAGTGGTGTGTGGGCTGCAGAGAAAATGTGCCCTATAAATTTCCGGGCAAATGAAAGTGTCTCCTTTTCACCGAGGTCCTTTGCTGGGTTTTGAGGCATGTTCTTTAGCTTTCAGCTGGACATGTGGGGCTAGCACAGATGCCATCTTCCAATGACAGCATTTTCCTTTGGAGAGGCAATCCAAAGAAAGAGAGGAAATAGTTTTTCTTGAAATCTCCCCAGAGGAGTTTCCTCCCAGGCAATCTCTCACTAAAAAATATTTTCCAAAATAAAATTATGCAGCAGGATATTTTCCATCCTTTTAAGCCTAGGCGTCCTGGCTTCTTTTTTGTATCACTTCTTCCTGTACACCCTGTAGGTGTGGGACCGCTGGTGTGTTGAATAGGTTTCTGCCTTACCAAGACAAGTAAAACCTCATGCCCCAAAGAGCTCTCACCCAGCTTCTCCTCTTGTTCACTTCTTGTCTTAATACCTACTACAGTAACTCCGTGTATTCAACAAGAATAATAGAAGATCTGTTATCGGTAAAACAAGAAAAATAGTGTGTTATTTGTCCTGCATTATCCCAAAATTAGAGTCTTTTGATCCTTTTGGTGTTTTTTGCTGCTGCTAATGAAAATAGGATACATAGGGAGAGCTGGTATTTGCAGTAATAAATAGTAATAAACAGTAATAAATAGGGCTACACACTGTAGCCCTATAATCTACTTTTTCGTGTTCAGAGTAAAAACTGTCTGGCACAACTCTGAGTCATAAATGGTCTAAAATAATGGGAGAGGCTCTGTCTGTATTATAATATATGTGAGTGATTTGACATCAGCAAATAAAAACTGTATTCAATTCTGATTTTATTCTTGTGATTCAAGCTGTCACATTTCTCATCCTTTAGGATTATGCTCTTAATTATGTGCCTGGAAAAAATAGGGTCACACTAAGGCTGACAAAACTACTCAGATGTAATTTTTCCCTTTCCTTATTCTCATGAGCACAATACCAAACTTGTTAGTTTCAGAAGAAGAGGGAGATTGAATTAAATTGGCCTTTTGTCAAAGCTAGTTTTGAGCTTGCAGTCGGATCTGAAGCCCCAAGATATTACAAGTTTTGAGCATCATGCAATGGAGAATGTGTACCCCATTGGAAAGATCAACAGTTTAATGCAGGGCTGCAGAGTTTGAGCATTTGCCTGCCACGCAGCACAGTGAAACACCCAACTCCTTCTGCTGAGATCAGTCTGAACTGTCAGACTCATCCATGATTTAAATCCCTTCCAGCCTCACCCATTTCGGATGAGCTGCCTTTGATCAACACCAGTAAGTAATCCCTGGTGTGTCAGCATTACAATTAACCCACTGTGTCCAATTGACGCAAATCTATCACAGCACTGCTTAAGGAACTTCAATTCAAGCTATTTTGACTCTCTTCTTAAAGCCTTGATGCAATTATGCAGTCAAGGATAAACGCAGAGAAATGGAGATATTCCTTACTGTAGCATTTGCCGTGCTTTATACTCCCTAAATAAGTGATTATTTATTTACAACTACCTTATTGTTGAGGCGCATTGGCCAAAATCAGTACAGAACCTGGCTAAACGGTGGGGAGCAAGATTTATTCAATGCCCAGCAGATGATAGATGTTTCCTTCCAGGGTACGTTATTTATTTGTCCAGTGCTTCTGGCACGCACAGGTTTCTGACTTGTGCAAGTCAATTTGAAAAGCGTGGTTTGCAAGAATATGAAAGAAAGCAGCACGGCTCACTGAATACACACGTCCAAGAGTGAAAGGTTTACCTACAGCTTTTAAAATGCTCGTTGTGTCTCTGGCGGAGGAGGTTGAATGAAATCATTTATATCAGCCGCCATATCTGGCTGACTCCACTGATCTCCATAATCAAACGCAAGAGCTTTGGAGGGGAAAAGGGGAAAGGGGTGGAGGGAAGCGTGTATAATTAAAACCTTGTTCTAATCCTGCTTTGATGCTTTTGCCAGGACAGGTTGGACTAGTCAAAAGCCCCAAACATTTTAGGTAGAGTTTTTTTTGTTGTTGTTTTTTGGTTGTTGCTTTTTTTTCTTTTTCTTTTTAATTCTGTCAGTGGCTGCGAAGCAGCAAAGTGGTTATTAGCCTTATAAGGTATCAAGGTAAATATTTCAGATCCCCAGTGAATTTCAGTCTCTCCCGAGTCAGTTTATTTGTTCTTGTCAGTGGACAGTGAAGTTTTGTTTGTTGAAACCAGTTGGGGCAGAGAGTGACAGCACTAAGGTACCGTGATTTATTTTCCACCAGCTTGCTGCTTCCCCCATGCATTCTCCTCGGGCTGCCCAGGCTGGGAACATCACAACCACAGCTGCTGGTGTCTCCTAGGATGGGGGTGCAGGACGTTGATCTCCAGTAGCACATCTGATGTGGCAGCTGGAAAGTCAGCAACCACCATGGGCATGGGCCTCAGTGAGGACTTAAGCTGCACGCACAACACTACAGCAACCTCATCTCACAAATCAAGCTCCAAAAGGCCTGCAAAACTACACAGCCTTGTTGCCCAAAACTCCACTGTCATCCCTTCGGCTTGAAGGTAAAGGGAGCAGAGAGCAGTCAAGGAGGTGAAGTCTCAGAAAACCTCTTTGGAGTATTATTTTGCTCAGAGATGTGATGGGTGCCACGTCCTTGGAGACACACAAGATCAGGCTGGATAGGACTCTGAGCACCTAATTGAGCTGTGAGTCTCCCTGTTCATTGCAGGGAAGCTGGACTTGATGACCTCTAAGGGTCCCTTCCAACTATAATTACTGTGTGATTCTATGATTCTATGATATTGAGGGTCTTTCGTGGACGCTGAAAGTAGAGCAGGCTGCTTTGCAAGAAACAGCTTTCTTTTGCAAAAGCATTTGTGCAGTATGTAAGAGAGGTCTGATAGGAACAGACTTAAGGAAATCGAGTTGTTTATCTTATTATAAGGATCAAACAGAGTCTTGATTAGAACATACAAGTATTTTCACCAGGGAAAAATAACAGATATTAAAGGTCCCTTTAATCTAGCCGAGAGAGTACAGCTGAGTTCCAATGGCTGGAAGAAAAATACAGAGAAATTCACATTGGAAATGAAGCGTTTCATTTAATTCTGTTCCCTTTGTGGGGAAGAACGAGGTTGAATAACAATGACAACAAACAATTGCTGCGGCCAAGGGTGCATAATGGAAGCGAATGGGAACCAAAGCTGTGCTGGATGATGTGGTTCATCAGGGCCAGGGATTGCAGAGAAAACCCATATGACAGACCTTCCCAGTCACTGTAGGATGTGGCACCAAGAGATGTTGCTTTTTTTTTAATTTAGGCCGTAACAGAGGCTGGAGTAGTGGGGAAGGAAGAAGGGTTCCACATGGAGGGGAGCTCAGATGGAAGCGCATGTGCCCCAGATGTCCTGCAACACCAGTCTCATTGACTGAAATGGAAAAGATATGGGACGACAGTTGAGAGTATTGTCAATGATTTCGCTGTGCTATGGATTTAATGGAAGTTTATTATACATATCCATAATGTGGTAGGCTGAGGTGGCCCTTTCTTTCTTTGTATTTCCTTCTCTTTACTTCATATTTCCTGATCTCCAGAAAATGCATCGGTTGCTTCATGTTCTCCTCTGTTTTATTTATTATTTGTTTATCTATTTATTTTGATGCTTCTTTGCTGTAGGCAGTACAAACCTCACAATGAGCACAGAAGGAAGCTTAAGGTTCAAAATGTTTCCAACCAAAAAACACAAGATGAGTTATTCTTAACAGCATGTTCTGAAGGCTGAAATCTATAATGTAGCCTGACATTTTAAGTGTACATCACTTGAATTGTTGCCAGCTTTCTAGAGTGATTAGGTGACTTGAAAAAGGCAAATATTTTTTCATATGCTTCCACTGAACTGGAGGCTCTGCTGCTGAAAAGACTTCAATAATCCTGGCTGTATTTATTTCCCAAAGCCTCACTCATCATTGTCAGAATGTTATCAGCCATCTCCAGCTTTCTCTCCAGCCCAGAATTTAATTCCAATTATTAAAAAAAATCCCTTTCTGGAAATGAATCTTCTGCAGTACTCTCTATTTTTCACATAAGACTTAATCAATTATTAAAAGGAATGTATACTCTGAATAACAGTTGAGCTTAAATGAAACTGCTCTTGTGTGTTGGAGGAAGCCATGGAGGAGCACAAGGCTCAAGCAACACTGCAGCAGCATTCTGGGGCCTTGGGCATGGGAAGTAAATTCACCAGCAAGGATTCCTTGGAAGGAGTAATGGATGGAAGTAGCACGTGCTTAACCTTGTCTTTTGATTCTGAGTAGAAATGAAGAATTTGGTTCTATGAACATATTACAACCTTCTGAAAAGCACCAAGGAGGTGTATCAATCTCACTTGCTTGACTTCATCAGCAGTACAAGGAAATCAATGCTTGTGAAACTTGGGATAGGATCATCTGCTGCCTCCTTCCAGGACAGCTCAGGCACTGCTTTAAGCAGAGACAAAACTCTTATTCTGGAAGGAATGTCCACTCACCGATACGCACAGGATGACTGTAAGGCCATAAATCCACACTTTTCCCTGTTTTGCTGGGACTTCCTTAGGAGTAAAAGGTTTGCCCTGAACTCCAGTGGAGATGGCCTTTTCCCTGCAAATACCCAAAGGATAGAAAAAGCTCCAGACAGCATTAAATGTACTCCACTTATTTCTACATGATGTTTCATGGTGTGTGCTCTGTGAAGGTGTTGTAATAAATCTAATAACATACACAAGAAATATCCTTCAAAAGTTCAGTCTCTTCATATACAACATTGGCTTCTCTTAAACCTGCATGACAGATGCAGAATGGAGTTATTTCTGTGCAAATTACAGGAGTAATTAGAATCATAGAATCATAGAATGGCTTGGGTTGGAAGGGACCCCAAGGATCATCAAGCTCCAACCCCCTGCCAGGAGCAGGGCCA
Source organism: Pavo muticus (assembly GCA_016647715.1). Classification (NCBI taxonomy): domain Eukaryota; kingdom Metazoa; phylum Chordata; class Aves; order Galliformes; family Phasianidae; genus Pavo; species Pavo muticus. The sequence continues at coordinate 130,524 of JACDJE010000182.1, forward strand.
CCAACCTCCATATCTAACACTAGACCAGGCTGCCCAGGACCCCATCCAACCTGTCCTTGAACACCTCCAGAGGCAGAGTTAAGATGATCCCGAGACACACAGTGTCCCAGATTTACTGAAAGCTGCCTGGCATCAAGGTTTCCATATTTTTGTGGTGAACTTTCAGTGACTTTCTGCTTCGTGTGCTTCTACAGGCTGAGCCTTCCCTGCCTGCAACGGGAAAATAGGAGAGAAGGGGTGAGAGGCACCACAGCTCTGAGTTAACACATTGATACCATAGGGAGGTTTAAGGAGTTCATGCCTGTTTTTACAGGGAGTTTTTCAGCCTACTTTGAACTACCTTAAAACAATAAAGTTCCCTTTTCAGCAGCTTGGTTTAATGGAAAGATTTACTGTATTTTCATTCTCCTGCTGAAAAGTGATAATGAAGCCAAGTTCAGAATTCAGTGTCAAAGAGAAGGTCTATTTAGGAGAATTAAAGGGTCTAATAACATTCCTGCCACCTGGATTGCCTTATGGGTGGGAGACGTGGGTAGTGCTTCATGGACCGCAGCTTGGTTTAAGCATGACATATTTTTTATTAAAGGAAAGCACAAATCCCTTGTCAATCAGAATACCAAAGTAGTCAGTCTAAAACTTTGTAGGTTTAATATCCCATCAATGTTATAACAGAAACTCTTCTGCCTGAGAGCAGCAATGTAGTCCAGACGTTATTGATTCTGTGCCTGGTCATAGAATTATAGAATGGTTTGGGTTGGAAGGGACCCCAAGAATCATCAAGCTCCAACCCTGCCTGTCCTGTCATGATCTTTCTCTACTGTCACTAGAGGATCATAAAGGTTGAAAAAGACCTCTAAGATCAAGTCCAATGGTCAACTCATCTCCACTGTGCCCATTAACCATGTTCCACGGGGCCACATCCCCACAGTTCTGGGACACCTCCAGGGACAGTGACTCCACCACTTCCCTGGGCAACCTGTGCCAATGAGTTACCACTCTATCAGGACCTCAGCTACTTCTCTTAAACCACGGGTGTCCAACCTTTTGGATTGCCTGGGCCACACCAAGTGAAGAGGAACTGTCTTGCTCCAAAAGTAGTGCCTCCTATTTATTTCCATGGAATAACAGTCAGATACAAAGTACACAACAGAACTATTTGACAGAGAAAATTCTCAGCTACAAAACACTATTTTTCAGTATAATCACCACCAGTAGCTACGCATTTTCACCAATGATAAGTATCTGCACCAGCAGAAGTGAACCACTGTCAGTGTCCCCACTGCTGAAACACACCACACACCGCCTCACAGTGCTCACATCCACTGCTTGGCTGCCATCAGCATTCAGCAAGAGTCGACCAATGTCAATGGGTACCATTTTTTTCTGCATGCAGGAACTCAATTACACCCCTTTGCTCCATTTACACTTCCATATCAGATGCCAGCTTGTCAGACAGCCCCTCTGCTGCCATCTCTCACACTGGTTGGACATACCTGTCTTAAACAGAGGGAATTCAGATCCTGCAAACACTTACGCAGGTGCTCAGCTTTAAGCATGTGAGCAATCTTAATGGTTGGAGCGCAACAGTTTAAATGCTTGGCATAAAAACTGCACATAGTGTTTTCAGGACAGAAGATACGGTCGCAAAGAATTACTCCACACGTGTGCTCACAGCTTCTCAAGTTGAGGAATCCGTTAAGCTGCCGTTTGCTTTTTGTACTTTCCCTCCCAACAGTTTAGACTAGAAATGACCCATTTTATGAACTGCGCTTTTCAGGTTTGAACTCTTTAATACCTCACATAATGCTGGATGAGGAATTTCAACTCGCAGAGACCTCTGCAACAACAGGAACCAAAGTGTCTCCTTTCAAAATTTCCCTCGCCTACTCGGTGCTGAAGGAAATAAGCAAAACAAGCCTGAAATTGGGTTCGTTAATTTTTTGACAAGTTTTAACTAAGCACAGTGACAGGGAGCTTTGTGGGAGAAATTTTAGAAGCCCAGGCACTAAGGCATAATAAGCTGTCAGAGAAAAGATCAAGTAGCATTCTCTAATTCATCTAACCAACATCAATGTTCCAGCTAACAGTAGACAGTGTTAGCCAGATTCTTGCCCTTTTTATCTATGAAAAGCTACATTTATCAAAATAAGCAAAAAATGTGAGGTATGGAATGCAGTTCATTGGAGGGCAGGGCTTTATTGGTTGATTGGTAAATTGAAACACATGGAAAAGGGCTACCATGTAGGAACACACTGCTGACTGTATTACTCATTTTTTATTGGTTAATCTCTAATAAGAACCAGCTGGTAATAAAGGACGGAGTTCATGGGAACCCACCCTTTGTTGAAAGCAAAGTTGGTGTCAATACTAGAAACACATGAGCACAAAGAAAACAGATGTAATTGGCTTCTGGAGGTCAGGTTATGTAAAGACCCCGGTGAACAGAGGTGAGGTTTTGGCTGCAGAGAATGACAGGCTAAAATAGCCATTATTTCTGTGTCTGCGAGTGTGTGTGTGTCTCGGGAGGGGGGTGGCAGTCACAGAGGGCTCTGTTTTGGGCAGGAATTGGGGCTTTGTGGTCTCCAGAAAATAGGGAGCTTCACCTGAAGCACTCACTTAACAGATCAGTGCAAATTGCTCTATGGGGAAGGAAACCTGCAGACTGCTCTTCAATTAAATCAACTCTCAGCTTTGCTAGAATCAATTGATTCTTGTTAGGAAAAATAGCAACAAGACCCACATTCTCCCCAGCATATCCCGTGATGTCTACAGCCCTGAAAACAGGCTGGGGCTTCATCCTAAAGTTAAACAGATGCTTCCATCGTTTCTTGCACAATAATACGTACTTCTTCAAGCAGAACATAAAGCTGTCTTGTTAAAGTTTTAAACTGATTCATAAAAGGGCAGAGGGGAGTTTTTATATTTTTTTCTTTGATAGCAACAGGATAGATCACATAAAAAAATGTTCATGTAGCAGGTTAAAAGCATAAGGAAACAAAATGGCAATATCCTGGATTTTGTCATCAGACTTTAATGAGGCATTGAACTAAGCTCCGGCTCTCTGCACAGAAGGCATCCTTTATCATAGAACCATAGAATCACAAGGTTGGAAACGACCTGCAAGATCATCTATTCCAACTGTCCTCCCATTACCCTTGCTACCACAAGCCACTAAACCATATCTCGTAGCTCCTCATCCAGACGCCTCTTGAACACTGCCAGGGACGGTGACTTCACCACCTCCCTGGGCAGCCATTCCAGTGCCTGACCTCTCTCAGAGAAAAAGTTTTTCCTCATGTCTAACCTAAACCTCCTCTGGTACAACTTGTGGCCATTTCTTCGGGTCCTGTTTGTTGCCTGGGAGAAGAGGCCAAACCCCTCCTCATCACAACCTCCCTTCAGGAAGTTGTAGAGTGCAATGAGGTCTCCCCTGAGCCTCCTCTTCTCCAGACTAAACAATCCCAGCTCCCTCAGCCGCTCCTCATAAGATTTGTGCTCCAGACCCCTCACCGGTTTCGTTGCCCTTCTCTGGACATGTTCCAGGGCCTCAATGTCTTTCTTGTAGTGAGGGGCCAAAAACTGAACTCAGTACTTGAGGTGCAGCCTCACCAGTGCTGAGTACAGGGGGATGATTACCTCCCTGCTCCTTCTGGCCACACTATTTCTAATGCAGACCAGGATACCGTTGGCCCTCTTAGCCACCTGGGCACACTGTCGGCTCCTGTTCAGCCGTTTCTGTAAAGAGCTGCTTTAAGAAGAACCTGTGAGGCTCCCTTAATTTGAATTACTTCATTCTTCTCAAAACACGATTCTACGCAAACAGTTCACGTGAGTACTGTGGGCAACAAGTGAATTTTCAGATACAGCCTTTATTTCAGAATTATTTGCCAAAAATACTTGAGGCTGAGGGTTGCCTGGGAGGAGCCCAGCAGTAACCACCCAAAACCCAAGCCCTGTAGGTGACATCTGAGCAGTCATGTGGTGGCAGCTCTGCCCTGCGGTTCGCACACTGTAATCTTCAGATTCAGGATTCTGTTTTGAATATTTGTGGTCTGGAGTTCAAACTTCATTTTCTTCAAACGTTCGCTAGCATTCGAGTCGAATGCACTCTTTCCTGCCTGCAAGCTTCTTCACTGGAATACCACTTGCAGGAAAGAGATGGATTGCTTGGTGCTTTGCAAAGCAAGGTCCCGCCAAGCTGTGCTCGTAGAGAGGCAGCACCCAGCATGAGGAACTCACTGGAGAAGAGCAATGATAAAAAAAGAAAAAGAGTTTTTGGGTGATTGGATCTGAGCCTGTATTAATGTACTCTTCAGTCACCTGAAATAAGGGATAAACATGCCATAAACTGCATTTTTTTTCCATTTTTTGGGAGAAGTGCTTGCTGCTATTTTAAAGACAGCTTAATGCCTTTCAAGAAGCAGTGGTTACAAAAAAAAATAAAATAAAAATAGGCTGGGAAAGAATTATTAGCACAAAATTCAATAACATCCCTCTGCTTTCTCCAAGGTATTGCCTGAGTAACTGCAGCATTTACAAAAGGGATTCTAATGTGAAATGAATTTGCAGCTAATTCAACCTGTAGGCTAGTGACTCTGGGATTTCCTAGATAATACAATCCAGACAGTAATGTTGATGGATGTTAAAGACTTGCCTGTGTAACTGTTGTAAAGCTCTGTCATAAGAACAAATGAGGCATTATTGCTTTAACCAAAGTAATCCCACTGCACCAGTAAATTCTGCACTCTTTCAGTATCACAAGATTATTAGTTACAGCAACTTAGCTTTGTATCTTCCTTCAAACAGGTAACAAGTACTTCACCTCTGGATTTTCCATGCAAAAAGCTCTCTGCAAACCATTCTTTTTCCTTTTATTTTTAACACAGAGTGAACTCAGCATTGTGAGTTTTCTTACCTAGGCAGACGAGCTGGAAGAAATGTGGTCGGTGCATGACTGGTACTGGGGTCGCGGTGGCTACAGAAGCAGATGGTGGTTTTCATTGCCCCGAGTTCTGCTCCTGGCTCTGTGAGGTAGGTCAGTAGAAAACTAGCCTTAAACAGCTAAGAGAACATTTTATGTTTGGAGGACGCTGAATAAAAATGGTTTAGTGGCTGCATAGTTTCCAAAAGGCTTCTATTGAAGCCACAGATATTTGGCTAACCTGGGCTAGACTCTTTTCTATGCTCACCCCAGAGCTAATGTGTTTTATGGATTTTGATTCCTGGACGAAGCCTTATTGACAGCATTCCAGATTTCCATTCCTCTCTTTGCTCTTGAATAAAATGGCCAACCTGCCTTCTTCTTTCCTAGGCATCTGCACTCTCCAGCACTACCGGTTATTCCACCCAGTGCCCACAGTATATTTCATCTAATGCTTTAGTCATCTTGTCACATATTTCATCATCCACTCATCTTTCTCAGAGAGGAGGCCTTCAAAATAATTGAACAAAAGCCAAAATAACTCTTGACTTTTGTTGGAGGGAAATATCGACCAATGGTGGGGAAAAAATCTACATTGAATTTGCACACATTATACTTACTAAGACTTGCTGTGATGTTACTGTTAAAACCTTCCTTTTGCTGATAATTTTAGCATTACAAATACATTTTTTCACGTCCAGTGGCCTCTGATCCTAATGTTTTTCACCGTTCCTTTTTTCCTTCCTAGTAAACAGACAACGGACTTGAGCTTTCTGATCAAGCACCTACTGAGTGGATGAGAATCATAGAATGGTTTGAGTTGGATGGAGCCCTTAAAGGCCATCCAGTCCCACTCCCCTGCAATGAACAGGGACACCCACAGCTCCATCAGGTGCTCAAAGCCCTGTCCAGACTGACCTTGGGTGTCTGCAGGGATGGGGCATCTACCACCTTTATGGGCTTTTTTTGCTCACTTTTCTTTTTCCTAATTCAACCACTCTAGAAACAGACCTATTCAAAGAACATAAAAAAGTGATAATCCAACCCAATTTTTCCACTGGAGGATTCTCCTAGCGTAAGAGATATACCAAGAGGTTGCAGTTACTTGTACGAACTTCCAGCCCTAATCTGTGTCTGGAACAGGTTGTGTTTGTGATGTGAAGGGCCACTCTCATGCTGTTTGCTGGTCCTTAGATACAATACAGTTTTGTTGAAGGGGTTCTGTATGGCTTTGGACTATGGTAAGAGCTAGAAGAGACAGAGATGTAATCATTTCCCCAGCTCCCCTCCCTGTATCAGGGAGAACTTTGCTGAGCCAAGAGAGCATGGCCCTTGCTGTGAGCAACACTGTGGTTTACAAAATAAAACTAATGTTGGACTATCCAGGAAAAATCACACTTATTACGAGCCTGTCTCAAACCTGCTTTGTGCCAAGGGATAGTGAGGGGAGGGCTGCAGAGGAATCTGTGTGGGAAGGGGGACAGGTACCTGATCTCCTATGATTAACTTGACAAATGTCCTCCTGGCCTCTATCCATTTCCTTGTGGAGATACAGCTTTGGATGCGTTCAAAATGACCTACTTTTCACTGCTGGCCAGCACGTTGCTGCTGCCTTGTTATTGTTGGACTTATCTCCTCCATTTGGTGCTGCTGCGCATGAGATCTCTGTCCTGTGGCAGATTGCTGGCCTCGGGTTGGAGTACAGGATATCTCTGACTGCTCATGTGCTGATGGTGACAAAGCACCACGCCTTGAGCTATCTATCCTCTGATGATCGCAGAAGGCTTTAAAGACGATTCTAATCTGTTCTGTTCCATTCCATTCCATTTTCCCAGTGCTGTGCACAGTAGTTGAGCCCTATTCAGAGCTCCTGAATAAATAAATATGCTTTGTGTGAAGGATGCTGCTATTCCAGTTAAAAATAGCCTCAGCTTTTACTGCAGTGGCTCAGACAGGTGGCACCACAGACCCTTTCTGCAGCCAGCATTTGTCTGGGGCTTGGACAGCCAATTTGGTGCCTCCTGCTCAAATCAATGGGGGTCTTGATGTACTCTTGAAACAGGTTTGGGACTTTATGAGTTTCCATCTTGCTCAACATAGCCACACATGTTTATAAAATATGTACTGGAATAACAGAGAGATAGAAAACAACAGAGAGTGTAGGCCCATTTAAGGTGTTACAAATGACACTACAAATCTGTAAAGTCAGAAGCAGGCTCAGGTAACAAGGGCATTAGAATTGTGATGGAATTGCAAAATGTAACCCAGAGTGGATAGATAGAGAAATGATTATACTTATTGCTGATTTTTCTATTGGACATGTCATTTCCGATTTACTAGGGGAATAGTTCATTATTTATCTCCTGTTATGTGCAAACATGAAGGAAAGACAAAGGTCTGTAGAGGTCTCCTTATTAGCCCAGCCATGCTGATGGCTATTTAGTCATGTTAGAAGCTAAAATATTTTCTTCAAATGCTGTGTTTGCCAAATGCAAAGTGAGCTGACATCTGCTTGGCTGCAGCTGAGGTCACATATGAAGCAGTGCCTAAACTGAACAAATATTTCCAATTAAAAAAAAAATGAAAAAGAAAAGAAAATCATTAACCTTTTGTCATTAGCATTAGCTGTTCTTTGAGCTGCTCAGCAGTTTGAATTAGTGCACCTGCCAAAATAAGCACTAAGTGTTGTTACCCTCTTAGGGACAGCCCTGTTCCATAAATCACAGCATTTCAATGACAGCTAAATGTGTTTTATATCATATAGAGAGCCTGTGTTTATAAATGTGAGATAAAAGGGGTTTAACCAGTGCAAACACTGAGACTACTGTATGCAGCCTGGCTCTCCCTCGTGATTTTTCTCCCTTTTCCTTAAATGTGATTTCCATTGCCCACATGCAAATCTATCTCCAAATTTTCTGCCATTTTTTTTCTATAGCTGATTTTCCTTCCAATTCTTTCTGTCCTGAAGTGCGGCACTGACTACATAATCCTATTAAGTGTCCAGCTGGAAGTGGATTTGGAGAGATAAATTCCTTGCATGTAATTTAAATCTTCAGCTGAAGACTAAAGCTATGGCCTTAATTGTCTGTAAACACATAAATTTTGCAATTAATTCCTGTAATATGCATACTTTGCAAAAATCCTTGCCAGTCACGGACATCCCAAAGTGTGGTACTTTGGTATGAGGAGAAAAGCCAAAATGAGAGCATTTCTGTGGAAGGGCAATGAGGTGAATCATCAGAGAAATTTTCTTTAGTATGTTACCAAGTTTCCCAGTTGCACAAAACTTCTGTCACATCACATCCCAGGAGAGCTGAAATGTCAATTATTGATGTACTGAAAGTGTTCAAAGACCCTGCCGTGTCACCAGTCTGCTTTTTATCCTTCCTACTGCAAAACGTTGTGTAAATAGACCCAGTTATCTGAGCCTGCTTTGCTCTGTCTTCCCCTGATACCAAACTCACCTGCATAGCCCTGAGAGCAGCTACTGCTTGGGCAAGGACTAACGCTATTGTAAAATGAAATAGCTTGAAAAAATACATATATTTTTATTAACCACCTACATTTTCTAACCAGCTCAATTTTGGTTGGGCTAGATGATCTCAGTGGTCTTTTCCAACCTTAATGATTCGATGGTTCTGTGTATTTCCATTCATCATAGGGAGCTTCGCTCTGTGAAATTATGGGGTAAGAAATCCTCAGCCACTCTCAGCTAAGGCAATGATAACAGATCCAAATAAAAAAGAATGCAGGCTTTGTGGGTAGTCCAGTCAACTGGTGATAGAGCAACCACTGGGTGATTACTTATATAGAGTCTCCATGTAAATAAATGAGAACACAGCAATTTTCACTTGTGGATCAGGCCTACAATTCATTCTAATAATTTAAATCCCTTGGAAAGGCACATAGAAACCGCTTGCTATCTCAAGCAGGAAACAGTCTTCATGGATGTCTCCCTGAATTCATACCAGAGTAATATGTTGAGCTGAAATGAGTGAATGATTCGTTTTCATTGCAGTAAAGGTGAATGATTAAAAACAAGTCAGAGAGGAGAAAGTTAACATTAAATCATAGAATCATAGAGAAAAAAAATGACCTCTAAAATCAACTAGCCCAACTGTCCACCTACTACCAATGTGGCCCACTAAACCTTGTCCCTAACAAAGTCTAGCACAAGAACGGAGCTAAAAGAAATGTATTTCTCTGTGGGGAAGCTGTGGGTGTTAATTTGGCTAAATCACAGTGAAGGAAACCCTGTCCTTGTGGAGTTGTGCCATGGAAGCCAGTGAAATTCAGCTGCAGCTCTCATTAGCACAACTTCTACTTTGGGGATGATTTGGAGGTGAGGATCTCAGCAGTGTCCCACTCTTGGCTACAATCCTCCAGAAGGGTTTGGAACCCAAAGCTGACCACCAGCAGATTTCAAATAGTTATGCTTTAATTTGTTCACTTCACATGGAATAAATATGCCAGCGAGCTGGTACAAAAACCCACAGGGATGCTGTATGGATGGCTGCTTTCCTCTTCCAAGAAGAGCATTGCTAGGAATTGCAGGCACTGCTTCATGTCATTCTCCTCCGAGCAGCACTGTGGTGTCAGGAGAATATCCCCTCCAGGGAAGGGGGTACAAATGCCAGTTCCTGTGAGCAATGTGCCACCCAGCTGAGCTGTCTCCTACCAGCAGTGACTTTTCCATTCCCAACATTTGTCAGTGATTTCTGCTCACGAGCTCAGCCATTTCTATGTGGCTAGGGAAAGTTGTGGCCTTTTATCACAAGCTGTTCCCAGCCCTGCCAGATGAGGTCTGCTTCTAATTTGGAAGGCTTGCAGAACGCAAGGAAGTGTCTGAGCCATACCCACCCCTCCTAGGCAAATTCTTTGCCACCTCAGATGTTAATTCCTAGAAATTCTATTGTCATGAGCGATAGTCCTGAGAGCTCTGCAGAGCTGTGGATCTTGGAGAGCATTGGAGACATTTTCTGCTGCGGTCATTTGGAACGGCTCTGCGTTACTGCAATCTCCATTACAACACAATAACAGGAAACGTTTCAGTGGCCTCTACAGTACTTGGCATATTATTTCACTTTAATGCTCGTATTGTTTGAACATTAATAAAACTGGAAACTGTGATATAATTAAATCCATTCTTCCTACAGAGAAGATGACTGTCTAAGATAGTGGCAAGAGCAGCAGACTCACATGTCGCCTGGAGAAAAGAGCGTGTTCCCTTTGCCAAGGCACAGCATACACGTGCTTGGTTTTATATTTTTGTGCATAAAAAGAGCTCCAGTTGAGAGCTGGAGACCTCTTGCACCTCCGGATCCAGAACTGTGAGACATTGCTGCTTGAGCTGTAAGATTATCCTGTTAGAGCAAAGGATAAACCATTCTCAGATCTGCTATGCATAACCTGAGCCTCTTGTAGGATAAGGTTTGAGGCATGGAGACCAAATAACAGATAGTGCCATGGCCCATTTGAACTAAATATCTGAAGCGTATATTTATATCTGGGGCAGAATCAGGAATATTGCAGTGTAGAAATCTGTCTGCATCTTTCTAGCACTGCAAAACTGAAAGAAAGGCAACTCCTCTGACTGTTGCATCCATCTGTGCTGGGGCTGTTCAAGCAATCATCTGCTCTGGTTGTGCATGTACACTACAGCCAACTGCAGTATGATACCCATCCTCAAATGTCCATTTGGAATCACAGGTGCAGATCAACTGCCAGCTGAATACACGGTTATCAGGGAAAGACCCAAGATGATCAGCAATGACAACAGATCAGCAACAGTGCAGCTGAAATTAAATCTCTACTATAAGCTTCAAATGTAGAGTTGGGATCACAGAATCATAGAGTCACTAAGATTGGAAAAGACCTCCAGGATCCCCAGGACCAACCCCAAACCATCCCATCATGCTCACTGATCACATCCCTCAGTGCCACATCCCCACGGCTCTGGGACAGGTCCATGGACGGTGACTCCATCACTCCCTGGGCAGCTGTGCCACTGCATCACTGCTCTTTCAGAGGAGAAACTTTTCCTAATACCCAACCTGAACCTCCACTGGCACAACTTAAGGCCATTACCTCTTGATTCAGAAAGACTGGATCAATGTAAAAAAGACACTCAGAGACCATCTTTAGTTTGTCTTCTCACAAATCAATGCAGAGAATTCCTACTGCAAGGAGCGTCACATGTTGATAACAGTTAAACTGATATTTTCAAAACGTTGATGAAATTAAAACCACAAAAAACATCCTGTGTTTGATAAGCATTGTTGGAGAAGTTCATGGAAAGTTGTTTTTTTTTTCCAGTTCAAAAAGCGATTAGTGAATTTCTGCTACACCACAATTAGGAATTGTGAAATATTGCTTTGAAATAATGTTATAACACAAATTTTCAGATTTAATTCAATACAGTGAGCATCTGTGTGACCTCATCATGCAGCTTTAAACACTTAAGCAGTCTTTCCACAGACATCAGTTTATACAAAGTTTCAGGAGAGCAACTTTCCTCCTTCTATGCCATCACTTTGAAAAACACGTCTGCATAGTTAACTTTCCAATCTATTTGTTCCAAGAAAAGAGAGATAATAACAGCTATCAAAATTCTTCTTCTGGTAATGAAATTTAACAAACAGAAAGAAGGTGAAAATTGATTTGTATACATTACACATATTTAACTCCAGCTGCAGGTTTTGTAGCGTGGATCCAAACTGGAGCTTTCTTCCTCATTCCCTTAAAAAAAGCCAGAGCTTGAAGGAGAAGAATGGTGAAGAAGGTGAGCTGTTGGCCAAGGTGCATAAGGTAACTTTAAAGCCGAGTATCTGTTAGACGTGTTTTCAGTTTCTACACCCTGCTTTCACATTTTGAAGTCAATCACCTGCTAGCATAGACAAGAGAATAGAAAGGAAACTCAAGAGAAGCTCAGAGTTTCAGAAATAGCAAGCAATTTGGAGACAAGTGAGAGACATCTCTACTGAAATGCTTCTGTAAACTACCTTCCCAATATCAGCCAACTGGAGCATTTTCCTGCCTTTCTGCTCTCATTACAGGGAGTTTCAGTGGCTCTGGCTCATGTCCTCCCCGTGTGACGCCCATGGGAAATGAAAACTCTCAATCTTATAGTGGGTTCAAATCAGTTCTCACCAAGAGGTCTAGCACAGATCACAAACTCCCACACTGATTTCGGTTAGTTTGGGATTTCACATTGATTTCTGGTTAAATAAACAACCAAGACTGTCTAATTTAATATTGTTTTAGGGACTAAAGATAATATAGAAGGCTGCCATTGCCTTGTCCTAGAAGTTGGAAAAAGTTTTTCCTTGAGAACGTGTAATGCAGCACAGCACAGATTTCCAACAAGTCACGAAGGTGTAAAAAAGTTTATCCTGTTCTTGAAGGGGAAAGCAAGAGGAATCCAGCATTTCTCTTGACTTCACTGTGAACTACGCACAGCAAAAGGTTACTAAATTGGAAATGGGGGAAAGATCAGAGGTTAAGGAGCTCGTATTTCTACATAACATGACCTTATCTCAGTGGCAACTCAATTCTCATGGTCTGCTGCTGTGTTCTCACAAAGAGAAGTCTTCCAAAAACACAGAAGAGTGTTTTAGCACGGAAAACAGGAGACTGCAGTCATGGCAGTTGCTTTGAAAAGTTTGCCTGCCTGTAAGTTACAAGATACTGTACTTAAAATGTCAAATCAAGCGATCTGTTCTGAAAGGAAAATTACCAAAGCAATCACAGACCTTGATTTCCTCTAGACTTGTGGAATACAGAGAAAATTATGAAAATCGCTTGGCCACCCAGAGCCTTAATGTTGAAGTCCCAGGTCAAGGAAAGCTCAAGCAATTAGCCTGCCGTGCTAATGACATGCCTGTTTGATATAGTAGCTGAATAGCACCCTGATTACCTATAATATGATTATGCACATTTTGGGTTCCTTAAAAAATTTGATGCCTTGGAAAAATAAAATCTCATTTCTCTGGCATTTCTGAAAAACCTCTGTTTCCTGAAAAGCCAAGGGCATATTTCAGCTCCTTATGTTTCCACAAATATGTTATTAGATTCACTCACTGACCTACCTTTAATGAGTAGAAAATGTCATTGTTGAGAAGGATATTAAAATACAGCCGCAAGAAAATGTTCCATTGCAAAGCTACTGTCATTCACAGGGCCAGTTTCTCCTCACATCACACGAGGAGATGGAAAAAAAATTGCTCCAGGTTGAGTATGCTTAACAATTGGGCTATTGAATTCACAAGATAAATGTTGGTAATCGGAAAAGTTAACACTCTTTCCTCCCCATTTATACAGAAATCAAATTCTGAGCTGATCAGTCCTTTTTGAGAAGTTCAGAAGCAAAGCTTCTTTTTTTAAACTTGTGCCACCCAGTTTTTTCCTTCTGGTTGGAAGTAAAAATGGTGGCCTTGAGTATGGCAGGAGTAGGATTAGACTCATAAGTTGTGGATGTTCAACATTCTAATGAAAACCTTCACAGGATCACCTATATATGTAGATAAACCACTTTGCAGTGCATTCATGATTACGGCCAGATGAGAAAAGAAGCAGAGAAAAGACAATGTAAGAAAATTTATTCTCAGTGAGACGTTCAGCCAAAACATCCCAAGCTGACACACGACAAAGAATGCAGAAAGGTTAAGTCCAAAAGACACCTAAGCACTCAGTCTGTGATCAGAAGCTTCCCTACTGCTGGCATTCTGAATGAATGTTACAGTTAGAGCAGACCAGAAATCTGAGTGACATGAGATATTCAGCATTTTTGCAGGACGTGGGGACAAAGAAGCCAGTGACACAGCCGAGACCGGAGCGGCACAAATGTGAGATGAAAAAAAGGGGTGGAAAAAAATCCCAAACCTAATTCAATATTTGGTTTGGGAAGCGATCTGGCTTCTTTTAATCTGGGGCTGTTTGCATATTCAGACCAGTGGGACCATCACTCTCTTCGGCCGCGCCATAAAGCAGCGCTTGTAGCATTTGGGGCAAAACCACAGCGTTACCTTCACCTCCCGAGCGCCGACTCTGGAAACGGGTCAGAGTCCTCCAGTTTTGGGGCATTGCAGCTTTTTTTTCCTGGCTTTCTGTCCCTGACAGTCTAATCTCAGGCAGCACTATTTATTGACATTAAAAAAAAAAAAAAAAAGAAAATCCCTTCTTTCGAAAGAGGAAAGGGAAATCTAGAAGTGATTAATATCGTAGGTCTCGCGTACAATGAGCGCCTGTGTCTCACATGAGCGCACCAATGAGATTTAAAGCTGATACCTTTGGTTTTCCCAAGGAGAGGAGTGGGAGCTTTTGAAAGCTCCTAACCATCTTCATACATATTCAGGATTTCTCTTTGTTTTCTGATGAAGGGATAGGCTCTGTCCTTGGACTTTTGAATGGTCCCCCAGCAGCAGTCCCAGTGATTTTTTTTTAACTAGGCCTGCCTGGAGAGGTTTGGATTTGGATCCAATACTGACATCGTAGCCCTTTGGTTTAAAGGGGGTTTTAACCTGAAAGGAAGTGGAAATCTTACTTAAATTCGCTTTTGCAATTCGAAAAGTTTTTCTTCCAAAGAAACTTCCCCCCTTCCCATTTCTCCCTTCCACATCAATTGCTTTGGGAGACTGTCAGCAGAGTTTGACAGAAAGATGGAAAAGGGGAGAAAACCACCACCAAAAGGAAAAAGCACGGGAGAACTTCAGACGGTATTAATACACGGTTATGTTAATATTTATTTCCCATGCTCCTACACCTCTGGCTTTTCTGGGGCATGGGGCCAGCCATGAGACACGTCGCTTGTCTCAGGTGAGACACAGCCCATCTCAGCCATGCTCAGCCCCACCAGGATGTGTCCTTGCACCAAAGGCTCCCAGGAAAAGCCTTCCCAAACCATCCAAATTTTGAGGGAGGACCAAAAGAGCAGAGATGAAAGGAGAACCAGTCAAACCTCAAAATGAACTTTGAATGAGAAGAACGAGTTGGAAAAGGTAATCAAAAGCATATGAAATCCTGTTCGTTGCGGATTTTCTCTGTGGCTGGGCTCAGAAATGGTAAAAATTTCTCTTTTATATTTTTGCAAGATTTTGTACCAAAATAAAGTTCCATTTCAATCAGAAGAAAAGACTGCAGCTGCTCTCAAATTTTACTACCGTGATATTACTGATGTTGTTTCCCCACTTTCAATATTGTGAAAACATGGAGGTGTACTTAACGCATATCTGTATCAACCCAATTTGCTCACTGCCAGACAGATCAGTATGGTGTAATAAATTGCAGAGAATATTTACCAATGAGTTTATCTAATATGCTCACATAAACGAGCTATAGATACATTAGCTGGAAAGATTTTACACACTCTGTTTTCCCTCCTTCTGACTTGCAGTCCATCATCAGTGTTAGAGAAGGAGTATTAGAAATTCAGATTAGCAAAACATGAGCTAAAGAAATGCAGCTGGGATTTGTCTACTTCAATATGTCTTATAATTATTCTGTCCCTCCTTGCTAATGACTTTCTGACTCTTTTCATCCACTTGGTACCCAGGGGATGTGCAGCATAATCTGTGCACATCAATGTTTTTCATGAGACATATGTTTTTACTTTGTAGCAGACTCTCCTCATTGCATAGCGGTAGCAAATAAAGCTCTAATAAAAATTGATGCTTATACCCCTTCAACACCAGGTATAGGTTTTGAGCCAGTAAGTAGGATTTCACATTGGAATCCATGTTGCTGGTGTTCCTGGTTCTCTGTGCAGCCAGGAAAATAAAATCAGGCTGTTGAGGCTTTGGAAAGGAAAAGCAAATCAACCAACAAATATTTGGAGAGGAGTAATTTGGGGGATATTAGATAAACTGTCTTTCCTTACTGTAGTACAGGAAAATTATCTCCATTTCCAACCTCTATATCCCTAATATTATTTCTGCATCTTCTCAGTCTCTGCTTTTTTGCAGACTCATCTTTCATCTGAGCCTTTTACATACCTCTAACACATACATCCTTTATTCTATTTGAACCTATTTTCAAGCCCTAAACTCATCCTGTGGGATCCATTCAGATTTTTTTTTTTAAGCACTCCAGTTCACATAAAACCTCTTAGTCAGTATTTAATTCAGACTCTGACATGTGAAGACCCTCCAGTCATTCTGATTTCAAAAGCAAGAGGGAAACACTGACACAGAAAAGAGTTTGCTGCCACTAGAGGCAAAATGCTGCTGGCTTGTGGAAGAAGTGCACTCAGCTGTGTGGGAGGCAGAATTGCTCTGGGGCTGCCATCATCTGCCGTAGCTTTATGTTGCTCTCTTAGAGGGCTTTTCAGTTGCCCAGAGAAGCTGTGGGTGCCCCATTACCAGAGGTGCCCATGGCCAGTTGGATGGGACCCTAAGCAACCTGATCTGGTGGGTGGCAACCCTGCCCAGGGCACAGGGGTTGGAACTGGGTAATCTTTAAGGTCCCTTCCAATCTAAGTCATTCTGTGATTCCATCTGTAAAGTTTCTCTTCCAGACTCTCCTCTTTCTGGATAAATAAAGCTGGAATACCCCAGTAGGTTCTCCAGGCTGCTCTTCAAGATGCACCCTGCAGATTGTTCTCTCTGCAAAAAGGTACTCACTTTCAAAGCCCTTTCTATATTGGAACAAAATTTTAAATCAATTCCATATTAGAATCACATGGGTAGAATGAATGGGAATGAATAGCAGAAATCATTCTGATTTCTACGAGATTCCATAACTCCTGTGTCAGGAGTCTGAGGACTTGCTGGATGTTCAAGCAATACCTCCCCACCCTGGGCACATTTTCCCACCACTTGCCCTACATCAGAAGCCTTTGCAGCCTCTGTATTTTCTTACACTGCTCACAGCCCCAAAAGAGAGGCACCATCGCACAATGCCACTAGAAGTGGCATCTGCAGACAGCCATGATGCACACTTGGACTCTTCTCCATTTGTTCATAGACAAGTTTGTGGGATGGTTTGCAGCTGCATTACTACATGGTTCCATCTGCTTCCGTCTCTCTTTAAATTGTTCAGTTTTAGGTGATTTGGGTTCACCTCCCTTTCTTTCCTTCCCTTGCATATTTTGAAGGGAAATGAAAAGCAGTTGAACACACAGACCTCCTACACCACTGGTGCCCAGCAGATATTCCCCCTCAGAGCTTTGATCCTCCTCCACCCCACTTCTCTCACCTTGTCATGCTATTTATCTCCATAAATCCACCACCCAACCCACTCTTCCAACCAAAGGACCTTTCCACACTATGAAATGCTGTAATGGGGATACTCAGATCAGTGCCTCCCTTGCCCTCTAGATCTCCTTTGGGGTTTCTGGTGGGGATACAGGGAAGCTGATGGTCCACACAGGACATCATTCCCTCTGAAACAGCAGTAATGTTCCTCACCCTGCAGTAGTCTAGTGTTTACCCTAAAGGACTGTAGTAAACTCATTACCTCTGTGGCTCTCCTTCATCCCAACTTAACAGCTTTTTATAGATTTTTGTTGGATCTGAGTTCAAGTGCTGGAAAAGCAGTGATGTTCTGCCAGTGATTTAACTCGAACCTCAGACAAAAATGTTCCCTTTGCTCTCTGTTCAAGCCCGTGGACCTGGGACATGTTACTTTTTAACAGAAACAGTTTTCTTTCTCCAAATCCCTAGAGAAGCAGCTGATAAACTTGAGTCAAGTATTTTACATTCAACACACCCAGCTATGTTCTCAAGGCTGCATGCACAGGACAGTTAGATGAGTAGGATTCCCACTGAGCAGACCCGGGCACTCAGCTGCCTTGTAACCCTTTAAGATAGGACCAAGAAATGCACACCAAAGGCTGAGCTTACTGGAAACCCATCCCTGCAGGGCAAAATGCTGGTGTTCCTGCTGTGTTTTTACAAGCCAGGTGCGCTGGCAAGAAAGCTGCAGTGGTCCTAGGGGGCAGGTAGCTTGACAGCTTCTCTCCAACACATCTTTGCAGACTCATGGAGCCTCTCCAGACCTGAACTAGGTTGCTCCAGGTTCTCTGGTCCCATCTGGCGGCTGTGGGATAAGGCAGAGAGCATCCTTCTTGTCCCTCATTCACTTCCTTGAATTCAGGACAGTCTAAAGAGGATCACTGCCTTGGGACTGGATTCCAAGTAATTACAAGAGACATCAATCAGTGGGAATATGGAAGCCAAGACTACTTCAAGGTAAAGGACAAAGCAAAAGCCTGGAAAGGAGTGACACATGGCCTAGGACAAAGCACAGAAGGTAGCAATGAGCAGAACTGCCCCATGTATTGCATCCCGTGCCCTGCTGAGATGCTGAGCCCCCCACGGTGCCCCAAAGGGACCCAACCCCAGGTCGCCCGGCAGTTAACACCAGGCTGTAAAACATGATCAGATTTTTCCTATTGCCTAAGCATAAAAAATCCCTTAAAAAAAAATTAAAAATCAGTTGGGGTTTGCACTCTTTCCACTCGCTGCAAACAAAGAACCGTTTCTTTTCCTATTTTATTTTTCTTTCTGGAAGAAGTTGGGAAACACTCGGAGTTCGCAGGGTCCAAACCAAGGCGAGCATCTCCGCTTTTCCTCCCTGCGACAAGGGCAGCAGTGATATAATGAAATGTACATGGTCTAAGTGGGGCTTCTTCATTTTTAAACTGTTGCCAAAGCTACATAAATGGGACTCCTTCTTTTCTGACCCTTTGCCCTACTTCAAATGAGCTTTTAAACCCTTTGGAAAACATGCGGTTTTACTTTCAACTGCATTAACGCTCATAATGTGTTATTTTGGCTCTCCTTGTATATTCAGGTTGAAGGCATAGATTTCATAGATTTCACCTGGTAATGTTGACAAGCAAGCCTTACGCAGAGCCTATCAAGCACCCAAGTCAGCTTCTTTTAAAGCTCTGTTAGCTCAGCTGTATTTTCCTTTGTACACCCAAATACTTCTGGACATTACAGGAGTCTCAGCACTCAACATGCTCCAAACAGTTCATATATAATGCGGCGAGTGTCCGCCGCCAAGGGGACTAATGGTGTCAAAACTCACCTGGGGTTTACAATGCACTAAAGAAAATACTGATGGCATCCAGCCCAGCTGGCAGCCCTCCAAAGGCCTGGCTCAGAGCTCACGCCAGCGCAGTGAAGGACAAAGCCAGTGTGTACCGAAGCCTAACAGAACCGTCCACCTTCACCATTGGTATTTATTCAGCTTTGTGCAAGGAGAATTTGCATTTTAGAAGAGTGATCCTCCAGTCAGAGCAAGACTTGGGCTGAGGAGAATGGAGAGGGCAGGAGATTTTTGGCACTGAGATGTTTTTCCCCTGAAAATCTCCTATGTAGGAGACTTTGCAAGTGGCCTTTTTGCAGATATACCTGCCAACTAGATTTGTTTTTGTTGTTGGTATATAGTGCCTTCCACGGACTGTACTTTGCTAATAGTTTTCAAAGGTATAGATACAGAATGATAGAATCACAGGGTCATTAAGGCTGGATCTACGATCCCCCAGCCCAACCCCAACTCATCCCACCAGGCCCACTGACCATGTCCTTCAGTGCCACATCTCCATGGTTCCTGAACACCTGCAGGGATAATGACCCCACCACCTCCCCAGGCAGCCTGTGCCAGAGCCTGGCAGCTCTTTCAGAGAATATATTCTTAATATCCAACCCAAATTTCCCTGATGTAACTTAAACCAATTACCTCTTGGGTGTGGCAGCTAACTTGCTTTACTGTAGATCTACAAAAGAATCATTACCTGGTAAATGGTTTCTGACCACATACATCTAAATAGAACCTTGAATGGGGGTTGTTGAGGCTATTCACACCACGCATAAGAAGCCAGTGGTGAAGCCAGTGTTAAAACCACTGCCTCATCTCCTTTGGTTCCCTTTACAACGAGCAGAGGGAACACAACTTTCACCCACAGTTTCAGGTTATTTTTTTCTGAAATATTCTACCATGGGAGGGATCTCCCATTTCTCCTTCTCCCCCTCTGCTCCTACCAAGGTGATAAATGACATTTCACAGCTCTGCTGCCCGCCAGACATCCCAGGGAAACCACAAAGCAGCATCAACAACAAGAAAACAAACCCTAGCCCATGTTACATCAAAGGGTTCTACACGTGAAAGTGAATAAATACAAGGCTATGGGTGATGCCACGTGATGATCAGGCACCTACGGCAGCCTGTTCCAGCAGAAATCCCGATATTTTATCCATGGAGTGTTTTGATTTAAAGAAGGGGATGGGGAGAAGCCCTGCTGGAGCACGTTTATGGAGAAGCATCTTGGCACATACACACTTCTGGGTTTTTGACCAAGTTTTAAAAAGTTACAGTGGATTTTGCATCAGGAAAGCTTTCTGTTGAAGTCATATTTATTTCTTTGGGCTTAAGTAATAACTTAAAGCAATCCTACATCTTCTAACACATTATTAACAGCATAATTAATTCTAAGAGACGGGAAACAGAAACCTTTCTTTTTCACTTCATCATCTCCGAGTCAGACCTTCGGTCTTCTTCCAGGTTCCCTATCAAACAGATGGCTTTTATACTCATAAACATGTTGAGCTCAATTTTCCTCCTGCTGAGCGAGAGATTCAAACAAACCAAACTTCCACACTACTGCTGGGAAATTCCAAACATCTAGAAATACTTTTACAGACATTTCTTGGCAAGAGATTCCTAGAGATGTGTGTGGTTCAAAAAAGCCAACCCCAAAGCAGTGAATTTCACTTATGAAGACTGCTGGTTAAAAAATAAGAGATGGAGGGTAGAAAGAGGAAGATTACAAAGAGGAAGCAGCTTCCATCTGGGTAGCTGAGTTTTGGAGGTCTGCAGTGAAGTAGTTTTAGTTCATGCCCCTTTGTGAGATGGAACTTTTCAAGCTAAGCAGGACTGACTTCTTAATGAACGAAGCCCAATTCTGAGAGAGCCTCAGCAAGTTTATCAGTTCAGGGGTGGAAGTGGGTGGTTCAACCACACTTGGAGCGTGGCTTGGGCCAAATTTTGGTGGTTAAGACTAATTTTATAGGGTAAAATGTAAGGGATGCAAATCCATGCAAAACAAAAGCCTCACAGATACAAACAACTGCGGTTCAGCGTCACATTTTAGCAGAGCTGTCTGTGATTTAAAGTCTGCTTGTTTTCATAGAGACTGTTCTCACTCCTGTTTGTGAGACATTTATCCCATTAACTAATCTTTGAGTATAGCTAATGCTGATACATGAATGGATATCTCTGTTGAACACTCTGACAATAATCCAGATATTTCACCTAGTAAACACGAGACATGCAGCTGTCTGCCAAGGGCTGTATTGGCAGACAGAAAACCCATTCTCTCACTGATGGATAAGGAGTGATTTCCAGAGGGATTCAGCCATCAGTCATGAAGGGAAGGGATGAGAAGGGGGGAAACTTAAAGCAAGTCAGATGGCTACAATAACCACACTGGCCAGCAAGTTGGAACCAAAACAAGACATGCGGGACGCAATTTTTAGAGGCAGCATTTGCTGAATGTGAAATGGAAGCACGATCGTGGCATGATGAAATATCACAGTATTAACCCTCCTGTCCAAGCTCTGGACTGGAGAAGTAAGATGTATTTAATGTGGTTTGGAAACCTGTGATGCCACCACTTCTCCCTTTGCCTTTCCCAAGATTTAACCCTCCCTGCTATCTTTTTCTTACAATTGCTCTCTGGTTTGGTGGGTTTCTCAGCATTCTGCATTCTCCTCTTTCTGAGCTCACAGTTGCTACATACGAAACCATCTCCAGACCCCAGTGAAAGGCCTGATAAAAACTGGGGGATTATATAATCTCCATGCTGTTTTTTAAGGAAAAAACAGTGAGTTTTTTTGGAAAAGTTCTACCGAGCATTTGCGGCACTGCTGTCCACGCTCCATGTGTGCGTGCAGTTCCCAAACAGCTCCATTAAATCTCATTTAAGTGCTGGCTGCGGTCAGCTGCTGTGACACCAACTCAAGCTGGAGCAGAAAATCGACAACCTTTGAACACAAAACACATCTCATTGGGCCAGTATCATTTTCATCTTCCTGAACATCACCGTCTGATCTGTACGACCAATTAGACCCTCTGTTAGTGTTGGCCTCGTGTCAATGAATTATGTGCAGAGCAGGCAAATACAGGGCTTCAAATGCACAGCATATTTTTTGGCAAATACTGTCAGATAAGGTGGTGTTATCTGCACTTTCTCCCCGAGCTGGCTCTAACCCCATTGAAATGGTTCTATTTTACAAGCCGTATGTCAACAGTACCTGTTTATGGAAGGTGACACCGTCTCCCCCCCACTGCTGGTGTTATCAATGAGGAAGCACTACGTGGGCGTGTGAGTATTTTTAAAGTACACTGCACAAATAAAATAACAAGAGAGCCCTTGATTTATCCAACTGTTAAGAAAATAATGAGCCTGCCACCTACAATAGTATTGTTCTGTGCAGCCTTCCCAGCTCTTCTGTACTTATTTTTAGAAGAAATCCATGTTTCTTCTTGCAAAAGAAAATACTGACCGTACCTTGGAAATCAAAGGGTCTACTTCCCTGATGTTTGGTGGTCAGCCTTCAGCTTTAAGCCTTCTCATTTTGCCTGTTAGGACAAGTAGTGATGGTCTTACCTGTAAGGTGGACTCCATCTGGCTCTGCTTTCCTGAAGCTAGTGGCTCAATGTCTCAAGAAATGTCCAAGCATCACTGAGAAACCAAGAGCTTCTCGAATTCCCACCCGCAGTGTGTTTAATTAGCCAGAGACACTCCTGTTATTTTCTGTATTAAGAGCTTTAATTGAGTTCTTTATACTCCTATCTCAAGCACACACATACAGGACTATGAATAAGCAGTAATTAATTCCTGTTAATGTCTCAGTTATGATTCTGGGTTGATAATCAACATGATGATGTTATCTAAATAATCTTTGGAGTTGAATGAACTATTTCTGTCCCTAGTTGAAGCAAAAAGAACACAAAAAATTTCCATCTCAACATTCATATGTTTAGTGGCACGTGCTGGGAGCAGTGTTAATGTGCCTCATTTTGGCTCCCCCACACACATGCAGAAACGTATTTCTCTTATACGTATTCAAAGCTGTGACAAAAGTCATAAACAACTCTCAAAAGGGTGTAGCTGTGCTTGGAAAAATCAGAGCTTCTGTTTTCCAGTGATACGTATATGTGAATGGGTGGGTGTATGTATGATTCTGGGTATGCATTTGTGTGCTGTTCTAGCTCCAATCAGCAAAATAACAGCTGTAGAAGAAACCTATTGTGGGGGTCAAACTCCAGGAAGAAAACCTGTGTCTATTATTTAAGCAACAGAAGTATAAATAGTTTTTCCTGTTGTGTGTAAGATACCTGTATGTACATGTACGGATAGTCAAAATATACATTCACATACATAGGCAAGATAGGTTGGCATATGATAATGCTTTCTTATCTACCTACACTTTTTTTTTCTGAATATAGTGGCAAAATTTGTAGCAAGATTTCTACAACTCCAAATGCTCTGCATAAATAGGCAAAGAAAACAATAGTCTAGATGTACGTTTTTGTATGTCAGCTCCACTTAAACCATACTTAGTCCATTCCTACCCACACTCAGGCAATCTTCTAGGCATCCATATTAAAGCAGATTAATTATTACTAGAAAAACAGTGATCTTGGAAACTGGATCAAAACTACTATTACAAGCAATTCCAAGTTTGCCCAAATCTAGGATCACCAGACCAGAAGTTCCTTGACATGAAACTGATACGTTATTATTAGTCCTGAAGAAAAAGAAATGAATTTGTCTGTATGCTTGCCAAAATGGAAAATGAATTAATTTCCATTTCTTTGCTATGTGAAATGTTGATGATGTCAAAGACTCTTTGTATTTGGCATATTTTGTGTTCAAACACATTAAATAGCCTCAGACTGCTGTTAGAAGTAAGCAAGGAGCTAACGGCATGGTCACAGGTTGTCCACAGCAATCAAGCTTTCCTTGCATTGACGAGAACATTGTGCATGGTGGTGAACATGACTTTCATCAGGGACTTTTGTTTTAGTAGCAGTGTCCGAACGTGTTTTTACGGAGAAAACAAAGTGTGTGTGAGGCTTGCCGTGGTCAGACAGCAGTAGCCTCTTGTTACGTGCTTAATGAGCTAATAAAGATGAGAAATGAAGAGACTTGGTACCAGACAAGGCCCAGCTGTCCTCTCACATTTCTCTGCTCCATAACCCAAGGCTGGGCTATTGCTCGCCCCAGCCCTGCTGAGGTTTTCCATGGGCAGCTGTGGGATGTGGGTCAGGCTCACGGTAGCTGAAATCAAGCAATAGTAGGTTAGGGAGAAACAGAAGGAAAAAACATTCAACAGTGTCTGCTGGGCCAAACTCAAGAGATGCTCTAGGGGAAAATTGTCCCACTGTTGCTTTCCTAAGGAAATAAGCATTAAAGGCAGAGACACCAAATTCACTTCAGAATGATTTAAATTTGGTTTGCTGAGGTGGTGTGCGCAAGTGGAAAAGCCATTTTGAGACGTAAATAAATTCCTCTGTTGATAGTGGAAGAAACACTGTTTCCTTTGGTCATGGTGAAGAGCAGTCATTTTGATAGTCTTGGCAAGTGAAAAAAAATTATTTTTATGAAATAGCAAAGGAAACACAGAGTAAACTTTGCCAATGTTATACAGTATACAACATCACATTGAGCCCTGATAGTGGCCCCCAAATCAAATTCTGCTCCAAAATCAAATTCAGCACATCTGCTTCACCAGGGGAGTGTCTCATTGCTCTCCTCTTCTGGGAGGAGAGGGAAAGGCATGTCCATGGCAGGAGGAGATGGGAGATCATGTCCAGCACAGGCTCATTTTGACCTAAACAAGCTCTAAAAGACGATCAGGAAGCACTGACAGTAAGGAGATGCTCACATTTCTGAACCTACCAGCACTACATTGCACACAATGACCTCATAGACAGCACGTCCCTGGAGCTGAGCACCACCAGGCTCATCTTTCCAAGGAGAGAGAAAGCATCATGTGCACCAGCACTTCTTGCTTCATTCTACCTTTCTCTTCCTGAATATTGTCTCAGGGACCAGTATTTTAAAAGGCCTAGATTCACTCTTTATCAGTAAAATCTAACGAAAACAGTGCAGATAGCAGCAGCACCTTGCCACTGCGGGATAGCTGAATGTATGGGATTCTGTGGGGGGATTTCTCTTTCTTTTTTCGCTCCACAACAGCTGGCTCTTAACAAGCAGACTGGTGCTTAAACCATCTGATATGATGTGAGAAAGCAAAATAATTATCTGCCAAGGATTTCATCCTCATAAAAGGAAAGGTGTAAGATCAAGTTTCAAAACGTGTAGGAGTTCAGCACACGCAGTGACATCGGCATGAACTCTGAGAAACCAACTTCTGCTAACTTTACAAACACAACATTCATCTCCTTGCCCCGTCGGACACTGCTGCTCTGATTTTGGCAACACCAGGCTCTTCTGGAGCTTGGCTGTGGAGATAACTCCACGGAGAATGGAAAAGAGAAGATGGAAAAAGGGGAGAGGAGGATGAATGGCTCAGAAAGTGGTGCAAACCCCAACCGCCTCCACCAGAGCTGTGTGCTCCTCTCTGATAATAATATAGAAAAGCACTTCTCGTTTGTAACTCAGTGCAGAGTGCTGGCTCCACTATAAGTTACCCAAGCAGAATTTGACCATGTACATGGATGATGGCAAAGGGAGAATAAGGGCTTTCTTCTTGGTAGACTCATGAAGGGAGTGGGCTCCTCCTGTGAAGAAAATTGGATGCAAGCCTTAATAAAAATTTGGCGGGGTAGCTGTCATGCTTAAACTCCCATGTTAAGCATGATGTACTCACGTTACCATTCTAGCTTGAGAGAATATGAGAGGCTGGTTTGCTTTCCATCTTTAATTAAGTTTTTGTCTCATTCAGCTTGAAAAGATAAAAAAAAGAATTAAGGGCCTCATTTGCTAAGACAGTGGTTTTTCTAGTTGAATAAATATTTCACTTGTTACATAGTATTTTTTATTGGATTAATGATGGATGGATGGATGGATGGATGGATGGATGGATGGATGGATGGATGGATGGATGGATGGATGGATGGATGGATGGATGAAAACAACATCTATGGCTTCAGTGAAACTCTCTCTCTTTTCCTGCATTTATTCTTCTCTTAATTTCCATCTCTGCCAAAGAAAAGCCAAAACAACTAGCCAAAGATTTAGTTCTGATACAGTGGCCACCATGCTGAGCAGGGCTGTATGGCTTTAACCAGGCTGTGTGCACAACAATCCCATGTGGATACATTTTCCAGTGTTTGACTGCATGTTTCCTGTAGATCTTCAGCACCTGCACTCTGGGCAAGCCAAAACACAGCGCTTCTTCCATCAGCCACTGCTGATGCATCAGCAGCAGGACCAATGCTTGGGCCAGAAGCATGCCTGGCTGAGGGCAATAGATCTTGGCACACTGGTTGGGTTTTTTGGGCATGTTCAGTGCTGGGTTCTGATGCAGGCAGCAATGACATCAGCTCCTTGCGTATAAGCTGAGAGTCCCCTCTCTCTACAAGCTGCATGTAGATGAATTTTTTTTGGTAGATCTCATACTGGGAATGCTCCTGGTGTCATTTTGCTGCACCCATGATGGCCTGAGTCAAAGACATGAAATCTGCCACTTCTATTTCAGATTTGTGCACCTGGAATCTTGGCTGACTGTCTAGTTTGGACTAATAACAGACGTTAAATAATTAGCTCCTGCTTTAAACTTTATTTGGTCTTTTGCATGGCAGATTTAGTCATATTACAGTGAGTGAAAGGCTGCAAAAGAAATAGTACTGATCAACGGGTATTTATATGTAACTCCATGCATGTGCAAAGTGCACAGAAAAGACAGATTAAGGGAAAATTGTAGCATGATTTTTGAATGGTGGTACATTAATAATAAAAGTGATTAGCTAATTAGATTTCCCCCACTCCCCTTAAATTTTCTTGTCTTGTCTTCTATTTTATATGTTTCCGAAGGAATACAATATGATTACTTCATTAGGAAACTATTAGAAGGGAACAAGAAAGGATGAGTCACTTGCTTCTTCTCTGTGCTTTTATCTGATGGTGAGAAGTGGAGGAATTCTAAAAATCTTTTCTAGGTCACTTGATCCTTCCAAGCATTGGTGCCGTCTTCCCTCCTCCCATCTTCCCTCCTCCCTCCCTACTCTAAGTGATTCAGCAGAGCCCTGTACCGACACAGCAATCTACCTACAAGCACTCATTTCCAGAGTCTGCTTTTTCCCCTTGTATTGATAATTTCTCTTGAATTACACTTTACAGCTCCCACCCTTTGGCTCAGTTCAGTTCTATCAGACTGAAAAGAATGGATAGAGAGGTTTCAAGACAAGGAGAAACAGTTCAGATGAAATAAAAACCTCCTAAAACCCCTGTGCTGTAAAATACTATTCACTCCACATGTGGGTCCTAATCATCAATATTTATTTTTTTTAATATCTTAACACATTTTCATAGAATCATAGAATCATTTGAGTTGGAAGGGACCTTTTAAGGTCATCTAGTCTAATTTCCCTGCAATGAACAGGGACATTTGGGTGCCTTCATTCCTTCTTGTCAATCCCCATGTAAAAAGTATTTCAAAGAGGAGCCACCAAATCCACATTTTAGCTGCAAAGCAAGTGATCTGTTTTTCAGAAACACTGATGGCTCCATGTTCATGACAAGGGAAGAAGTTTTCAGCCCTTTTTCAAAATGGAAGCCATAATATTTTTGCATCAGAAATCTATTTATCGTCTTCTGGAAATGAGGTCTGGCACATTTTGGAGAAAGTTCCCTCAAAGAACGGGAACCAAGTCCCTTCCTGGCTATTTAATCACAGTATCAGCTTGCCTTGGTGTTTTCCAAGTCACTTTGCCATTGACTTGCCAAAACATGTGAGGTCTGCTTGCCCTAACTGCCGCTTGGATTAAAAGTGATTGACAGGAGATACAATTAAGGTCTAATTCAGAATTCAACAGGCCTGAATTCCTTTGGTAAGAAAATACTTTGATTCCAGGAAAAAAAAAAAAAGAAAAAAAAAAGCTACTAGAAATATTCTTTGGAATAATCATCACAAACTGACATTTGAATACATAAGGAATATTATGGCAAAAATCAAAAAGAAAATGAAAAGTAACACTGCGCGGTGGCTGGATGCAGTTCTTTGAAACAACAACAACAAAAACATGAGGCATTTAGATTAAAATCTCTTTGTGTGTTTCCTTCTGTGCCGAACTGATTTACATATTGATATAGACCAGATGTTTCAGAAACAAATGCTGTTACATCCGCTGATGGATTGGCTTCAGCTGCTTGCAAACGGCCACTGGAAAGAGTTCAGTGAGGGTATAATGTCACATTAGTCATTCTCATTTACGTTGTAAGTCCTGTATTGACCCAACAGTACCTGAATGATTTTTGTGCCACAGATGGAAGCCTACAGGGGACAATGCAGGAAAGGGGGTCTGTTTGTCCAGATGATGGGAGAGGACGATGGAGAGTGGTGGGATGAATTTTTCTGTTTGTTTTCATGCTGCTCCGTTTTCCTCCCTGCATTGGTTAAAAGGCAAAAAAATGAAAAGCAGAGGTGCCAAGGCATGGAACACCTCCCCTATGAGGACAGGCTGAGAGCTGTTCATCCTGGGTAAAAGAAGGTGTTGGGGACCCCTGAAAGCAGCCTTTGAATATCTAAAGTGGGGGATACCAGGATGAAAGGCATAGACCCTTTAGCAGGGTCTGTTGTGATAGGACAAGGGGAAATGATTTCAAACTAAAAGAGGGGAGATTTGTACTGGATATATGGAGAAAGTTATGTATGATAACAGCAGTAAGGCACTGATACAGGTTGTCCGTGTCCCTGCAGACAGCCAAGATGAGGCCGAATGAGGCTCTGAGTACCTGATGGAGCTGTGCATGTCCCTGTTTGTTGCAGGGGAGTTGGACCAGATGGCCTTTAAAGGTCCCTTCCAACTCAAGCGGTTCCATCATTCTATGATTCTGTTGTGTTTTTCTCCTATGAGGGATTCTTCAAAATAGGAGAAACCAAAAGCAATGGGTTTTTTTTCCCCAAGGCTAGACCACCCTTCAGGGTGCTGCAGGGGCTTGAGGCACACACAGAGGATGCCCCAATTCCTCAGGGACAGGAGGTGACAGCAGCTGTGGGCACTGTCCCCAGGGCCACCGTGCTCCACCATCCCCTTCCTGGATCACAGCACAGCCAGTGCCAGCAGCTGGCGGCAGTGCCTTTATCTACAAATGTAGCTCCCATTCACATCCTTTTTAGAGACCGTTCCCAGTCTCCCCTCTCTATAGCTGGGAAATTCTCTCTTGTTTATCTCCGGATGCTTTTTATTTTCACATCAGGTTGTCCTGACATGGTCACTGCCAACATTGCTGAAGGAGATATGTGAACTCATGCCCATCCTGTGTCCTTCTGAGCTTTGATGTGTGAGCTGACGTGCATTAATCAGGAGCCTCGGGACTAAGTTTTGCCCCAGAGTAAAATCTGGGTAATGAAATGCTAGCAGCAACCGTTTAAATGCCAAATTTCTCATGGGCCTTGCGGGGACAGGGTTTCAGAAGCAAAAGCCAACAGCAGAGATGTGGACTGGCTGAACTTTCTTCCGGATTGCAATAACAAACAAACTGAAATCTCCCAGAGAAAGAAGTGAGGGCACAGGGAGATTTGCAGCTCCTCTGAATGCACTGCAGCAGGGTGAAAAGTAAAAGGACTGTGTGCAGAAGTAAAAAGGGTAGAAATTCAGGGGTGTAAAACCTCCCAGCTCCACTGCTCAGAAGAAAGAGTTTGCTTCGAGGTGCAGCACCATAAATGTGCTGTATAAACAACGTGCAGAATCCCGCATTAGAGAAAACCAAATAATCGGTGCCTAAGGAAATAGCCAGGATTTAAGGAGCTTAAATCCAGGCCCTGCTGTGATACAATAGCTTTATTAAGCATGATATTTTATATATGGTTTTGAGAGTTTGAAGGTTTTGCGCCGTGTTTGGGTAAGGATAAGTGGGATTTCGGAAGCTGTGACCTCATCCCACATTTGATGCTATCGGAGTTCAGCTGCCAGTGCTCACCGAGGGGCTGGGAGGGTTGGCCAACTTGAAGGCGAAGCCATGCAGGCCTCACTGCCTACCATCCCAGAGCCTAGAATTGTTGTTTTTTGTGGGGGAAGTTCAAGCCCACCCAAAGAGTGTTTCATAGCGCTCACCAAACCAATAAATGTAATAGTTATGAAAGGCCACAGACTGTAGCTGCTGGCCAAGGTTTAGCTGCGTGGCTTCCTTTGACTTTAGAGCAAATTCTGTGGCTAAAACCTCATGCACCTCTTGGAGAGCTTTGGGCTTGGCCTTCTCACTGACGCCAAAGCATCTGGAAGAGGGGAAAAACTCCCTTGTGATCAGGCATGGCGATTTTCCCCAAAAGGATGTGTTCTTTGCAGGCTCGGGATACTTCTTGCACTATCACACCACTTTGGAGCTAGGTTCCTAAAATTGCATTTAAGAATTTGTAGTTCTCTTCTGAGGTCTACCGAGGTCAGCAGATGTCTGTCTCTTCACTGGCTTTGATGTTCATTGGGTCAGTCTATAACAGCACAAAGAACTCAGACTGCCATGTTCTTTCTCTCCCAAAATTAAATTAAGAGTCTGATACATTTTATATCCCTTGGTGACCCAGCACAGCCAAAGCAAAACAGGAATACAGAAGCCATCTGACGTACTTTGTCTTCTGCTGTTTGGGGAAGTTTCTCAGCTGACATGAGAAGCAAATGTTCTGCAGTCTCGTGGGGTCTTTCTTGGAGCTGAGTGGTTTATAGCTGGAGAAAATCCTCAGCTGGTTTCAGTAGCTATTTGTTACCAACTTAAAGATCAGGTTCTTCAAGGTAAACTGAAAATGACAATAGGAAAATAAACATGTGCCACTTGGTGTGTGTCCTCTATTGGACTGAAATGTGACCCACGTGTGGAGAGGTTAAGGGGTTAAATTGTGCTTCGGTCATTACAGCCCATGGAAAAGAATCCTGGGTAAACTCAGAGCTCATCGCTATGCTAGCAGGGTGAGGTAGGTCTGAAACCTCTCTCTGCTTGATGTGGCTCTGCAGCGATACGTGATACCCTGTTTCTGGAGTGTCATGGTTATCAACTCCTTAGGCTTATAAGAACTGACGTCAAAAAGCATTGAGCCGCTGCTCTCCTCTTGCTCTGGTTGTCACTCTGAGCTCATAAGAAAAGCATCAGGGATGTTTACACATGGAAAAGTTATTAAAGGCCCTCACAGAAGGGCTTTAAAGAATGGAGTCTCACCTGGAGGATGACTGGCTTGATCTTAGCCCTTTTCTTCTGGCTGGAATACCTACCTCATAAAAACTGAAATGGGCCCCAGAGAACATTTATGTTCCCCAGCCTCATCCCTCTCTCTGATTTAAACCAGCTCCTAGTAAGAGTTTTAAGACCACCCTGAATATAGCTGCTTGTCAGGCCAATCATTTAGGGTCAGAAAGCAGCAAAACATTTCAGCATGTGCCCAGAGTTCGGGCACCTGCTGACTCTAAGATGCCTCTGTCTTGCAAACATAAAGCACTTCCCTGTAGTTAGCATTAGAATATAAATTTTTATAAAAACAGGTTCTAAATATAGGTTTGTACAGAAGTTGAGCTTCGGGTGTTTGTTTTTTAGGTTTTTAGCCACACTCTTCATGAAGAAAATGTCTAACAGCATGCATGCCACCTTTCCTCCTCAACAGAAAAAATCTCGCGTGGAAATTAGTTAAGAGAAATAATTAATAGATGGAAAAGCACAGTGGAGTTCATGGTAGTTAAGTCATCTCTGTTAACAAACACCCAGAGACAAAGCACTGATTAATGTTCCCTAGTGGGGTGCTCTGAGCAAGCCTTTGAAATGCATGTAAAGCTACATCTGCTTGCTATGGCCCTATTTTCTTCTTAACTACTGGCGATCTCCTTCTTCCAACCTTATTTTAGAAACCCTGCCTTTTCTGAGAAGTCCTTCAAAGTGCAAGAATTTTAAATGACCAGTGTCGGTGCTTCCAAAATGTCCCATTTGACCCCAAACTTTTTTTCCAGTCGTTTTGGTCTCTCCAAAACTGCACTTTTTTTGTGACCAGCTCGTTTGCCAACAAAGTTTTGCCTTGCAATGGTCATTAGCTAATAGTGGTTAAATTCTGGGATGCATATCTAGTTAATGTTTTACACATGAGCTTACTTGACTTCTTTTCAAGAAGAAGCCACTGGATCTTGGAAAACATCATCAAGCTGTCAGCATTAAGTGTAGGACAAGTTAATAAAAGCTTGAATAAATCGTGCTGTGCTTGTCTACTATTCAAAATGATTGGTGAAATATATATTTTCAGAGGTAATGAAATATGCATTCACAGTGCAATCCTATTATTTGAATGGAGCGTTGACTCTTTGTCTCACTAAAACAGACTCTTTGCTTTCTCATTTATGAATTGCAGTGCTCTTTCCTGTAGCTGTTCAGACCAGATATGGAATGGGCCCAGGATGAATGGGAGCAATCACAGTTAGTGTTGGTGTTTGTGTTTGTGTAGTGTGTTATTCCTTCCCTCCTTATCTCAGCAAGGGGAAGGACCAAATGTGAGTTTGTCCGAAAAGCAAGATGCCCATTGCTCTTTCTATCCATGATATAAGGAAATGGGTTTTATTTTATCATTTGTTGGTCTTTCTAAGGAACATAAATTGTAAGATTTCTTCCTCAAAGGGGATTTCACTATTTTAAGCACAGTGTTAAGTGTCCCAAGCCCCTTGGTTCCTCATTGCAAACAATGCACCTGGCCAATTGCTTGTCACAGCCTAAGCTGCTTTATCAACAGCACAGCCAACGGTCTCACAGCATTACAATTTTATGCATAAAATTATTATCTGGAGAATCAAAAACAGAGATTCAAAAAAAGATAACAAATATTGGAAATCATCCAGCGTGATCAGTAACTCAAACTTCTTTCACTGACAAACTATAGAGATACGAATGGCCATTTCTTAAGCACTGGAGTGGGTTTGTGTGTAACAATATAAAAATGAAGCGCTGTGACATGACCTTTCTCAAATGGATTTAAACTTCTCAAATTCCCCTGGACTATCCCATATCTGCTTGGTTCACATTACCCAGAGCTCTAACCTTTCAAACAGCCAGCTACAGTTAACTTTTCTCTCTTCAGCGTGGCTGCTTTCAGAAGTCCAACCAAATGCTTTTTCTGTTCTGCCACTGTCTTTCCCTGCGCAATTGTTTAAAATATACTGTTTTCCTTCTTCAGGTCGAAGGGGGTTTGTATATTTAAATTTCTCACGCCTGTTAAAGTTTTGGAAGGTATCATTTACAAAGTCAATACTGGGGAATGAAAAACATCTTATAAAGTTTCAAGCAAAATCTGGCCATATTTAGAAGGCGGTGTGTGACTTTGCTCCCCATCTATAAACTACATGCTAATAGAAAGAGCTTACTCCATCTCCATCTTGATGCTGCCCCACCAGCCTTGGCTGTGATCATAGATAAGTTTTGGCTGAGCTACGAGCTGGGGATTGACTCACGTTGCACGTTATACCCTCTAACCTCTGACATGGCGAACATATGATAACAAGCATGAGTGAGCTCCCAGAGGGACGGTGCTAAGGGCTGCAGTGGATTAAACGTTCTCAAGCATGACTTCTTCCAAAGGCAAGAGGAGGGGAAGACCTCAAAGCAAGAGGCAGAGACTGCCGATTAAGGGCCTTGAAGGATTTTCCTATCCCATCTTGTCGAGCTACTTGCTGTATAACCACACCAAATCTGCTTTGACAGAAGATCAAGTTTGCTATTTAAAGATCAGCAAC
Source organism: Pavo muticus (assembly GCA_016647715.1). Classification (NCBI taxonomy): domain Eukaryota; kingdom Metazoa; phylum Chordata; class Aves; order Galliformes; family Phasianidae; genus Pavo; species Pavo muticus. Next base: position 164,332 of record JACDJE010000182.1, read on the forward strand.
AGCAGAGAAAGGCTGAAAGATGTTTGTTTCACTTTGTCCTTTCAGTCAAACTGGATTTTTTTGCTAATGTTTTAGGAATGTTTCCTTATCAGGATTATAAAAAATAAATATAGCAAGCATTTTGGCAGTCAAAAGGAACAATATAGATTAGAAAATGATTTAGTACCATTATTTCTTGAGCTAACTTAGATTGCCCGATCTTAGGAGCAATTATCCGCATGAGTATTCTCCTGCATGAAGACCTTTGTTGAAATCAATGGAAATGTTCACACAGGCTTAGTTTTGTAGCTTTAAATTTGAGAACAGATTGTTTCCTTTAAAACATATTTCTCAGTGAGACGCAGCTTTCATCTTCAAACTCTCCCAAAAGTTAAAGTGAAACATTTCATTTTGATGAAAACTCTCCGTATTCCTTTACGACATGCTAAGACAGTTTGTTGCATGAAGCTCCCTCACCAGGCTTAACAGTGATTGCAAGGACTTTTAGTAGACTTATAGGTCAGTAACTAATTTCTACATGATGCTTCTTGCCCATTTTTATAAGCTTTGAGATCTACATAGAGTGACTGAAATTGAAGCATCTCTACCAATGCCCTCCTGCTGCCTGTGGGGTGGTACAGCCCAGGGCTGACAGCAGAAACTAAAGGAAACAAAACTTGCAAAGAAAAAGATGTTAAAATATGCACAAATCAAAATAATGAACAGATGAAAGTGGCATAATTAATAAATCAATCAAACAAATCACTCAAAGCACAGTATTTACCCACGAGATACAGGAAATGAGAATTTCTGCAAAACACACCAGAGATGTCGCTATTGCTTCTGATATAATTCAGATTTTGTCTGGATGTTGGAGTGATGGGCAAGTACAAAGCCCCTGAGACTGAAGGTCCAAACACTGTGCACATGTGAATCCAGGTGATGTGGGTTTTCCATGATTTTGTGAACAATGCTCCAGCAGCAATTCTTAAATACGCCCTCTGACATTTTAAAGGGGAATAATATGCTCTGTAGTATGAACCAGGGTGTCATGTTATGAGCTTCGTGTTTTATAAAGGGTTCCAGAAACCTGGGCTGATTACTGAGTACTGTTCTATGTATTAACACGTCTATGTATTTAACGTGTAAGGCAAAATAGAGATGTGAACTATGACCAAACTCACTAACAATATCTGTGCTCAGATACCGAGCAGATGACTACAGCATAGCCCTTCTACACAGAATTCTGTGAAGTCTCAGCTTAAAGAAAGAAAAACAAAGTTAAAAACCACCTAACAATAAAAGGAGGTTAAATCGCTCGCGGATTATGATAAGGTCCCACCTGACCTGGAAATATATCAATGCATATACGTGTTTGTATAATTTTGGAAATTTTGTGAAGTCTAAAGGCACATTTTAAGATAAGTGCTACGAACATTTGGCAAGCCTTTCTTAAACACGCTGTGAGATTTCTGGACGTAAGCGTGTATTTATAAACCACACCGCTCTATCTCTTGTTTTGTCTCGGTGTTAATGTAAGATGATTGGCTACACTGAGAATGTTTGGAAGAAACTTCAGCCCCTTTTGAAAGGGTAGGTCTGGGAGTAGCACGCTCACCTCAACATGGCGCATTCTTCTGACGCTGCTTTGGATTTTCTCTGGTTTAAACTGATGAGAATCACTTGGGAATAAAGGGCAGAACCTGCTCTAACAGAAAAGCTGTATTTCAAACCCTCTGTCCCAGCGTAGCAGAGTAATACAGATGCCTTTGGGACTCTCCAGCATTTTTACAGAGAGACCATTAACTTGGATCCAATATTGTATTTGGCCAGACATTTCTAGTCCACAGAGAAGAGATCTGAAAAGCTTTATCAGAGCCTGATAACCATCACAGCTGAAGGATGGCCTTACTCCTTATTTACATCATTGCAGAGGAAAGGAGAACCAGCCTCATTATGCTGATAAAGTTCTAGCAAAGTGAAACCAAATAAATGTTTAAGATGCCTTCAGTGCTTCTGTTTGCTTGTTGTCTGATGACATCAGTCAAATGCCCAGTTTATCTTTATTTCCACTTGAACTGGATCCTTGTCAGAGTTTGCCAGGGCTTTGCCAAAGGCACATAGCAAAACCACAGAATATTCATCCAGTTCGATGTTTTCTTTGTAAATGCTCTAAAATCGGCTTGACTCTGTCCCAAAGGATCATTAAAGTTCCTGAACTTTCTGGGGCAAGCGCGACCAAGTTCAAAGCAAATCTGGGGCTGATTTATGGTTCTGATTGGAGACCAAGGAAAAGTCAAATTTACAATCTGAGTTTTATGTTGAGTTCCTTGTGCGCTTTCAATCTGAAACTCGAAGCAAACATCAGGGGGTTGGAAGCCCATGAACACTGAAACTATTGCTGGTACGATGCTCAGCTGGTAAGAGCTGGCACTGCCTCATAAGCTCCCTCGTGGTTTGCACATGCCTAAGACTTTGCTCCAGTGCCAAATGTAGCAGTAGTTTTTGTTGATTTCTGCTAGCAGTGTTTAAAAGTTGAATAAAGGAGCATTGGAGCGCAGTTAAATGGCCTCTTCAGAGATAAGCTGGGATTTTTAAGGGAGATGGACTGGTAGGACATATAAGATTCTAACCACTCCAAGCATTTTCAAACTGGAGCAAAGAGCAATAATTACTACCAGGGTCACTGTTACAATAAACTGTTCCTGGTAAAAGGGTCATAACAATTTGAAAAATTCAGGAGCACCGTGTGACCATTTAAAGATGCAGACAACAAATGCAAATGGGACTTGGTGAGCTGCTCCGGAAGTAGGTGCTTTGCTGTTGTCACTTTTTATGGATGGCCTTCACTGAAACAATGGCTCTAGCAGGAGCCATTGGAAGGGGAGCCAAGTGGAAATATCGCATCACAGCCAGTGTGTGCTGTTAGTCTGAAGTTTCTGTGCTCTGCCATGATTTCATGGACAGAAAGAGCGTATAACAGAAGAACAATGCTTTTTAGGTTTGGAAGAGTCATCCTTGTTTGAATGCATAATAGTGCTTGTTGGACAATGTCCTCCTTGTAAGATCATGGAAAAACCATTGTTGAAGGTCTGGAATACTTTTTGCTGCCAACTCTGGCCCAGATTGTTGTCAATTTTACTTTAAACTGTTTCTGAGGGTTTGAATGCTTACTTTGTTTCATCAGGAATCACCCCCACGTCGGTGACATGGTCTTAATTTTGATCGTTGCTTTACTCCAACCTTCGTATCCTGAGATGAGTTAATTCCAATCCGATGAGCTTGAATCAGTGTTTTTCTTGGAGAGAGAAAAAAAAACATTCCAAATCACCAGTTTTTCCCTTGCCCTGAGTGCAGTTGTGTAGTACAATGAAGAAGTCTGTTTGAAGGCACTGCCTGCTCACACTGGATCGTCCCAGGAAAAGGCTGCCATAACTCAAACACAGGAATGAACTCATTCTGAAGACTGTAGAGTTGCTCAGCATCAAGTCTCCACACGAATGGGTTGCCATATCCTACAAAAAGTTATTGTATAAAACCATCCGAGTCATCCTATGATCATGCAAATTGGATGAGTGAATAAAACAACTGTCAAATAACAGGCTTAGGGTGAACAATCACCTTCCGAGGATACTCTACAGCCCAGATGTTGAGAAACCCCATCAGCATTTCAGTGCCCAGGAGTTACTGTCAAGCAGATATTTTGCCTGCTGCCCATCAGCCTTCAATAGCTGGGCTTCTCAATGCTTCCAGTTAACATGGGGTGTGATTTACTTTGGATGCTGAGAGAGGAAAAAAATGTAGCATCCAGAACACTTTTGTGCAGACAAAGTCAAGACTCCTACTGTGAGACATGATGCAAGTGAATAGCACCCTGGTTATGCCTTATAGGGAATGAAAATGGAAGACTGCACATTAACAGCAGTGTGTCATTTGAGTTCGTTTAAAGGGGCTGGATAGCACAGGACTGTGTCTAGGGATGTCCAAGCAAAAAAAGTAGGGCTTTTTAGGAGGGTAATTTTTGCCTTTTTCTCTCTAACACTTGTGTGCCTCCAACCAGTCTCCCAGCCAAAGAAGAAAGACAAGCCTTTTTGAGGAACGGAAGAGACAACCTCATCCCAGTTGCATTAGTATATTAGTGTGACCCTGACACAGGCATGTGGCTTCCAGGCACAGGAGACACACATCCAGCCCAGATGACAGTGTGGACAGTTTTTCCTGCAGCCATCTGTGTAAATAGAGGGACCTTCTGTCCCAGTTCCATGTGTGCCTTTTCCAGATGTGACTGTGACCTTCTGGTCTTTGCTACCTACAATGTGGAGGCTGCTGTCCATTGCCTAGCCCAACATTCAGAACATTCACCAAGATTGCTCCAAGCTACCCATTTTTAAACAACCCCAATACATTCTGCTTGGCGTGGAGATGAGAGAGCCCACGTGGCCATCTCTCACAGGAGAAAGGTAAAGGAAATGGAAAATTAGAAAATACCACCATTTGCAGCAGTGATGGTGGGCCAACAGAAGCAGATAGCTACTCTTGTGTAGTTCTCCTTTGAACATCATAGATGATTCTCAGAAAAAAATCAGCAAGATTTTGGTTTTAAAGGAAATATTAATGTTAAACCTGAAACATTCTTTTTGCATAGAGTTGAATGGTCGGCTAGTTTTCAGCCTCCAGATTAAATAGAAATCACTTCAGGTTTTTTGGCACGAGCCATGGCTTGATTAAAGTTTTTGGCACTTTTAGTAGGACTCTTAAATAACAGAAGTGGCATCTGAATGGAAATAGGAATAGTCCAGTGAGAGGAAAAGTGGGTTTAAGGCTTTGGAGAATTAGCAAAGTCTTCCAAAATGTCAGAAGATGTTAAAAATTTGAAAGCAGTTGAGGTCTCATTTTCAAAATGGTGTCAGAATTGATTTGTCCCTCATTTGTTTGTTTTTTTCTCCAGTGCTGCCATTGTAAGTTAGACAGACAGGAATGTTTCGGGTCCACACACAACACTTAACTCCCTGCCTCCATTTCCATGCACGTCTGAGTAGCTAAGGTATGTTTCCAAGAACTGTTTATGATGCTTGACGTTGTTACATCATCATTAAAAATCTCCCTCTTTACTGATGTGAAAAACACATTCTGGAGTTTTCTAGGCCATTTATTTTGCCCTCTCTGTGGATATATGTTGGACTGTCATCCCTCCCAGGCAATGATTGTGTAACTGAATCCAAAGAAAATTCTTCAAACTTTATTGGCCACGGAAAACTAAAGTCAAATGGCTGAAAAGAAAAGTGTTAATTATGTTTACTCTGGCATCCTAGCTGTGGAGAATTATTAATCATTAAGAACCTGATGAATAAAATTCGCTTTCTATTTTTTCCTTAGTAGAGCCTTGCCAATTCATTAAAGATTGTCATTAAGTTAAAGTAAGCCTCAGTGAGTATATTTTTTCCTCATTCCTGTTTGACTGGCCCCAATTTATCCTTCAAGCCAGATGGTTTAGAGCATTACATCTAGGTTGCTCTAAAAGTATTGCCTCCCATTTGTTTCCACGGAAACTACAATATAGCACAAAGAACACAGCACAATGAGTACAATAGCACTACTTGATAAAGCAGATTCTCAGCTACAAACACTATTTTTCAACATAATCACCACCATTAGCTATACATTTTTATCAGCCATGAGCAAGAGCCTGCATGCTGTGCTTGTGAAAACCTCCACCAGCAGAAGTGACCATCCTGGACCAACATAATGAATACCCTCTGAATAAACCAAGAGAAAGCAGCAAATGCAAACACAACAACTTCATCTCCCCACAGATGTATCCCCCAGCGTGGTGGCCAGCAATTGTACCTCCACATTGACGTAACTAGTCTGACAGCCCCTAGTGAGGACATAATTCAGTGCTATATAAGTTAACTTGCAAAAAAGTTAAACCATGACCTTTCCTTCCTCCTTCCCCTCCTTTTTCCCAAGGGGAAGTCTGTAGGGCTGTATCTGGGAATTAGAAAGCAACATGGGTGGCGACCCCCTGGTGCCAAGAGTGTCATGAAGAATAAACCATATGTTGTATCTTTGCACGTTGGGAGGTCCCAGCTCTGAACACCTAACAACTGTTTGTCAGCCTACACAACTTAGCATGCCCGGGAGAACCATTTAGGAAGTAGAAATGCCTGGGGAGCACAACTGAAAGGGGCTGACCTGTTGCCTTCTTTTCCATTGCAAAGCCAACCAGGCCAACACAATGTGCCACCAACCCCAAGTTCTCAGCCCTCTAAAAAATCATTTTAATTGCTGACTGCAGCTGTGCTGTGACAAAATTCATACTTCTACCAACTGATAGCCCAACAGCAAATGCTCTCATGCTCTATCAGCAGCTGGTGATACCCCTTTCGCAGATAACTGGCAGTCCAAGTGACAAGGAAGGGCCTTGAGCTAAAGTTGGAACAATTCTGCCTGACGAGAAGACATGGATAGAGGGCCATGGGCTTCCACAACATATGGAAGGACCACAGCTCAAGCAACGGCTCTAGCTCCTGCTTGTGATAGCTTGATAGTGTATCAGCCAGCTGTTTGAGATCTTGTGGAAGAGACATGAGTAGGTATCTCCTCCCACCTTCCACCATTCATCACAGGGCTTTACTGGCTACTCACATTTTTGTTCTCTAATTAAAGCTTCTGTCAGGTGCTTTAAATTATGGCCCTGATTACAGACTTCAGATCAAAATTCAGCAGGCTTTGGAACCTGCCATTTTATTTAATTACTTGCAGTAAATTATTTTGACACCCTCAATTAACAATGTCCATCACTTCAGCCCGGCGACGATGAGTGTGAGGAATTTGCTCTTTGATCTGTTTTGTCTGTTGGAAGTGTGAATAGAAAAAAAAAATATCTCTGTATAAATTTAACAATAATAATTCTCTTTATTCCATTAAAACTGTTTTTGCCAAGAAGCAGGGTACATTTGGACAGGATAAAACCATGGCTGCGCAGTCAGGAATTATGGAAATGGTTGTTGGTACAAAGGCAGGATGGTTCTTCATACGTGGGAGTGAGTGTGAGATCAGTCATTTAGAAGGAGAATTACTTAAATCCAAAGCTCATTTAGGCAATAAGCATTTATCAGTGTACAACAGTGCATGATCACATCCTAGAGCCTTAACCTATGCCCACCAAGCTGAGGATGGCATCCGTGTCTTCCCATACTATTTCAGGGAGGATCCACTGTGCATACCCTAAAGGGCAATGCATCCCAGTCACTTTGTGAACCAGACACTTCACTGCCTCACTGGCTGGAGCAATATTAAACTCCAGCATTCTCAGTCACTTTAACAACCTTGTGGGTGTTGATGATGGAGCTAATTAGCCATGTTCTTTAATTTATTAAAATCATAAATATTCCACTTCAAGGATTTTTTTTGGGGGGGGGGAGAAGAAAGGAGTGGGAAGGTTAAAGGGAGACAACTGCTTGAAATTCTTTGGATGATTAAACTTTCCTTAATATACAGCAATATTTTACCACTGTTAAGTGATTCAGTGGCACATCAGACTTGGCATCTCATTCTTTGTCCTGTTTATTTTTAATTATTACTATTATTTCATTTACCATGGATAACTTTAGGACACAGTATGGTTGGCTGGAAAAGTCAAAGAGCCCAAAATCATTTCAGTGTCAGAAGCTTGAATAAAAGCAAAGGAATAACAAGGCTGTAAAACATGTGAAGTTGGAAAGTCATAATGTTACGGGAGACAGCTGCACTGTAGAAATCCTAGAATAATTTTCAGACTTAGAGTTAATTTCAAAAGAAGCAATCTGAGATCCAGCCCTTACTTTTAACAGTCTGCACGTCACTATCTGCTCTATTAAATACATCATTTTTACAGTTTAGTCCTTTTCAATCTTCCTGTGTCAAAGTAACCTTACGAAAGTTTACTAATTCTTGTGTGGAGCCACATCAAACACTTGCAAGCAGAGGAAGAACATGAAGGAACAGAAGGAGCTTCATTTCTCCCCCTGATATGGAAGGAAAATGATTTTCCACCCCCTTGCCATGGCTACTACTGCATTAAGTATAAGACCTCATCTTCCTGTGGATGCTTCATAGGCCTTCCGAAGGCTCATGAATGTTCTTCCTGGGTATTCATGGACGAGGTGCATGCTGCAACTCAGCTGTCTGTAAGCAGACTGGCCATGCCCAGGAGAAAGTTCACCTGTCATGGGAACATGGCATGAATCTCACCTGCAAGGCTGTTGAGCTGTGAGTAGTGAAGATATTAGACAGACCTTAGCATGCCTCAGTTTCCTAGCTGCACAGTGGAAATGAATCCTTATCTTATGGATTGGGGTGGAAGAAAGAGAGCATTTGGGAAAGACAAAGGTTGTGAGCATTCAGGTGTCCTAGAGCCTTTTATCAGCTGAAATGGCCTGTGGCTATTGTAAATCATAAAGGAGGAGGATGAGGGGAGGAACTAATCCTGGAATGTGAGAGGTGAGATAAAATAAATGGCAAACACCAGAGTTAAAATCCCAGATCGTTCCAGATCAGCCCTGGCTGAACTTAAGGATGTGATTTCCCTCTGCAACAGATAATGGGACTGAAAAAGCGTTGCTGAAATACCTGGGATTACCTGACCTCCTCTCCTCATTCAAATATTCCCTCCCTCCATCCTAAACCTGGGAGATGCCAGAGATACATGGCCCATTGTTGGGGGATGCTGGAGTAGATGCAATCTGTTCCTCATTGTCTGGTAATAGCTTGATTATCTAGGGGGGAAAATGCAGAGTGGTTGTGTCCAACGAACCATGAAATTGCCACTGCTCTGAGGAACGATTTATCATCAGCCCTTTGGAGCGAGGAGGGCCTGCGGCTCGGTGGGAGACATGGGGCAGGTATTCATCCAGAGCCGGGTGATGGAATGCGCCCAGGATGGTCCCGCAATGAACTTTTCAAGGAGCAAGTGAACCCTGGAAGATGGTGGGCAGGGAAACCTTCCTAGGGAATGGAGCCGCCTCGAGAGAGCGCCTGAAATGTCTGAAGAATACATTAGGATCTGCAGGAGGAAGGTGGCTGAAGCTTTGTTCACTTCCTCTTCAGCAGAGAGGAAATGTGGGTAAAGCCATTAAGCTGTAATTCCACTGGGTCCAGGCCATGCATTTAGTGTTAAACTCATGTTTAAAAGGCAAGCGAGCAACTTCTAGAAGAGTACAAAGACTCTGGACACAGGCAGGCCTCCCATCCCCAGGGCAGGATCCACTTTTAATGACCCCGGCCCCTAGCTTAGCAACTAACTTATGAACTAATTCCTTTTTGGAAACTGCTGCCCAAAGCACTTCCTGCCAGGAGATCCCACAGAGGACAAGATACATCTCTGCTCATGAATTGGTGATGAGTGAGCCCCCCTGCTGGGTCAGGTATTCGTCCCAAAATCCTGGGGCTTATCTCAAAGTCTTGCTATCATCACCAAATGTGAAGCAGAGGTTTGCTTTCACTGAGCGGAAATGCATTCAGGAGTTCCTGGCCTGGGGGTCATGTGCCAGCAGATCCTAGGAAATAAGTCCATTTGCTCCTTAAAAGCAGAAAAAAATAAAAAAAAGAAGATAATTTCAGCTGAATTTAAAGGTACAAATCCATTTCAAGTCCAAATAAAGGCATTTTGCACTGCTGGTGGCAAGGACTGATATTCTGTCCAATGTTAGAGCAGCCCAGCAAGAACATGGACTGAGCTGAAATCTGTGGGGGCAAAAGACACTACAAATAAACAAGGAGAGTGGGGTTTGTGCACTCCTCCCTTCCAGCTCAAATCCAGGAGTTAAGAAACTTGATACAAGGAATCCTATGGGGCCTTAGAGTGAAGGAATTTACTTCCACCCATCCCGGGTTCAGCCTGACTCGTCATTTTTTGTTACTGTAGTCTGCAAGATGCACGTTTTCTGCCTGGAATCCCAGCCCAACCTCACCCCACACTCCTCTGTCTCTCTTTCAGCAAGGCTACCACCTGCAGCAGAGAAATCCCAAGAACATCCCTCCATAACCCCATGTGTGAGGGCACAAAATGCTCTGTTGGCAGGAATTTCCTCCTGGTGCATGCATAGCAGAGCCTGAGACACAGGGATCCTGTGCAAAAGGCTATTTTACTCAGAAACCTCTGAAAACTTCCAGGAATCCGTTCCAGTAAGTCTTCTCCACACCACATTATTTACTGAAATAAAATCCCCAGGGTGGTGGATGGATTTTTGGTAAAGGAAGATTGCAAATAGTGGGGACTCTACTTCACGTTCCCCTATTTATCGAAAGCGCTGGTGTGTGTTGCCCTGTGAAATGAATGGTCAATGCCAGATCTTGGGCTGGATTATAGCAGTCCCTTCTGATGAGTGTTTTATTAACTGGAGAAATGATGAGATTTTATGGTAATTCCAAATCCTGTGGCTGTTTGTTGAGTAAATCAGATTTTACAAGTCTTGGCGCCCAATTATCCCGTATCCATCATCCAGATTGTGACGGCGTGGATTTTACCCAGAGGAGAAATGTGAGGCAGATCCCTTAATTTCTCTTTAGCTTTTCAGTGCTGGTGTTACATCTGCGCTGTAGGCTGCTGCTGCATGATGAGGACGTGTTGTAGCCTCTGAATATAAGAACACTGTCCTCTGTTGATCAGAAAGGAAACGACTGCTGCTCATACGCTGGCAAAAAATATCCCTGCTAAAGCCTCTCTGTGCAAATCAATCTGTTCTTCATAATTCCCTTTTGTGGTTATTCACGGCCTGGAATACCTTTAAAAATTGGACTCTGTGTATGTGTTGGGATTTGGAGACAGCGAGATCATTCTCATCAATCACACATCACAGCTAATGCTGTGTTTTAGCAAAAATAGTATTAGAGGGGTTAGATCGAGAGCTCTCCAGTTATTGATAGTTAACCCCGTGATGAGCAAAAATAGAAATCTCCCATTCCCTGAAGAGAATCTCTGACTGATGCTGCAAAAAAAAACAACTAGAGTGTACTGAAATGAAAAGGGAAATGAAATGAGTCTAAATGGGCAGAAGAGAATGCAGTCTGGGAACAGCAAACAAACCAACCAACAGATTTTAGATGCTTCAGGGCGATCACTGCTGCAATGTAGCTGAGTTATGGCCAAAATGAATGAAAAGAGAAGGCAAGATGAGGTTCCAAAGGAAGCCCCAGCTTTTGGGTTGTCTACCTTTGTCACCTGATGTTACCTTTTATTCCCCCAAAAAGTGGGGATTGACTTCAAAAATAAAACCAAATAAAAGCTGGGGTTCTCAACACATCCCAGAGCCACAGCATTAAGACAGGTACCAGATGTTCTGAGACTCACTAATTAAATCATGCAGATTAGCCACACTGCACATATGAAGCTCAGCAGCTCCAGGGTTCAGAGTGTTTGCTTCTCAGGATTTTGGGCTGGCTCTTTGTAAGGCTCCAATCTGAAGCAGAGTTCAGATTTCAGGCACCACCAGACGCAAACACATTGACTTATGCTTTTCATTTCAGCCCGTCCTTGAATATAATTAAGCACTGCTTGCAGCTTTACCTGCTTGACTCTTTCTTTTGCAGTGCATTGCCAAATCCAGCAGGTCTACGGTGTTGTTTTACCTGGATGTGGCAAAGAACCCAATGATGCCATCACTTCGCGCTCTCCGGTTGAGTCTTGCTCTAAATTAGTCACTTGAAAGCACCAGCCCCGTCAGCAGAGCAGTCAGCTGGCAAGAAACTCTGGGAGAAAAATGTTCCATGCGCTATTTTTAATATGAAACGGGTCTGAAAGCAAAGGCTGGGATGGGCTTTTGTAGCAAAGAAGGAGGTATGGGTGCCAACTGTCCCTATTTAGGAAGGATGGTTTCTATTTTTTAAAAAAGCAAAATATCTCTTATTTTTCCATTCTGTCCTTCTTTGAGAGCTCTCACGGTCCAAAATATGCCCGCAGACTTTAAAGGTGTGTCTCTAATTCTCTCTCCTAAATGCATCTGTTTATAGGTCTGTAGATGCCGCTAGCAAGCCTGGAAGAGGACACACAAAAGGGTTTCACTTTCTAACATACAAATTACAGAACAAAATGAGGTTATTGTGAAGACCTGGGTTGCAGGTGGCTCTTGCCATGATCCTGCACAAAACATTCAATGCATGGAGGTCTTTCTACCTTCTACCACACAGCGTTGTTTCCCCAAATGACTCTTCCACCAGCTAAAAGCACATTCTCTGCTTTGCTGCAGGCACTGCATTGGGTGTCCACTGAAATGTGAAATCTGAGCTGTTTTGACTGGATGCTGAGGTCCCCCAGGGCCATCTTGTATTCTGACATAGTGCAATCATTTAGGGAAAAAACACGCCTGATGCAAGCACTCTTGATTGTGAATGCAAAATCCTTCTTCTGTGGAAATCCCATGGCTGCTGGAAATGTGCTGCTCCCACAGAGTTTGCTGCCAATAAACTCCTTTTAAGGAACCATAGCTGAAAAGAAAAGCAAGGCTGGAAGCTTATTTATCTCAAACGTCAAACGAGCGGTCATGTATCACTCTTGTAGGATTTGCCCAGTGCTGCTTAACAGTTGGTCTCAGCCAAATTTGGGAGTAGTGGGAGGAAGAAGAATTCAGCTCTGTTAGTTAGAGGTAAAATATGTTAGAAATTGTTGGTCTAATGAGGGAAGGGAAGGGAAGGGAAGGGAAGGGAAGGGAAGGGAAGGGAAGGGAAGGGAAGGGAAGGGAAGGGAAGGGAAGGGAAGGGAAGGGAAGGGAAGGGAAGNCCCAAAACCTTGGTACTGGTGCATCCCATCTCTCCCCGCAGTGTTACATGCAGCAGACTGTCCTTAACGGAAGGGAAGGGAAGGGAAGGGAAGGGAAGGGAAGGGAAGGGAAGGGAAGGGAGAACTCTTGAAATACCTCATTCTTCGTTGCCTGCAATGCAAATTGGTCAAGATCCGTTCCTCTTTGTAAACAGTAGTATAAAGAAAATAAATAAAAATAAAGAACTAGTGCCCATTACTAGGAAACAAGACTGATAAACCTCTTTTGGCATCATATAAGCCCATGGGATGTCAAAGTCTGTGAATCTGTATTTCAAGTATGACATGGGATAGACCAAAATATAAGGCAGCTCTATTGATTTCAGCAGATATTTCTAACCCAAATGCCAGAGGTAGTGAAAGTCCACTGGGAATATTCCCAGTATTGCTTTTAATGATGCTCCCATCGTGCTGGGAACTGTGCATGAGCATTGGGTGATTTCTCACTACAATTCGAAGTTATAAGAAGCTGCTGCACAGTAGTGCTCAGATAAACCTCACGATTCATCGCTGATTTACTCCTTGTTGTTGCTGGTTTTTCATGGCAACAGGTCACAATACGGTGCTGTTTTGGGCTGCAGGACCCCCATAAATCATGCAAACATTTCTTTTTCCTCTCTTCTTTTTCTCCCTGTCTTTCCCTGCATTCCTCTAGCATGAACACAGCCAAATGTATTTTTTTTCTTAATCTGCAGGGAAAAATGACAAACTTTGCTTGCAGGCTGAGTTCTCTCGCCAGCTTTCAGCTGGAATGGATTTCCACCACTGTGCTTAACCCCCTAACAAGAACTCCTTCCTTTTCTCAGTGGCTTTCTAAGAAAAATAAGTAAAAGATAGAATCCCCGCATATATTTTTCCACTTATTAACAAAAAGAAACAACAAACAACAGTAGTATTTGTCAAAATAGATTACTGTTTTCAGAGGAAAAAAAGAATCAGATTATAGAGCAAATAGGATGCACAACACTGTCAAAGATCTGTCCCAGAGCACCACAGGTCTCAACCAGAGCATTTCTTTATACTGCTGCCCTGGGGCACCTTTTTCCAAAAGCTATGATTTGAAAGAAAGGTTGCTATGCCTTATAGCAGTTCTCCTGTGAACTGATGACCAGCTGGATATTCATAGCAGATAACTTGCTATGCCTGAATGCACAAGCAGTGATTCGCTGCCAAATCGCCGCAGAGCAGAGCAGTCTCAGGGGCTCCTGGTTATCACTGTGTGGAAGGTGGGAGTCAGAAAAAGCACTTCTTGCATTCCCCCAGCCTTGAGGCCAGGTAAGGGGAAGGCTGATGTCCCGGAAAAAAAAATATGGGAAGAGCCTGAAGTCTGCAGTGTTCTGCATGGGTCTGTTATTGCAAGCTGGTGAGCGTGTTTTCAGTCTGCTGGAATGGCTTTTGCACCACTGAGGATCCCAGCATGACCTCCTCCTGGCAGTTGCATACCCAAGACTGGCTAGAATCTATTTTATCCCGTTGGAGATGTGTACCATTTATAGCAGCAGACACAGACACGGAGAGTGGGACGGCCATAAGCACCAAAGTTTGCTGTATGAGGTACAACAAAGCAAGGAGCAAACTGCATTTTATAGTGCTGTTTGCTGGGAAATCTCAACAAACATAAATTCTCCTGACGTTTGTAAGATCCTTTTTATGATTCAGCAAGACAACGAGAAGAAAGGAGGTGACTTGCCCAAAGCTACAGTAAGTCAGTGGCAGAAATGGAAACAAAATCCCAAGGAGCTGCTTCCAGCCCCCCTCCTCCAGCTATTAGCCTGCATGTTTTTTCATTACAGAAAATGTTTGGTTAAGTGTTCTGAATTGCCTGCAAGTTAAAGCCTAGGAAATCTATGGTTTTCATATTTGATGGAGTGAAATGCGCTGAGGGATAATCAAAGCTTTATGTACCAGCCTTAGAGAAAAGCATTTCACAATGCTAAAAAACCTTATTACTTTCATAAGGGGGGGGAAGCAACTAATGACACACACATGCTGACTCCTTTCCTCCAGCTGAAGTGCACGGCGTGTGATGCAGAGGTGCAGATACTGCCGGAGGGCTCTTGTAGCACTGTTAATGGCTGTGATACATATCTAAGCTCAGGCAAGCAACTGTGGCCACAGACTTGCAAAACAGTGTTTCTTCTTCTTTTCTTTCTTTTTTTTTTCCCCAGCAGCTCATGCCAAACTATCCGTTGACAGGGTAACCAATGGGCTGAAAGGTCCCTTTTTGCAGGTGGAAGGTTGCTGGAGCTATGGTTGAAATCAGAGAGAGGTAAATCCGAAGTTGGATGGCGATAAGGGCCGCTGTTTGCTATGGGAAAGAGGTTGCTGTGGGTGGGGAGTGCTGCTTCCCCCTACCCCAAAACCTTGGTACTGGTGCATCCCATCTCTCCCCGCAGTGTTACATGCAGCAGACTGTCCTTAACTTAAGGGAATTCTAATCCAAGACAACGTGAGCTTCAGCCTTTCCAACTGCATCTGAACCACCAGGGAATGCATTTTTTTTAAATTAAATTTATTTATAAACATTAATCTGGCAGGAAAATATCCTTAAATATAGATAAAGAATGAACAGCTTCATGCTCCTCCATTGCCTGATATGGATAATACTGTAAAACTGTACACATTGTAATACACATAATAATGTAATTAGGGGATGTAATTCTGTATGTACTGACTTAGCCATGCTTTGCAGCTTGCACCCACTGTCTCTCTGGTTTGGGGAACATTGCTTCAATAGCTCTTAGAGAAAATGATTTTTTTGCATTAACAACTTGGGCATTGCAGAGGTTGCACAGATTAACCCTAATTCTATGTTCACATTCTGACAAACTCAGTGCCCACTGTAGGAAGAGTACTTTATACACACATACATGATGCAATCCCACTGTGTTGGAGGAGGAGGCATTCCTGATGACTAATGAGCACACATCCAGTGTGAACGTGCAGCTGAAATAAAGACAAGGGAAATGAGAAAGCCCTTTTCCTTGCTGGGATGAAGGGAAGACGGTGGCATCTTTAAAGGACAGCTCTTCAAATGTACCTTTTTTTTGCTACTCAAGTCCTGAAGGTGCTAAATGCTGCTGTTTATCCAAACAGCATTTCAATTGACCACACATTAATTTCAATAACGTTTGGCAGTCAGAGGTTTGGATGACAGCTCAGCAACCCAAAGCTCTTCCAAACCACTTCCCAGGGCCGCTGGGCATCCCTCTGTGTGCTCCATGAGGTTTCTGCAAAAGGAAACTCTCTTTGTTATTGTGCAATAGGTAAAGAGAAAGCACTTGTATTTGTACATCTTAGATGACGATGAGCCCGTAATACCTTGAAAGTTCCCTCCCCTTGGGTTCACTTTTATAAGGTTAATGATCATTTGGATTCACGTCTAAAAGCCCTTTCACACTATGGCGGCTTTGCTTGCTCAAAGTCTCTGCCAACACTTAATGCAGTAAAGGGGGGGGGGGGGAAGAAATTTAATAAAGTTCCTTAAATCTCAGGAAATGAAGCTTTGCCTCCTTAAGTTTCTTTTTAGAATGAATGTTCCACTGTGGCCAGCTGAAAGTGTGCTGAGGTTTTGAATGCAGCTCCTCTGGATATAGGAATTTATTGATAACGCGTTCCTTCTCCCAGCCAGCTCCCCTCCTGCTCCCATGGCACTGCTGTGGGGCATGCCCCACACTTTGCACAGCTCATATCAATCCTAAGGCAGAAAAATGGCTTTGTCAGCCCATTTCTCATCACCGTCCCCAGTAATGCTGACCAGCTGGGCAGGCACAACAGGATGGGGACACCCCAGGTCTGGGTCGGCAGTGGTCACCCATGCCCTGAAGTCCCAAATTCCTCCCTCTGAACTTAACCCCAGCTTGGAAAAGTGGCAAGGGAAAGATAAGAAGGAAAGCAAATCCCATATAACTCTTAAAGTATAGGCTAAAAAGGCTTCACTTCTCATTTTAACTCTTTTTTTTAAACACTGCCATTTGTTCCCTTGTAAAAACAGAGGGCTGAACCTTTAAAGCCACACAGCCCTCCGGTGGGAATTTCACCGTCTGAGTAATAAGTTCAAGGATTGCTCCCACAGTATTTAGGAAAAGAGAACACAGGGAAAGATGGTTGCTTCTGTCAACACCTAGGAAATAACAGCTATTCAGCTCCATATTCAGTTCCTCCTGCTTTCAGAGCACAGCAGAGCTAATAATGGTGAGGTTTCCTCTTGTAGGCTTTCCTGGGGCTGCAGCAGAGAAGTTCACTCAGTGCTGCATTTACTCTCTGTGTAATGTTCATGGGGTTTTTCTATCATTGAATGGACTAGTAGATAGAAATGCCTTCTTTCTGTGTCACCCTTCTTGGAAGTGTAGCAGTGGAGGGATGGATGGAAGTGCACAATGCAGGTCAGAGCCCTGAGACCTCTCTCCTTATTGGATTGGATTCTGGGGTTGTCTCCTAAGCTTTCCTTACCGACAAGAAAAAATCTTGGAGCTCATTTATGACACAGAGAGTCAAAAAGCTGATAGCAGCATACATAAAGGGCATTACTAATATCTCCAGACTTTAAGTTATTGTGAGGAACATAGAGACTGGTTCCTTTATATATACATATATATGCTTGGAACTCAACTTGGGTCTTGGGTTTTGTATTGCTGAGTACTTGGGCCTTCTGTTGCTGAAACTGAGGTTTCTGTTCTAATTTTTCTGTTCCTCTTGCAATAAAACCTCAGACAGTATCTCTTTAAGACTCCATTAAAAGAGAACAACTCCTCTTGCTTTCAGTGGGTGCAGGATGATGTCTTCAGAAAGGATACTGAAGGGCAAGAAAGAATTATAAATTAATTTGAAGCAGCCAAAGTAGATCTCAAATTGAAGTAGAGCACAGTGGACTGTAGACATCCAGTTCTTGCTATTGCTTGACAGTATGATATTAAGGTTGTTATCACTTTGTAGGCCAGGCAATTTTATAATTCATTCCACTGGTTTAGGAGCCCATTTACAGCAAATGTTGGCTATGGTGCATAGGCCAATTGGGCACAGGCTTTAACAGAAGCATGCAAGGCGCCTTTCCCCCTCCATCCTGGCTTAGGCCCATAGGACACAACTGATTACCATGCTCCAGGAGATGACATGGTCACATACTCTCCCCATGTCAGAGGGCATCTGAGACTCCCTTGGTGGTTTGGAGCAGGAGGTGGTGGTGAGCGTAGGGTGAATGTTTCTCTTCTGGTAATGTAGGATGTTTCTTGGGGCAAAGGTATGAAGAATCGAGTCAAACCAATCACTGTAAGGCCTTGGGTTTGGTGAGGTAAGATTATTTTAAACCTCAAACCTGGCAAATCTACTGACTAAACATCACGTAGAGACTGGAGAAAAAGCTTGTTGTCCTAATGGGGGCTTTACCACACGACCTTACAGCAGAGCATTGGCCTGGAGATTGCTGCTTTCCACCTCTCCTAATGACGTCCTTCCAGGAGCAAAAGGAGGCTGGTTTTATTCAGAACATGTGTCATGAAAGCCGGTATGTGGTGCAATTGGAGAGCGTGAAACCCATCCATACATTCAGGGTGTTATTAGCAGCATTTATCAAACCAGCATGGCTAACTGCTCACTGTGTGCTCATTCCCTCTGACTATTTGCAAGGCTCTGGGAATGAATTGCAGGGTTACAATGTCTGTCACCCACAAGTTTACACTGTGAAATGTGCTCCGATGGGAACCAAAAGTGACATTTGTCAAATAAACCATCTAAGTAATTAAATGTGGAAAAAAAAGAGTTCCTCTTTTTTTCTGCTATTGGGAAAAGCAGATGTTGTTAAACCTTAGAAATTTTGCTCAATAAGCACCTGAAGTTCTGATCTCATTGAAAGCAAAATTCTCAGACCTTTCTCCCTCCATTCCATTGTCATGGGCCACTTTGGCCTGAGATCCCCATAACTTTTCTCATAGTCAATAAGCATAGTAGGAAGACAACTTCACATGCGACACATCTGCTTATTTATCCCCTGCAAGCTTTAATTTTTTGGACTCTGCTAGTGAAGCAACCGACTGCCTAAGGGCTGCTCCATGATTATAGGCATCTAATCCAGCTCCCCATGGGATTTCAGTGGGAGGAAAGTTGAATCCTCATGCAGCAAAAGTTCATTCCCATTTTAGAGATTTCTAATCCCAGAGAGTCCCTAGATGGATGGCACTCTCTTTGCCACAGGGTTTAGTGGACTTTAAATTAGACTGAAAAAGGGGTGTTTTGCTGGAAGCAGTGTGATGAATGCCATTGCCGAGAGGATTACAGAGCTCCAAAATATTTTGTTCATGTTGGATTTGGAGGACAAGCAAGGGAGCAGACCCAGGAACGCTCAGACTGTCAAATTCAGAGGTTGCATTTCACTAATCCTGGCAGAGAGAGGGAAACTTTGTGGCTGTTGCCAGAGCTGGATGAACCAATACAAGCACCTGGGCCACTGAGGCCAGATCAAGCCAGATGACAAGGAGAGGAGAAAGATGGCAGGAAGGATGGGGAAAGTCTCATAGATATCGCCTTGTGGCACTGGATTCAGTTGTCACCAGAGCATTTTAGGCACTGCACATCTGGCTGTCAGCTGTTGCTCTAGGTTAGCAGCAGTTACTATAATTTCAGCTTCATATCTACCCCCATGCAGGTACCCAGAGTGCAAATGAGCCATTCAGGAGTTGATATATGGGCAGTCCACCAGGGTTGGGCTGCACTGGGGTGTCCCAGAAGGAGGTCTGCCAAATAAGCACAGCCTCTGCTTCTCAGCCCTGAAAGATGGAGCTGAGGACTCAATCGACATAATCTGGCCACTAAAATGAATAGAGGGTTTCTAGGGAGGCTGAGAAAGCAGCAGAAGTGGCTCTTTGCCAGCTTCCATCAGTATCAGCCCATTTATTTCAAAGTGTCATTGAGTGTCATGGTGGGCATCCATCACCACCACAACCTTTCCGCATTCCCCGAGGGAGGAACCTCCGCTGCTCTGGACTCTGCGAGACCTTTGGGAAGAGAAGTGAACCCCTCATGGGTGACGGCAAAAACTGATAACTGAAGGGGGGTCAGCGTGAAGTGAGAGCTGCAGGTAACTGAAAATCACTGAAAATCCATGGCTCTGCAAATCAGCAGCCCTCTCCTTCCCTCTCACACCATCTCTTCCTCTGCCAAAGGGCTGAACTGCTGCACAACACCTTCACCATCCCCACGGCACTCATAAAATTGCAGCTCTGCACATATTAATGTCAGGAAAGCCACTATTTGTATATTCCTACTGTTCAGTGATGTCCCTTTTGGGGGAATTCCCTCTCAGAATGTGAAATAGAAATGCAGTCCATGCACAGTCTCTCAGTGACGTAATTTTAGAAAACTTCTAGGAAGAATCAACATTCAGGGAAAACAAAAAAAGAAGATTGATGTGTTCAGAGGCCTTGGCGCTTTAGGCTGGACATATTTTCTTTATCTGCGCTCTAAACAACAACAGCAGCTAATAATTTACCCGGGGTCATCTTGCCAAAACATAAATGCTTTTCATCTTATAAACGTAATTGATCAAAATATTTATTCTCAGAACTAAGAGGACAGCTCAACAAGCATAAATTTGACTGTGGTTGTAGTGAAAACTGAAAAAATATTAAAGTAAACAAATAAAAGTACTTGTAATTATTCATCCATACTCGCAATAAGAGCTCCGGGGTTTACGTTCAGACTTGATAATCAATTGTCTGGATTAATGGCAATGGAAAAATAACCAGAGATTGTTAGTTACGCTCGAGTAGACTGGGAGGAACTTGGTTGAGTGGAGTTACTTTGGGCTTTAAATCAGAATCTGCCCTTTAAAATTGAAGCCAGCCAGACTTGCCAACAAGTCTTTTCATTCTTTCCCGAATTTTGCTGTTAAAAACCTCAAAAAATCTTGATCTGAAAGCAAAGAAAAATGGCAGGCAGTTCTCCCATTTGCCCCAAAACTAGTTCCATGATTGCAGACTCAAATTAACTTCTCCATCTTCTGCTAGAGGTGTACGTGCACAACTGTTGCCATTTCTCACATGGAGACATGGTGACCAAGAGCCAGAATGGGCTGGAAAGTCAATGAGAATCCTAATGTATGCAGGATGAACTGTTAGTGCTGGTCTCCATGCATGAGCAAGTGGGGATGAATCTCATGTTCTGCAAACATGGCTCAGCTCTTGCTGGAGAGCAGTCATCCCCTGATGCAATGCATCCCCTCTCACAGTAGGATTTGCTCCAAGCTCGCAGAGAAAGCCATAAACTTCATTAGAATGTTGTTGCTCCAACACATTAACACAGCTTCCAGAAGCGGCTTGCAGCAAGTTGAGTTGGAGCAATGCGTCACCAGCTGCTGATCAAGGTCAGTAGATTCTGACGGGATGATAAACTAAACAAAACTTTCTATCAGCTTGAAAGGGAAAAAGAAATACGATTATCCATTCTATTTTTTTATTATTATTTTTTAATTTAGCAATAATTTCTTGTTTCCAAATTCCCCGTCTACTTCCTGGTTCCAGCACAGACATGCCATGGGAACGCCAGTTCTCACAGTGTTTGCACAAACAGGAAGCATGTGAATTTTCAAAAGAGACCCTATTTTTATGAGAGCTCCCGCTGAGTTTTGCTGACTCAAGAGACCTTGGCTAGAATTTAAATAAGCAACTTTGGAGGATCCGAACCAAACCTTTGCATTTCCAGACTGCTTATCAGCCATTCAGTTTCCAAAATAAAGCAAAGAGGCCGATAGAAAGCGAAGTCCTCTGCCACAGAGCAAGCTCAATAAGAAGTTAGTATGGAGCGATGTAAGAGAGGAAGGCTGTAGGTCTCTTAGCAGGTACTAAGGTTCCCGTTTTAATGCTGGCAAATTGCTAGAGAATCCCTTTTTCTTTCCACCCATGGGAAGGGGATCTGCCAGGCGTCATGTGGAGCTGTCAGAAAGCTTCACTTCCCTCCATCCTGACACTGCACAGAGCCCAGGATGTCAAAATCTGTCAGTCCTGAGCGGGATGTTTACCTCTGCTTGTGGTGAAGCAGAGATTTGTTATCCGCTTGGCATCCTCCATGAGCAGCGCAAGAGCACGCCGCTCCTGCTGATTGCTTCTCGGTTTGCTCAACCCTTCCAGGGGATGGGTTTTGATGCTCTCCCCCCAGCAGGTGCCATTTGAACATGAAAAGATGAGCCCGATCCCATCAAAACCTTTCTGAGCGCTGCTATAGGGTCTGCGGGTTGCATTTTTGTTCCCAAATGGAAATTGAGGCTTTGAGGCGGGTTGGAAGGGGACAGTAAAACAACTGGCTTTTTGAAGAATAAGGTGAAAGGGCCTTTCTGTGGCTTAAATTCTTTACGCTAATTTTAACAACTATTTCAGCCCCTTGAAAACTGCCACTCTGAAAAAATAAACAGGGTCCATATTCAGCCACTGAACTGGCACACAGTCTTTTCTCAGCCAAGACCTGGATTGCCTAACAGTAGCCAGCCTTATTCCTGCACGCCGAAGAGAAGGGAGAGAGAGAGAAAAAGAAAGACAGAAAGCAAGCAAGGGCTACTCCAGGCTAATTGGCCCACCATTGGATTGGGCTGCTGACATTGGGCCAGTTTTAAGTTACATGTAAGCAAGTGAAATGGTATATAAATAATAGCGGGGGGAGAGCTACAGTGGAAAAGCCAGCCAGTGTCTGTCTGACTTGTTGCTCTGTTATTCATCAAGTCCTGGTGTGGTTTG
Source organism: Pavo muticus (assembly GCA_016647715.1). NCBI lineage: Eukaryota > Metazoa > Chordata > Aves > Galliformes > Phasianidae > Pavo > Pavo muticus. The sequence goes on from JACDJE010000182.1 coordinate 186,826, forward strand.
TGTCATTTGGGGCACAATCACCGGCAGCCAGAGAGGTGCCCTTGGAGAGGACCCACGGCCATGAGGCGATGGGCTGACAATGCCATCCCCAGGGGCGTCACTGAGCCCATGGTGACATTTTATTTCCTCCTTGGCTCTGTTTTTGTCTTGTGTTTTTTTGTTTTTTTTTCCCCTCCGTAATCTCTGTTGGTTTTTTTCCTCCTCTCTTTCTTTCTCTCCTATATTTCCTCTCAATTCCTCTGTCATTTCCGGACTGTTTTCTCTCTGCCTTCCTTCCCACTATCTCTGCTGATGGGAGATTTCTCCCTGTCCCTGACAAGTCAAGTCACACTTCCCAACCAGTCACACTTCCCAACCAGTCAGATAAACAGAGTTGGTTTCCTTGTCATTGCACAGAAGAGAAGCTAGAATCTCGGTATTTATTAACATTTGTTTTATATTATATTTATAATTCAGATCATTTTAGATAATTTGGTTTTCTGCTTCTCTCCATCAGTACGTCAAATCTCCATAATGGATTTTCCCACTTGCAATGCTGCTATTTTTTAGGCAAATCAGAAGAAAAAATGTGAAGTGGGAAAAGGATTTCAAGGTGAACCCACAGATTACTGGACAGCCCCAAACCAGGGCAATCCTGAAAGCACAGAACAGGTCAGTCCCCGTGGGTCAAAACCATGAGTCTACAAGGCATGGTTTTGTGCCACCTTTGCTCCCTGCCTAACTGACCCTCTGCATTCAATGGGGAATAAATTATATTCTGACCTGAGAACTGGGAAGGCTTTGAACACAACTCCAGGCAAAATCCTAATAGGAAATTCAAAGGCAAAAGCCCCCACACACAGGACAACTGTAAATGTAGGTTTGTTTTAAGGCTTTATCATCAGAGAGTATACTTCCATGTTAGTAACCCTTGATCACTACCCAATGGCCGCAGCACAAGGAGGAGACAACAACAGAGAATTCCTGTGGGATTGTAGAGCCAATAATTATTTGTCAGACATAAAATCCAAGCCTGGCTGATCCCAAGCCAAACATTGCAAGTTTGTCCTGGCAGACATGGTGTTACATCGCAAACGTGGTTATGTCATGTAAGGTGAAGCTGCCAGCAAGGAAGTCTGAGACAGCATCTCGAGGGCATAAGATGCAAAGGACAATGAGATTCTTCACCACCAATGGTCAAGAGGAACAGAGCAAGGCAACCAATGTGCAGGTAATGGGTGGAAAACAGGGGAAAGTGAATAGCTGGTAGTGTCCAGAGAGACACAGCTCCAAGGCTGGCTAAGCTGCAAGGGCCATTATGGAGGAGTGATGTCAAACTCACCAAAAGGGCATAGCTTTGAAATACGCAGGTGGAGGAATCACCAAAGCTCGATGGGGAATGGAGGTAAACTATCCTTCTTCTGGTCTTTTTCCTCTGCCTCATTCACTGTGTGTTCAGTCATGGAGACATGTTGTGCACTTGGTGCTGGATGCTGCCACGTGTCCTGACCTCGGGTTCAGCAAAATAACTGAGGATAACCTCAAACTATTTCTAATCTTTTTTATTAACATGAGTTCTCACTGGAAACCAAAATGACTCAGATAGCTGAGATCAGCCCAGAAAAGATGGATCAGTACAGAAAAGCGTACACAGAGCAGGCTGGGGATCAGTGGGAAGGCACAAACGACCACGTAGGCCGATGTTCACACATGTAAGCACATTTCTGTGCGAGCAGGCATGTGCTGTGAAAGCACACCACTGTGCTTGATGCTCACATCCAGAGTCCAGGATAAATAAGAAAAAAAGGGGGAGAAAAAAGAAATATTTGGGCAACTGGAAGGAATTATTCTTTCTTCCATACCATGGGCTCTATTCATAAATCATCCCTAATTTTTAGATGTCTAGAACAATGTTACCATTTGATGAAATAATATATTGGACCTATGTGACATCATCTTTTATCTTAAGAGTTCTGTAGACTAGGTCATGTTTCTGAGCCACATTTGTTCTGCAGATATTTAGGACAAACCTGACATTTTATAGACTTCCATCAGCTTTTGCATGTGTTGGAGACAGTTGTTTGGATTAGCACGATCAAAAAATTTAACACAGCCTTTCAAGATCCCATTTTCATCTGGATTTGCACAACACATAAGAGAGCATTATGCCAAAAATATGTTTTTTGGAAAACACATACACTTTGTTGTGACTGTTTGTAACTGGTAAAATCCTGGGATGCCCTGATTACCATGACCTGTGTGCTTTCGTACGAGCCTAAGACATAAAAGTACTGTATACAAATGAAAACCGTTAGCTTTCATACCATATGTGTTGTACTTACGCCAGTGGGAAATGACAGAGAATGTACAAGGTCATGGTTTACTAAAAATATAAAAGTTTAACATGTGGTGTTAATAGAACACACAACAGGGGTCACTGGTACAATGGAAAATAATTCATTTCCAATGTCAGGCCAAGTAATTCACTAGAAAGGAACATCTGAAAATGTGTTACTTATATCTTTCTCTTTCTGTCCTTTATGATGAGTTTAGGGAAAATAAAGCAAAATTACTACTAACGCAAATTACAAATTAATTACAAATGCATAAATAACAGGCACGACTCAGTCTTCAGCTGTGTCTGTACAAACCAGGCATGTGAGCCCTGATGGTGCAGGCAGTATTACATCGGATGTGTAACATCAGCACTGCACTCCTCTACCTCCCAAATGTCTAACTGGTAGTAAGCACTAAATCCCCACCGGGACGTGTTTAAAGCCTGCCTGCAGTCTCTGCAGTGATTGAGGTGCCTCAGCCCAAAACCAAGCAATACAAACCCTGCTCTATCCTAGCCTGATGCAAGCAGCTGTGCTTCCAGCTCCGCGTCCACATGCACCAGGATTTGTCTGCAAAGACTTCACCAGAAATTATAAAGTCAGACCTTCCTTGTCCCATCACTAACCCACACACTTCAGTTCCACAAGGGGCAGAATGAGGTGGAATTGTCCCCTCCTTGTCCCCATGGCATCCAGCTAGAGAGTGCTGCTGACCCTCCCCACATCCCCCGGGGCTGCCACCACCACAAGCACATACATGTGTGCTGCTCACAGCCCCACGTAGCCCACAGCCTGGGCTAAATGAGACCCAGCACATCAGCCTGAATCCTGCAGGCTCCCCACTTCTCCAGCATCCCAATTATCTGGGGAAAAAGAAGCAGTTTAAAACACATGTTGCAGAGCTGCTCATTAGAGCCATCTCATTAGAGATAAGTCTGTGAAAGAACACTATGCCAGGCATTACAGCTGATGCTGATGACATGATGCTGGCTCTCAGAATCACACGTCTGGAGATGTGCAGCTATTGTCTGAGCACTGGGAGAACTTTTGAAACACCACAGCTGGCTGGGAGCATCCCAAATGAACCTGCCCTGCTCTACCTGCCCTTCCAGCATGCAACTCCTGCTCAAAGAGCAGCAGGTGAAGCTGTTTTTCTTTCCTCCACTCCCTTGTGGAAAGTGTTTTCGTTTCTGGGTTGGCTCAGGCCATTTATGTAACAAGCATCTCCCCATCTGAGCAGTCCAGCTGATTGCAAACATGTTTGGACTGGCTGTCCTACCCTTCCTGCCTACTGGTGTTCCTGCTGCACCCTGGCAGAGCTCTGCTTTAATGCTTTTAGAATCATGGATTCATAAAACAGCTTGGGTTTTCCAGCAGGAATGGCCATGGTCAAGCTAGAAAAGCTCTTAGAAACCACCTACCACCTCTCAGTGGTGCTTCCTCCATGCCTGGGCTTGTGGGATGCAGCTCAAGGCATTGCCAGGTTTCTATAGGTCAAATCTTGAAGCTGTTTGCCTTCCCCTGGGAGCCCTGGCAGAGCTGTGCCCATCAACATCACCCACGGCATAGCTGCAGTTTATGGGATTCTTGCAGTCTGACTGAGTCAAGATCATTAAAATAATACAGTGGGACACGTTCTCCAAAAGCCACAATGGAGCAGTTAGACCAAGCAGACAGAAGATGGATCAGGAAGAAACGAATGCTGGGCATTAAAGAAAGACATCGATCTGTGCAACTCTTCCCAATGGCAACTGTGAGAGTTTAGGTCACAACCCAACTGGGAAAGCATTCATTAGAAATGATTGTTATCTTATCTCCTACTGCCTTTTGTATTTGCTGATGCCAGCTCTGCTCCTCTGCTGGTGTAAATGGGTAATGATCCTCATTTTCCCTCCCTTTGAGTTGCAAATGTCAGTGGGAAATTAATCTTTCACCTATAAATGTGTGTTCAACACATCCTAATTGCTCCAATTAACAGCCTGAGTTAAAAAATACTGAGACAAGGTGCACTCATAGTAAATTCCTAAGAGATGATATTAGCTGGCTGTTGGAAAGCCAGCCATGGTATGACATATTAAACTCACCATGGAGGGTTCTAGTTAATTAAGTTTCACTCCAGTACTGAGGATGCTACAGCTCTGTGCATTTCTATAAAAAGTATTTCTCCTGTTTTCTGTCTTTGTCAACAAGAATTTGAAATAGCTTCTAAAAAATATGCTGTATGTGATACACTGCAGAATGGGCTGTGGGGATGGAGATAGCTGAGAAGGCTGAGGAATTTGGGGGAGTTCCGTTGACTCCAGTGAAAAGACAGTGCATCTGTAGAGACTCTCAGTGTGTATTTGCAGCAGTATCTCAATTCCTAAGGAAGAGAAAATACTCCTCATCTCTCTTAAGAGCAAAGGCAGTGTTTGTTGCTGATGCATTGGTTTAAAAGACAAAAAATGAATCAGTTCATTGCGGAATAGAGCGCCAAAGCAACTCTTTCAGATATGCTTATGTGTGTGCTCAGGGAGACAGATACCCTGGCAACTATCATGGGGACATTTTTAGAAACTATCTTAATTATCTGGCCCAGCGCTTTGTTATGACATGCAGCAAAGAGCAGGGAGATATGCGGTTCCTTTGTCCCCTGCCAAACCATCTGATTTTCACCGTTTGCTTTGTTAATTTGAAGTAACAGTCTGAAGAAGTTACCCATATGATCAAATAGAAACTGATAGTTGCATCCTCTGCTGGCACGGGCTCTTGGTGGGGAACCAGATACATGAGGGGTTGATGGGGAGGGAAGGGGGGAAATGAGCATAAGGGGTAACACTGAACTGGAACAAATCCAGTTGAGCGATGTATCTGTAGGGATGCTCCTATAAATAAGGGAATATGAGCATTTTGTAGGAGTAAGGCATTGCGGGTGAGAATTTTCCTGTGCACGTGCAGGGCTATACTGAGGGTAATGGGACATTTTGAACCAGTGCTAAAAACAGAGCCATAAAAGACCCAGAGATGGGCTCCCAGGAGGGCTACATAAGATGTGCCTCTGGGAGCCAGCAGCACAGCCCATGGGGGAGCAGCAAGAAGCCAGGTGGCACTGAGAACTCTACGTCCATCTTACAAACAGGGGGCCAAACTGAGATACTCAGTATGTCCTTGTTTAGATGGGATCAGGGCTATAGCCAAGGCTGAAAGGCGTATATCTGCTCGTTATTGGGCAAATCAGCCAAGGAAATGGCAGCAAATTGACAAATTGCATTTGATTGGAAGAAGCAGTCTGCAGGATGGAGCTGCGACCAGGCAGAGGGGGACAGCAATCACACAGGTTCACCACCAGGTTACGTTCCCACACAGAGTGCTCACTGTTTGCTCAGACGGGTCCGTCTGTCTGCAGCTATATTTAACTAGTCCAGAAACAAAGTGAGATAACCAGGTTAAGGTTAGCTCTGGGGGTACATGCACGCCTGTCTCAAATAGGGTCTCCTGATTACATAATTAAATGCTTTCCTGTTGGAGTAATTAGGGGAGGCATGCTGAGATTTATAGACTTGTACTCGTTGCAGACATTCTCAGCTGCGTATCGGAGGGACTGAGCCTGTCGTTGTGCCAGAGTCTCATTTCCACCACATTTTTACAGTTGCAAAATTAGATTAAAAAAAGAGAGAGACAGATGCAAAGGCTTCTTGTGTGAGAGGGCATTTTAATTTTCAGCTTGCTTACATGGGCTTTGTTTATGTGCTGCTCTCCTTTAAGCTCACTCTTTGCCTCCCCCCAACAAGAGATGGGAAGAGGGATCCGGGCAGCCCTGTGTTGCTGGGTACAGCTGTACCCCTCTGGCTTGGGAAAAACACCACCAATCCATTCATGTGTGTCAAAGAGATGAGGGCCAACGTGGCAGCAGTGCAAAAGCCTCGGAAGAAGTGAAGATTTCAGACTGTGACTCACAGACGGAGCAGATTAAATTCAGGCTTCCCACAGCTTCCTGCCCTGCCCCTTTCCCCAGGCTCCCTCCTCCAGCATGGCCATCACTGCATTTACATAGCACCTCCCCATCACTAATTGATATTATTGCCTTGTTTTTCCCAGTGGGGAAACTGAGGCATGGCGAAGCTTTGCCCAAGTGTTTAGGATAAGCTGCTCAAAGCGTATGTCTTAATCTGTGCATAGGTATCTATTAAAGGCCCAATAGCAAGACTAAGCAACTCATGGAGGTATCTCAGTTCAGAGTTGGAAATGATGTTTCAGCCATTGGTTTCCCTCGGCCCATCCTCCCTCACCTTACCTCTCATACTACAGAAGTAAAATTCAAAGTGACATGTATGTGCCAGCATGGATAGATTACTTGCAGGATGGGAAGAGTGCTTCCTCTCCATTTTCGTAGCATGCCTGAGCACATGGTAATGAGAAGTCCAGGTCTGACCTCACTCCCATCACCAGCAATCAAATATTACCCCCCAAACCAGGGCAGTGATTAGCATTTCCCACAGGAAAAGGTCTCAGGGCCTTGGTAATCAGCACAGTTCCCAGCTGAGAGCATCAACTTAAATTAAAACTGATGGGGCAGGTGTAAACTCAACCTGTGCTTGAAGGCAGGCAGTCATGAGGATTTTCCCTTTACAGGTTGCTTTCACAGTGCAGTGATGTTCTTTTCTAGGGTTCTCTCCCTCTTATGAGTACTTAGCATCTGCCAAGCTATTGAAACATGATTTAATTTCTCATCTATGTGATCTGGACATTAGTATTCTGCTTTGGTGCTGAAAAGTTCAGAGAAAGCCAAGAGGTTTCTGGAACCCAACAGTTAATGAGGAAAAGTTGTCTTGGCAAGAGAAGTGGTCTCATAGGCTGATTAGAATATATTAAAGGTGAAATGTTTTGCAATGGGGAGGATGCTCTTTCCAGCCCAAGCTTTTAAGGTTGAGTTTCCTGATTTGCATCCTTTTGAAAGCATAGATAAAAGCCTGGAGCCATTTCTGCTTCCTTTGCTGTTTGGAAGAATCCAGGGGTAGTGTGCAGATGCTGAGGGGTGTAGTTGGCACACGTAGGAAAATTAAGAACTAATAATAATTATAGAAAAACAAAAATAAATTAAGACTTTAGGCATGTGATGACAGGAGATAGCATTCCTCTGACTTGAAGGTTGGTGACTTGCCACCAACAAGAGCAATCTGCCTTGTCCTGCACCTCCATAAAGCCATCAGCTGCAGTGCCTCATCAGGGTGACAAGAAAGAACTGCTGCATTCAGCCTGCTGGTACTGATGGAAGAAAGCACCCTGGTGAGCTCCTACCCCATCTTGAATACTCCTTGGCTGCCTCCCTTGGTGCACTTCATCTTTTGCGACGGGGGTTTGGGTTGCTGTGCTGTGGCAAGCTGGGTATCTAATCCTCAGGAGGTTTTTAACAGAGATTTACTAAGCACTGGAAGAGTTCTTTGAGCTGTTGCCATTTACCTTGCAGCGTGAGAGTCCCTCCTGCCCGTTTTCACACTTTCATGGTGGAACACGATAAGTCCCAACTGCGCTTCCCAGCCTGTTTGGTCCCCGCTCATGGAGCTGCTGCGCTCGCCTTTGAAGTGTATCCGAGCTCCCAGTAGCTATAAGATGACACTTAAGTTACACCTCTCCTGCATTCTTATCTCTGTCAGCGGTCTTTGAATTGCTGACATGTTGGCAGCCCAATGGCCCTTCTGGTGAGCAGATTGTCCCCTGCGTGACCTTTGGGTTTCTGAAGAAGACACCTGAAACCCCAAATGGAAGGGATCAGAGGAAGGGGGAATCCCACCTCTTCTTCATCAGCTGCCAAAGAGCCGTCTCCCATTCCACAGGAAACAGCATCTGCCTTATCTCTTTATTTGTCTCTCTTTTTTAAACGTTTCTTTTAGGCATTGGGCCTTTTGAAATCACTTCTTGTTTTTCTTTCTTTTCCAATGCGTCTTTGAACCCACTCTCTCCTCCCAGCAAACGTGGTTACACAAGGGAGGTCACCAGAGGGAAGGAGGTTGTGCATTGCTGGTTTTGGGGCAGAGCAGAGATAAATGAAAATGTCCAAGTTTTTGGCTGCAAGAATTTGGGATACAAACCATGGAAAACTGCAGTAGCACTGGGAAAATATCCCCTCCAGCCTAGTATTTTCTTTCATATCATCATGAATATAACTAAAAAAGAGCAGAATGTGAATAATTTTAAAGACAGAACTATTGTATTTAAGGAATAAAACCCAATTACCCTTCTCCAGTCCATATAATGGATGATGCTGTTGGGTACCAACCAGCACAGGGCGCCATAGGGACTCATGAGAATGTTAGGTGGGCTTGTGCAGCACCATGCATGGGCTTTCTCTGGCTTTCTTACCTGAGCAGAAAAACTGAGAAGCCCTGATTTCTTCCAACTTACTATTGAAATTCAGCTGCCAGCACCATTCCCTCTACTCCAGTCCCTGCCTCTCCCTCCAGTGCTACAGGAGCCCCATTTGCATTTGTACTTTTCAGCCACATAACGAAGACCAGAAGGGCTGCTGTGATGGACAGAACTAGTTCAGCTCTTGCTGGATTTTGATGAAAGGCAATTTGATTTCCACAGCCAAGTTATTTAATGAGCCTCTAAAATTACAGCCACAAATTATGCACACACAAAACTATGCATTTGTGCACTGAAGACGCAAGATTTCCAAAACAGGAAGCCATTGGTCTGCATTAAAAGAAAAACCCTGCTTGCATAGCTGGTTCCCCATATCAGTGCATATAATTACTCCGTCTGCCCAGCTAACACAGTGGACTGAATGCACAATGGCTCTGTAGGTAACTGAACGGCTATTTTCACATTACAGATGTCTCCTGCTGTTTGCACACCCGTTTGCTGCGACTTTGCACGCAAATTTACATCTGGAGCAGAGAAGGGCACAGCTCTGATCAGGCAAGAAGTGTATGCACCATTTGCTGAGCTCCCTTTTCTTTCCACCTTCAAGGATCCAATACTCACTTGCTGAACCAAATTTCATCAAGATTTCTGAGACGTCTGTACATCTGCAAACAGCTCCAGCTGCCTTTGCACCCCATGCAGTGGCACCAGAAAAGAAGGCACGCACAAACCATGCCGTTATTCACTCATAAGCCAGGCACTTATTCATTCATTTACTTTTATGGCTGCAGTGATGATCACAAGGGGCTGGCATTCCCTATAGCCCAGTTTTAAGAATGGTTATGATTTGTTGAGATGAGATGACAGATGGAGAGCTCCATTGTGAGTCAAGCTGTAACAAGGAAGAAGAGGTGAGAACTAAGTCCCCCAAACGTAACTGTTTTCAATCAATAAACCCATTCTTTCACTCTTCCTCAGCAGTTAAAGCAAGCCTGTCATCAAGGGGAGCTTAATTGCTTTTTGTCTTATTTCTTCATCTACTCACTTTCTTTTTATTCAGATCCAGGGGTCTGATTGATCTTTAATTACAAGAAATCCTTCTGCTCCTCCCTGTTTAAGTGGTTTAGAGTCTTACTCTTTCTTTGATTTGTTTTTTTTTATTCTGAGATTATCACAAAAGCCCACTGAACGCTGACCTGCTATGGTAAACCTGTCGGCAGCCTGATGTCAGGACATTTTCCATCGCGTCTTGTAGCCCTCTTTTGCTTCATTCAAATCTCCTGCAGCTCTCTGTGTAAAGACAGCCTATGGAAGATGACTGATCAGCCCTTCAGGTTTCGTCTGGTTTTCTGCTTTTCAGTTTCATGAAGCATGACTGCTTTTGCCAACTCTTCTTGAAATGAGGACAAACTCAACCCTTGCATTCAAGGACTTGTACAGCCACTATTAGTGTGCAAAAGCCAGCAGCATTAGAGCAGCCTCAATGCACAGTCAGCCTTCACCCAAATTTATTTTTACTTCCTTCTGAGACAAAATGCATGCCTTTGTTTTTCACCATCTATTCCCTAATCCAACCTAAGCTGCTATTTAAGCACAGTGTTTTTATCTTGAATAAGTTCTTTGTACAACCGGACAATTCACCTCGCTGTTAGAGAATCAAAATTACCCCAGAACACAGCGACAACTCCCAAAATTGGAGCTCCTGGGAGAGCAAAAGAGCTTCAGAAATAAGAGCTTCCTGTGCAGCAGGAAATGCCAACACGCGCACCTCCCTGGGCAGAGCGGTATTGGCCGGCCGACCCACGAAGGAAGTAACAGCGAGGCTAGAAGGGCTGAGCACGGCATTTCCTAAACTTAGCAGCACACGAAAATCAGAAATGGACAGCCTCCAAATAGAGCCCAGACTTTTCAACACAGCTATGATCTCAGAGGTTAATATACGGGGTTGTGAAAGCTGGCGAGTCGCTGACAGATTGGACAGAAAACTAGATGCTTTCCCCCAAAACATTAGGAAAAAAATAAAGAGAGAAAAAGACTAAAAGGCAGCAAAGAGGTCAGGGCAGAGTATGGAAAGATTTCATCACTAGCAAAGAGATTTGAGAATTCTTCCTCTTCCAGCTTGTCTCTGGATAGCTGAATAATTTGGGATATGCGTGCTGGACAACACACAATTCCCACTGCATGGAAAACCCAGTGGTAAACAGGAGCAAGCTGCTAGATAAATAGCAGACGTAGAAAATAGGACCTTGCACCATGATGAAGGTGGTGGTGCAGGGAGAAGGGGGACAAGCAACAAGCCAACATATGCATGGTTGTTGTGGCTACGACAGCGGGCTGGAGGGAGAGCATTTCCTTCAGCCAGCACAGGACCAGCTGTGATTGCAGCACTTGTGTCCAAGCTTGGCACTACAGCCTACAACTGAGCCTTGGAAATGTGCAGCAGAGCATCTCCAAGAGAAATCTCTTCAAAAACCCCTGCAAGAGAGGCAGGAGGGTTGTCTGCGACAGCAACAAGCTGATGGAAACCACTGCAAAGGATGGAGAGGAGTGGAAGGGACAAGTTTCCACCCTGCATGCCAGCACTGGCCCTGGGAGCTTGTAACGTAATGTAAAAATAATATGCTTCTAAATATTATGGACTACTTCACCCAAACAAGTCAAAGGAAGAAAATCAAAATTGAAACATTCTATGGCATTAAATTAAAATGACTTGCCATTATTAAAAAGAAATTAGGAAGCCAGCACTCCTCATCTCACCTTTTTGTAAGTTGTAAGCTTCTTCTCAGTTACTGCATTTCATACATAATTCAGGCAACATTCCAGGGAGGATGGAAAATTGCTCCATCCAAAACTGTTGGCCAGCTGCCCCCCAAAGCTATTGACATGATAATAACTATCATTGGTTTCAAATGGACTTTGGGTCAGCATTTTATAGAACAAAACTTTTGCACAAGAAAGCACAAGTTCTGTTCTGTTGTATTACTTTCAACAAGAATATCCTTCCAAATGTTGCTCACTTGCCAATGTCAGTCCTCATTTAAAGCCAATTCCAAGACTGTGCTTCAATCCAGAAGCATTTCTATGTGTGGCTGTGCACCTGCAGAAGGGAAAAGGACTCTGTTTATGCAAGTGCTTTGGGGGAACAAGGTTCAGCAGAACCTATGTGAGATGTGAGATGGCTAGGACCACAAAAGGGAAAAAAAAATGGTAGTTAAGGTACCTGTAAGTGCCAAATATTTGCTGTTGTGTTATGAGATTGGGAATGGATTTTATTGTGAAGGATATCTAAAGCCACACTGAATGTCTCTCTAAATACAAAGAACCCGGAGATTCAAGTGCTTCAGGACGTATAAAATGCAGATTTTCCTCTTGTATATTTGCTGTTTATATTGCATGTGTATAGCTGTGCCATGCTGTCTGTGCTCAGAATGAGAAAGGAAGAAGGTTTCACTTATTTCCAGAAAACTTGCCAGTTCCCAATAACCTTCCATTTCTTTTAACACTGAGCTGGGAAACAATAGCCTCCAATTAACAACAGCACGAAGCAGCCGAAGTTTGCAATAAGCTGATCCCAAATAGAGCTGGAAGATCAGACTTCTGTGTGTTCAGCACACAGCCATGCAAACATGTTCTAAACCCCCATTCCCAGCTGCTTCGTGGAGACAATGGTTAGCAGCTCTGTTGCAAATTGCATCTCCGCGTATGACCTGGGTTAACCCTGAAGAAAGAAAGACCTGGTTTGTGCTCGAAATCATAGAATCATAAAGATTGGAAAAGACTGCTGAGGTCATCAAGTCCAACCCCAACCCATCCCTACCATGACCACATCTGTCAGTGCCACATCTCCATGTTCCTGAACACCCTCAGGGACGGTGATTCCCACACCTCCCTGGGCAGCTGTACCAATGCCTCCCAACCATTTCAGAGAAGAAATTTTTCCTAATATCCAAGCTGAACATTAAAGCCATTACCTTTAGACTGGCCAGAATGGCATCACAGCTCAACCATCAAATCCCATCCTGGGTATTTTCTACTATTCAGAATGCAGCATTCCCCGTTATTGCAGCCCCCAAGATGGAAGAGAACAAGGCTCTGTCACAACTCAGTTGTGGAATTTGGTACACGCAAAACATCTGAAATGGGCACTTTTAGGAAGTCTTGATCACAAATAAAGAAAGAGGTGATCTGAGATTTTCGCTTTTGCTTGAGCCTTTGAGGATGTTTTTGGTCTTTCATCCCATTTTGAAGGTGTGGCACCTAATTATGACTCTTTCATCCCTCTATTCCCTGGTTAGAACATGCCAATCCCTTTTAAGGCAATTGATTATGACTTGGAGGTTTCCACATTCCAGCCAGTTCAGAGAGCTTGGATATTTGTGAATACCTGAATAAACTCCTTTAATCCAAAAACAAACTCCACCTGAAAGCAAAGCTATGAAAAGACCATTCATATGGTGTTTTCAAACTTACTGGTTCATGGTTTTTTTGGATTTGACCCGGCTTCCTGTACTAATGGTCTCTGAATGCATTCCCAATTGTGGTCTATAAGGTACCCAGCATTTATGGGGAAGAGGAAAAGGAGTTACACAGCAACAGCTAGCACAGAAAACAGCCTGAAAGAGCAAAAAAAATTGATCTGGAGTTAAAAGGAAACATAAAGTGTCCAAACGGGCAGATCCTTCAGTTAAAAGTTTTTAGACAAATATTCCCTTGATGTTGCTGCTTTAAAAATAACTTGGCTTCTTGAGGATGAAAAATACCTGTAAAATTACTATTGCAATTGTCATTCCCCTATGTGAGAACTGACACCTTGCTGATTAACTTACTGTGTTTAAGTAATCCGGTAACATAAGTGCAAATGTGTCGATGAGCTCATGGAGAGACCGCAGCGGAGATCTCTGCTCCTGATAGCAGCACATGGAGCAACGTGCCTGAAATCATGGAGAGGAGAGCAGAGAGCCCCAACTACTGCCAAGGTCAGGCCAACAGAAGGAGGCTGAACACACAGAACCACATACAAGTAATAATTGTGGAGGCTATGAGAGGATTCGAGGAGAAAATATTACCCATTTGCCCTATGCTTAGTGTTTTCTTATACATCCCTTATGGGCCACCACCAGAAATGGGTCGCTGGTGTTGATGTTTTGTTCAGGCCTGGTACAATGAAATCATTTAATTTGGGTTCAACTGATGAAGTTGAGTCCACCCAAACAAACCTCAGCTTCATGAGTATATACCAACATTAAACTAAATATACCCGAAGTCATCTAACATTCTGAAAATCAGGCCAGCTCTTGTTTGAAAGTTGCAGGTGAGTTTTGGTGGCTAACACTGAATCCTATATTTAGAAATTGGGCCCTCAGCTACAGAAATGTGTCAGTCAAAGCTCTGCAGGCTCCTTTGGTGAGATGGGAAATGCCTTATCCCGCTGTCCTAGTCCAAAGCTTGTCCTGTTGATCAGACCACAGAGCTGCGACTCAGCAAGCTGTGTTCATGACAGAAGTCTTGCACTCAAGAGGCCTGTTAAAGAGTTAGCTGGTGATTTTTTAAAACATCATCTGAATTATTGCACTTGCCTGATGAAGAATGGAGCATGGAAACACAAAAGACCCACAGCTAGGAGCCTGTGTTTGATTTCCATTATGTGGTGGTCTGAACTGATTTATCTGTCCACAAGCACACGGTGCCTTGATTTCAGCATCCTGTGAAACACAGGATCTAATGAGGCAGAGGAAAGAAGTGACAGATTCAGGCTTCCTGCAGCCCATCCTCGGAGATGGAAACTCCCAGCGTTGATTGACTGCCTTGGCTGAGTGATAAGCCAAAAGGAGCTTTGGGCATGGGGCCAAGGTGGGGACGGCTCTGACTTCAGGATAACATTAATGAGTGGGGGGCCAAAGATTTGGGATTTGCTTTGCATCTGATTCCTCCTAGTGCAGCAGTGACAACCATCCCATGCATCTGGGGACTTTCTATTGCTTTCAGGCTTGGTTGCCATCTGAATCTGAATTGCCCAAGACTTGCCAAAAAAGCCCATTCCCTGGAAAACAGACATTCCAACCTGGAGAATTTGGCAGTTCTCCTCCACATACAATATCCTTGGTAAAGGAGAATTTTGGAACCTATAGCAAACGCTGCTTGCTGGTAGTGGCTGTTTGCCTACAAAATAAACAGGACCAGAATATGCCTCATTGCAGTCACACAGTGGGTTTTATTTTTCCCTGACATTTCGGGAGGTGGTACAGAAAATGAGACTCTCCCCAGGGTGATTCACATGGTGGCCAAAGAGGTCTCTGTGGCTGACAGTAAACCTCATGACCTGCCCATTTCCCAGTAAGGATCTGATTGCTCGGTGCCAATGGGACAACTGGGACTGGGGGAGCAAGGGGAGCAGCGGGAGGGAGCAGCGTACAGGATGGGGTTTGGAAACATTTCTGGGTGAATTTTGAATGCAATTAAAAAAAAAAAAAGGAAATGAAGGCAAAGTTTAAAAAGCAACAGAACAACTGAACCCCCCCCCACAAACTGAAGTTAATCCTTGAGTCCTTCTCTGAAATGACATCATTGCATACCCAGCGCGGCCACAAGCAGGACAGCCGCCATGGGCTTCACTTGGGAAGGATATATCATTCCCCTTTGAGAAATACGGAAGGTATTGCCTGTAATCACAGCCTGGGCAGGGGGTGGATTCCTGCAATGAGATCCTTCTGCAGCCTTTTTGTTTTTCCCTCGGTCTTTCACACAAATTGCACGACTCTGGGGTGCTGGAACGCTCTACTCAGCGGCTGTGAACATCCACAGGCATTAAGAGGGGATGTCAGGAGAGGATGGAGTTGGACGAAGCAGCCTGATTCATGCGGATGTGGCTGCCTGCAGCCCCGAGGTGACGCTGCAATGTCCCCTGCTGCCATCTGTTGCTGGTGGCACTCACTGCTGAACGCCTTCTTCCTTAACCCTACGTGTGCCAAGCTGCAGCCACCTTTTCTCCTTTCCTTCCCTTGCTCTGTATAGGGTAAGGATGTAGGAGAAGCCAGCAGCGCTTTGTTAGAAGCAAGCAGACACATTGGGACTGGAATACAAGGAGTCATCTGGTCTTGAAGTCAAAGCTGGTCAATGCAGAGAGGGAAGAAACTTAAAGCCTTGCAATAGAAGATGACTTGTGGGGTTTTTGATGCAATGCATATCACAAGCAGTGGGAGTTTTGTGGGGAAATGGAGAATGGTGTCCCACAGAGACTGGCTTTTGTATGGCAAATGGTCTGCAAGAGGATACCCAAATCTGCCCTGCAACAGGCACAGCTGGCTCCAGAGGAGTTCATTTCCAAAGGAGAGATCAGGGCATTACTTTGCTTCACAAACAGCAGTCTGGCAAAAAGATGGACAAATGCCACAGAAATCTGAAAGATATATTATTAGAATATGCACAGCTCATATTTCACTCTTCCAAATGTCTAGATACATTAATGAAACCCATGTTTCATTGTTTAAGAGAATTTTAAGGCCAACAGGACCATTAGATCATCTGGTTTGACCTGGGTAACATGGGCCAGAGAATTTCATCCACAAAGGCAAATAACGTGCATTTGATTAAGTTCAGTTAACACAATGTTTCATCAGCACAATAGAAATGGATGCACTTTCATAATCCATATTTTTAGGAAAGCTGTACCAGTGTAGGTTTTCCCTTTGGGGTTAGGAGCTAAGCCTTTATTGTTCTTTAAAATGGCAGTGCTGCCCACATGGGTGGCCTGGCCATGCTCCCACCAAGGAGAGGATGGGGAATGGGAGCAGCAGCCACATCATTCGAGCCCTGCAGCATCACCCACCGAACCTCCCAGCACCATCCAGATCAAGTCCATGGGGCTGGGGGGATTCTGTCCAAGCTGCACGTGGAAGCAAATCCAACCATGGGAATCCCTTGTCCTGAAAACAGCTGAAATGAGCCCTGAAAATGAGCTGAAGATAGTTTTTCAATTAGCAGCAGCACAGTGGAATATACTCAGACGTATACTCAGATGGGGAAGGTGCTTTGAAATAAAACATCATTATTATGGCTGCACATTTCAGATGGTGCTGGATTAAATCTACTGCACTGGGCACTGCACAGGGAATAGCTGGAAGGTACCACTGGCAAACAGCAGAGAAGACTGATGTGCTGAGAAAACCAAAATATCTTAAGATTATCTTCATTACCACTGGAAAGTATTAAAGTTTTGACAGCGTTCTTCATGGCATCCCTCTCCTCTTTCATCAGCCATGGAAATCAGCAATTTTTCTCATTTGAATTCTGGCAAAAAAAAAAAAGGCTGCCTTTTGCATCCCACAAAAGAATATCTCGCGCTATGATTTCCTTTTTCCAACTTATTGAGTGACAAACGGAAGCACGGAGAGACTTTCTCAAGGTCACACAGGAAGGCGATGGAAAGGGCTGGGAATCCAAATCTGGATTTTTGGGTCTGAGTGCAATCAAAATCAATTACAATCAAAAAAAAAAAGAAAAAGAAAGTGATCATAAGTAAAAAAAAATTAAAGTCACAAGGAAAACTTTTTTTTCCTGTATGATGTCCCATACGCATCCATTCGCCTAAATATATTTAGGATGGGGGATAACTCTGAATTTATGAAGAAAAGCAGCTAGCTGTGGAAGTTTCCCAGCTGTTGCCTGTGCTCATGCACTGCTTTCAGCTGTTTAAATGAGAGGGGAAAAGTGTGTCATGGGCTGCACACACTGCTGATTGTCATCACTGTCCTGATGAAACCCACGCAGATGAGTTAGGACCGTAAAAGAGAGGTGTTTCTGGACATCAGTTTATGCAAGACTCTTCCAAACTGTTACAGATTATTTGAACAGAGCCTTCTGGCAACAGAGCTGTTTAAGATGTTCATAGTACATAGTGGAAAACACTGATTATAGTGTCTTCTTTTCTCCTTTCCTTTTTAAGCCTCCTTTTTATTTTTTCATCTTGTGGTCCGCATTACTCATGGACTGCAAACGACTCCCAAGAAAGCCACAATCAGTGGATTCTCCCTCTGTCTGTACAAACAAGACTGGATCCAACCTGCCGTGAGGTCACTGCCAGAAGCCCTTTTTTTGGCTGGAGCCGTGCGGCGGAGCCAATTCACACACACACACAGCCGTCCCTCGCCAGATTTGCATTGCAGCAGAGCTGCATCGCTCCCACGGTCAACAGTGAGCAGTGGGGTGAGCAGGAAGGCTCTGACCACCCCACTGGTGAGGCTACGTGGAGATTCAAGAGGCATGAAAGAAGAAGAGCACAGCAGAGGGCTGGTTAGTGGCAAGGAGAGGGCATCGCGGAGCTCAGCCCCTCTCATGGCGCTGAGCTGCTCAGATGTGGTGGAGACAGGGTGATGGGAAGAGCCAGCCATGGGCAAAGTGCCATTGCATCCCAGGGCTATCTGGTTTCCAGCCTGAAACGCTGTGACCTCAGTTCTGTTCCCTGTAGGCTTCACCCGGCAATGCGAATTTAGCACCAGCGTCCTGGTTGGCAAAGCCAACTGGAGCTGTTCTGTTGTTCTTTCCCAATGGGGATCTGAGTCATGCTGAGGGCTGGGAGGCGGGGAAAGGTGTCAGAGAAAACAATCCTCATTTGTGCTAACGTGCCTTGAATACAGGGGGACTTCATTCTTCCCCCAGCTTGCACCTCCACAAAGCACACACATCCATTTGCCAAACAGTAGGTCGAAGAAATTAGCCCTTACCACCAGAAGCGCCTTTAAAGGTGGTTAGGTTTTAGCTGTTCTTAATCACATTAGAGGAGGGAATTAATTTTATGCTATCGCAAAAGGTGACAGAGTTGTCTTGCTTATGAACTGCTGCTGATTCTGTGTGTACTGATCTGTCGAGGAGAAAAGAGCCAGAAGCCTTTATTGGCTTTGCTGTGCCTAGCGAAAGTGTCTGCCCTCTTCCAGGAGATAAGTTCAGCCTTGTTTATTTTCATTTTAGCTATTCAGAAAGCCTCTGTTGCACGCCACACCAGACAATATCGCTGCGCCTTTAAAAAGGAAAGGAAGTGTGGTCCTGGCACACTGAACCGGAGCAATAAAATATAAATCTTTGTAATTGTTGTGGAGACAGAAAGCAAAACAAACTGTGCTTAAGTACATTGTAAGAAAATGTCAAAGATTTGAGGGAATGGTCATTAGCATACGAAATCATTTATCTCCCATGAGTAAGTGAGTTGGACAGAGCCCAACCCATTTAATTTTCAGTATTTTTCCTTTTGGGATTTCTTGGAATGTCAAAACTACTATTTTTTCCTTCAGAAGAGAAGGCTGACTTCAAGGCTGGTGTTCAGAGACCGCAGGAACGTGCGGAGCAGTGTTGGCCTCTGGGTGCCCAGCTGTGGGTACCACCATGCGTGATGCCCCATCTCAACATTAGACCCTACACAGCTCATAGGTGCTTCCCAGCTCTGATGCACATGGGCTCCTGAGTCACCCCCATCCACATGGGTGTCCCCAGGGTGCCATGTGTGCTGAAATGAAAATTACAGATTCTTGTAGGTCTGCAATCCCCTTGGCCACAACACGAACCATCCCAAAAGCAGCAGGATCCTTTTAGCCTCACCTCAAACCGCCCTCTGTTTTACTGGTCCTGCTGGTCCCGTCCCTACCGGGAAGTGGCCTGAGAGCCACATTCACAGATGAGCACTTCTTCAGCATGACTGACTCAGTGCCACCCCACCACCATCACGTCTCTGTTCTTTCTTTATTTAAAAGTTAAATTATGGAGGGAGAAAGCTTTGGGGGAAAACATGACTTTAAGCATCACCACCCAATTGACACTAGGCAATGGATGAGGGGTCCCATCAGCCTCCAGCCCTCAGGTGAGCCAAGGGGTGGGGATGAGGATGGAGATAGGAATGAGAATGGGGATGGGAATGAGAATGGGAATGGGGATGAGAATGAGAATGGGGATGGGGATGAGGATGGGGATGGGAATGGGGATGGGGAAGAGGATGGTAAAGCAGATGGGGATGGAAAAGGGAAAGGGAATGAGTAGGACCTGACAGGGAGCCCCACGCTTGGTTACACAGCTGCCGAGCTGAAATGCATAAAGTTATTTGAGACAGTTATGGAAACATTTGGGTACCCTGAACTTCTCCCTGCTGGATTCCTGTCCCAGATGGAAAGAAAATGAAGTTCAGATCTTCTGGGATTAATATAATCGGAGAATCTGGGGGGAAAACTTGCAAGTCATTTTCCTTCTTTCTTTGATGAGGGGGTGTGCCTCCAAGGTTAGTGAACTGCATCCCTCACAGTAGGCAAAACGATATCACACGTGTTTCAGAGCAGAGCAAGCTTGGAGGTACCATAGAAAAGGTTTATTCTTTTAATTAAAGGACAGGAAAATCATGTTTCAGCTCCCTAGTAAGACTGTTTCTAGCAAGAAAGTACTGAACGGCGCCAAATGCAAATATCCTTTTTTTTTTTAATAAGGTGGTCAAAAGGTCTAAGGGGAAGCAGGGATTTTGGAAGTATGCACAAAGTCAACAGTGCAGTTAGCAATGGGATAGTAAGATTTCACAGCTCCGCTTTGATCAGTATTTCAGAAAAGTGAAGCCATAGTACAGAACGTCCTCTGAACTGAAACCAAGGCAGGCTTTGTCTTTTATCTCAAATATCAGCTCAGAAAATTAGAATGATATGAAAATGCTGAACCCATTACATTTTATTCGTGGTTTCACAAAACTGCTGCAGCAAGGCATATGGTTTCTTAATGAAGGTAGAAACTGTTGGGACACCCCACATGCTTTTCAGAGTCTGTGCATGAGCCAAAGAAGTCATCATCTCCCCAGAATGCTCCACAGTTCAAAGCTGCAGGCATTTATTATCTATTCTTTGGGACACACTGGTGGTTTCATTTTCTTTTCAGAAGAGATTTTGAGAGTCATAGCTGCTAAAAGTCCTGTAGAAAGGGACCGACTGATTTTGCTTTCCAACCTAATTATTTTCTCCATCCTCTCGCTTTCAATCCTCCCTGACTTTTCTTCTGTGCAAAAGTCCTTGTGATGTCTGTTTGAACTGATACGTAAGAAAACAAAAGCATCCATCCATAATTTGAAGCAGGCAGAGATTCAATACACAGAACGTGCATTGTACCTGGAGGCTGAGTTACAGATCTCCCTTTAGAAAGTGGTCACTGGTGTTTATGGTGATTTGGATTGGTTTGGGCCAAGCCTACTGGTGTAAAATAGATATTCATTTGCTTCCTATGCACCAAACTACAGTTTCATAACAAAGGAGAAAAAAACCTGTCCAAGTAAAGGTGAATCAAGCTTGATACTGAGAGCTTTGGCTAACACTTTATTACCTGTTTCTTCTAAAGAACCTTGTGCCTCTTGGAACGAAAATTATTATCAATAAATAATTAATTATATCATGAAAATTAACTTGGCTTTCCTCTAATTTGCATCAATACATAGTTTTGGATGGCAAAAACTCCCACCATTCGTTTTCTCACCAAAACACCTGACGGCCTACAGATGGCACACACTCACAGAACAAACCCCATCCTCACCTAGCACGAAGGGAACTCAGCCTGCCATGCCGGTCCTGATCCAAACCTCTCCAATGTAACAGGAGACGGGATGGAGCCAGAGGTCAGGGCCAATTTGTGTAATTATGCTGGATCTGTTCTTCTTAGCAAAACCACCAGCCGTCACCAGAGCAGCCTCACCCAGGACACTTCCACCCTACAGGCATAACACGAGCAGAGAGTTGTGTGAAATTCTGTTTTCACCTTAAATCAAGCAGACATTTAAAATCTTTTCTGTGGCTCAGCGTCTTTACTTTTCCTGCAGTGATTTGTGACAAAACCAAACCCGTTCTGTGGGCAGAATGGCTGCGGGGAAGGTTGGTGGGTGGTAGGAAAGGTCAGAGCTGTCTTCTTGGCACCCTTTTGTTTCTAATCTCCAAATTTTATCAATGACTCTGCACAGCAGTACCAGACTAAACAATCACCAAGCACACCGTGGAAAATAAGGAATGAGTCTGTCTCACTCTGCGGAGAGGTCCCATTGGATGCTCAACAAACAGCCCATGGGCTTCCTGCGGTACTTTTCAAGCCACAGATATCAGAGCCAGCTCAGGGCTTCCCAGAAGTGGAGAAAAACCAAATTTTGCTGTCCCAAGGATGAGGAGCACTTCCTCCACACAACAGTGAAGGAACAAGGGAAAGAGTTATGGGAGTGGGGTGGGATGGCAATGCTGGAGACCTGCTGACACCGTTACCCCCGGTTTCCAAGGCCACTCTGACCTCACCAGCAAATGCTTTGATTTGGGCTTTACTATAGCAAGAATTCTACTTATCTACATTACATCAGCATATTTTCAAGGAAATAAAATATTCCACCATTCAGTGCAATTATTCTTCCAATGGAGGAACACAACCTGTTCCACCATGCTTATTTGTCTGCAATCAGGTTGCTCAGCAAAACACCTGAAGAAGCAGTTTGTAATTGAGTCTGTTCAAATGGAGCCTGGGGACATAGTAATTGGCCTGGCAATAAACCTGAACATAAATAGAAGTTAAATCTGGTAGAAAGAGCTGCTGGCAGTTATTGTCTGGTCTCTCACTAAGATGTATCCCCATGGAGAGGAACAGGAGGAGGAAGGGGGCACAAGACAGAACAGAAAGTCAAGCAGCTTGACACAACCTCAGGTCCTGGTTGTTCCTTCCACATTACCTTCCCTCTTGGCTGAAGAGGGCTGTGACTGCTCTCAAAATGTCCCTACATTCTCTCTAGCACAGATTTTCCCAATGACTGCTGCTTGACTTAAGGTCTTACTTCTAAACCCAAGCCAGATCCTGAGCATGGCTAGCTCTGGGGAGGTTATACCAGTCTGCCCATCCAGTCAGCATACCACCAATAAACAGGGGAACAAAAAACACGGATGTGTTTATCTGGGATGCACCTGTTACGGGTGACTAACTTTGCTCAGCCTTCATCTCTGGGACTCGGCTTGGATTAGTTTTCCTTTTTGCAAGCTGGCAGGTGATACCGTGTCACCACAACCTCCTTTCCCACTCCCAGCACTTATTGTGCTGAGCTATGCCACTAGCCCAGGACCGGGTGCTCTGTCAGCATGGGAAACCAGCAGCTCCCAGCCCTCCACAGCCCTCGGATGTTGGGGGATGACAGAGCTATTTCACCCAAGGTTTCTCTTCAATGGAAAATGTACTAATGTTAATCAACTTCTCACCAAACAGTGATCGGTGCTTGGAACCAGCTCACCCCAGCCTCCATTTTGCCACTCTGTTGTACACAAATATCACTGCCTCCCAAAACACAGAATCATAGAATATCCCAAGTTGGTAGGGACCCATAAGGATCATTAAGTCCAAATGGCACAGAGTGCTGACTTAGCAAAGCCTACAGGCAGATGCAAAGGTTTAACAAGATGAAATCCTTTATATTTGAATGAAACCACTCCCAAGCTCAGAGTTAAGCATATGCTTATAGTCTTCGCTGTGTCTTTGCCTACACATAGGAAATAAAGCCAGTAATAAATTTTTTTTCCTATGGCTTCTGTGGTCTTTGTGTCATCACAATGCAGTGGTAGTCAAAATTTCCCATAGTGTGTGCTTGTTAAAGAGAGTGTTGTATCAGGAGGATGTGCTGTTCTGAAGAAGCTGAGCAGTGATAATCAGATTATACCAAATGGAGCCTCTCTGTTGTCAGTGTCCTCGGAGGTTTGGAGAGTCGGTTGGCAAAGGGGAGAACACAATAGCACACTCATGAGAGAGCTCAGTGGGAGGGACACATCTTGTGGTTCCAAGCACTGTTAGACATTAATGCCCATTTATATGGACACATTTTTACCTGAACAAAGGATAACACCAGAGAGCTACTTATTTGACTTCAGTTGGTGCCCCAGGTACACGAACATTGAGGTTGGTGCTCACTAAGGAATCACTCCACTTACTCAAGTTTTAGTAAAAACTGCTGCTACCAGGATCTTTCCTGATGCAAATCCCTGTGTCAGTTCCCTGTTCATGAGAATTTATTCCTGTAATCAGTTTTGATAGAAGTAAAAAAAAAAAGGGGGACAGAAAGAAAGGAAATACATGGGGAGGAAAATTCCCATGAAACAAAAGCTCTATGACAGCAGAATCCCTATAAACAAACAAGGAAAGAAATGCCTCATTTAATTTTTGTTGGGTGCCATGGCTTTTCTGGCTTGGCTAAATTAGCTGAGAGTCTGAGTCCCCGTGCAGTCCCATCTCTGATCCAGCCATACAAACAGAGGAAGTGGTTTCCTGGGAACAAAACCCACATGAAAGTTTTGCTGATGGCACTTCACTTCCCATCATTTCCTCTTCTCTTCACACTTCACACATAAACCCGCTGGCAGGATGAAGCACCTGGTGCCCGGGTCACATCCATTATCTCATTTGAGAGACGTGGACAGCTCTGTGCTGAGCAAACCAAGACCCACCATGGCCCTGTTCAGTGTCACCCAAAGTGGGAGAGGATCATCACAACTTCTTCCATTTGCAGTTTTCTTCCAAATGGGTTCCGTTACATTAATTCCCAGTGGGACGAGAACTATAAAAGGCTTTCACCCCTCCATTAGCTCTGATATGCATCTTTGTCATGATGCCATGGCTATGTGTGCCCCTATTTAATGTGATGCTGTTGCCATGGTTACTTCCATTTAAGGAATAAAATGGTCCAAGGGATGATTCTGTATTACCAGTCCCTCAACCTACCCTATTCTTGCTCTATAACTAAATATATTGAAGAGTACAGAAGGATTAAAGCTTAGATTCTTCCAGAAACAAGTTTCTCATGTAATAGCAAAGATGAAGATACTTTAATGGATTAAAGAACCTCATTCCCTTATCTGGGGTCAAGACTGCACCCAGAATATGGTGGTGCAAGAGCACAGGCATACCTACATTCTGACAAACAGAACTTAAGTACAGGGTGTTGGTAGAGCTAGATGACATTCAATTGAAAATGAAAATAGTATCATAAGATTGGAGAGAAATAACTGTGGAGCTCGTAAGAAAAAGGTTCTTGTTTCTAAATCAAGTCAGTAATATTTTTCACTATAAAAACAGTGTGGTTTTTTGCTTTGTTAATTACTTTATGTTAAAATTCCTAAAGCCTACATTTTGCAGAACCATGAAGAACGGCACAAGGCAAGGTACTCTGCTGAGCACCTCAAATGTTAATAATCTGCAGGTCTTACAGTGGTTTATGTCTTGAAAATTAAGCCTTTAACGTACGTTTGAAGATTTAAACTTCAGCTGTTTCGGTTAATTAGAAAGCTTAAAAAATGCAATTTAATGAATTCAGTGTTTGTTTATGTTAAACTGCCAAGGAGTTAAGCAAGGAAAAAGTGTGATTTGGGGAACATCTGATTGCAGCTCATGTGGAATTCCATATGTCAAAGGAGCTGGAAAGCATTTTATTGAACCATTGTCCAGAATGTGAATTAACTTCCTACTACTTCATAAAAGACTTCTTAGTGGGGCTGTAGAAGGATTTGTCATAATTATTGCTCTGGCCTGGATCACAACTGTATGTGATACGTGTGTGCATTTTGGTTATAAAATTCCTTTTGTAATTAAAACTATCTGTAATTTTGTCTTTCCCTGCTTTCTCACCAACGATCTGAAAATTTACCATTGACTTTCAACATTAACACCTGTCAAATACATATTTTCTCTTACGGCACCAGGAAAATAGGAGTTAAAAGATAAGAAATGTTTGAATGATTTTAACAGAAGAAGATTGGCACCACGCTGGCAGAAGACAACACTTTGTATTCGTTAGGACAAAAGCTGCAACTACTTCTCCATGCTTGGCTGTTTCACTGCTCAAAAGCCAGATCAAACGCCCCGAATTATGTCAGCCACCAGAGGTTCTTTTTCATTGTAATAAAATCACATCTAAGCTTCCTGAGCTTGGTTTTTCTCAAAATTGTCCCTGGAATTGTTTGCATGACTTTTTTGCAGGTGCAGAGGTCACGTGTGAAAGACGTGTGTTAAATCAACATGCAGTGTGAGGGTGCAGTTCCAGCCAAGGAACAGGCGTAAGGAATGAATTTACCTGGCCAGTAAGTCTTGCTTGGTGCATATTGAGTAGTCATGCAACTTCAAATAAAATAATATGGGTACATTAGGACTGAGCTAGATGAGTGTAACCTGTTGGCCATGCTTGGTGTCCCACGGTAACTGCTGAACACCAGCACTGGCCAGAAATGCTCCATGAGATGAAAAGGCAACTTTGGCATTCGTAAACCAAGTGATGCAAAGGGTTAAGAAAGAACTGAGACATTCTTCGAGTCTTCCTGTGGTCATCACCCATTACAAGGGTCTCTAGCCCAGGACTACACATGTCCTCTGCTACTCTCATTTCAGATGCACAGATGACCCTCAAACCATAAAGCTGTGTGCTCCAGTAATGAATATATGATAGGGTAATTCAGTTGAGGCATCTTAAATCCTCTGCCTCTGCTCATCTTCATCCCTGTTGCCTGGGAGTCTCCATTCACATCCCAAACACTTGACCCAGTCCTTCGGGATGCATAGGAGTCTGGGTGAGGAGCTGACTGTGTACAGTAGCTTTAAGCCTTCCAAATCTATGTTTTCCTCCTTGATGCCATCCTTTAAGCTTACAGCCAGAACCACAGATCTCCTGTACTCCTTGACCACTGCTAGAAATAATTCTACAGGCATCACCACACCTACACATCACTTGTGTCACTTGTAGTTTGCACAAACCCATGGTTCACCACCTTGTAGATTATGCTTTAAATGCTGTTGCAAACACCAGTGGTATTGGCTATACCCAAAGTCCATAAAGCATAGCAATGCCTATGAAAAAGCTGCTCCCCCTCCTAGCAAATTGAGTTCCTATTCTCCATTCACAAAATTTGTGTGTATGCCTGTGTGTTGTTTTTGAAGTTGACTGTTTTGGATAGTGTTCAAACATCAATACATTTTTATCACTTTTTTTTTTTTGGTATGAAAGTTAAAAGCCTAATGGGATCACCACACAGAGACGGAATAGTTCCAGGGGAGGAAGTAATATATGATAAAAAGAAGGGTGTTGGATTTCAAAGACTTCGAATAGAAAGTTTCATAAAACCATGAATAGAAAACACGCTAATACTGCCGGCCTACATTATGTATAGCAAATCAGGGAAAAAAAATCCTTTTTTTAGTTCTTGGGGGAAATTAAAATAACATACTTGTACAGGAGAATATGCAACCTAAGAGAACGCTTTGTTTGTATTTAATACTACATGAGGAAAGTACTTTTTGAATTCACCATCGCAATTCAAGCTGGATGCATGTTGGTGCCGTGGGCTGACCACTGCAAGGAGCCTTGTGCAGGGCTGAGTCCTGAGCTCAGCTTGGGTGCCACCACACTGCTTGCACTCATTGTACCACCAGGCATCAGAAAAAACCCAGACATTAATTAAACCCTTTTCCATTGAATCATAAAATTATTTAGGTTGGAAAAGACCTCTAAGATCATCTTGTTCAACCATCCACCTACCACCAATACCACCCACTAAACCATGTCCCTAAATACCATCCATGTCTACACATTTCTTCATAATCTTAAATGCATTTCATTTCTTCTCACTCCTTGGTATTCTTTTTTGCAGTGCAGTTTTCCATAGTGCTTTTCCTTGGTTGGGTTCCTTTTTTTTCCCTGGAGACATCTGCATCCATCTTCCTGCAAACATTTCATGTTAACAATTCCACAAACACAAGCGAGTTCATGAGCTTTATTTTCAAAAGGTCACTTTTGGAAGAAAGTCTTTTCTTTACATACAATGAAGGTGATAAATAATAGCAATTTGTGTATGTAATGCAAGGTTTATAGTCCTTTTCTTTTTATTTTCCATGGGAGTGAGTTAAGAGAAGTGAATCCCGCTTGCTGTCGGTGGTGTTCTCTGCAATGAACCCTGACACTCGACATTTTGGGGAGTTTAAAAAGCTGGTATGAATTATTCTGATTACGGGACCATTTCCTGGCAAGCAAAGCTACTGGATCCCATGGAAATGTAATACGGAGTTTCTTGGGTTTGCCTCTGCTCAATGGCCTGAATAGAAATATCTGACTATGAGATGAACCTCTGCTTTCAGGGGAAGCGTCCCATGTAGGGAATCCCCTTCTACATTCAGCCCAGCAGAGGTTCAGCACAGCTCATCACACTGATGTGGCAGGACATTCATTTCAGTGCATCCTCTCTATAGAGCCAAGGAAATTATATTCACAAACTGCAACGGAATTCAAACATATGCAATGGCATTTCTTCATCTTTTTTCCTGCTAACAATATTTAGCCAGTGTTTACTTGTTGGGATGTTTGAAGAGGGACTTTTATTCATGTGAATATAGGTATTCATCATGTAAATGAATGTATTTATTCTATAAAGGCTCAGCCTGTCTCTGTTAGACTCATGCAGTTACTTGATAGGAATGTGACAAGAGGAAATTGAATGTAAAGTCTACCGGACAGCCAATAAATCAAGCTTATATCTTTCTCTACCTCAGACAGGAAGGAACCCAGCTATTTTTAAATCTACGATCCATATAACTAGCCAGAGCTGTTTCTTCTGTTAAAAAGAAATACCAACAAGACTTTAAATGTCTTGCAAATCCTTAAACTTGCTTATCTGGCCCCATGCCTGAAGTTGTTGCCTCCCTTCCCCGAGATGCACAACATGCCAAGGACACAGCAAAACCAATCCAAGGAGCCAGTGTCAAATCCTACATAGGATGTGTTCCCCAGTCCTTACCAAGGGCTGGATCAAAAACACAGCAACGAAAACTGTCCTCAGACAACCACCAATCCCGTGAGCTCTGCTCATGATTCAGGGCAAATCCTCCCTGCCAAATGGGTCTTTTAAAGCCTATTTTCTGCAGCTTGGTGTGTTTCTGACTCGGTGGGGGTTACACACACGCAGCCTCCACAGGGCTGACGGGTAGAAGTGATTCCTTCCAAGCAATCCCCCAGTGCGCATCTCTGCTGATTAACATTTTCATTTGTCTTCCTTTAACAAGCAAGTTACTGCTGATGAGGAGATGAGGGATTCTTAAGTTTCCCAGAACTAAATTAGCTATTCCTATTCAATCTGCTTTGGCTGGACTTGTGTTATATTGCCCTCAAGGCTGCTAATTTGAAAAATGCTCTTGGATTTTTTTCTTTTCTGTAGTGTTCCTGATAGTGGTCCAAGTGCTAATAAGGAGTTAAGTTACATTTCTTGGTACGATTTCTTAATTGTCAGTGTTGGCTGAAACTTGAACAGCTCAGAGATTCTGTTGATTATATCGGCCTGAATATCATTACAGCAAATTCCCTTCAGGGTAACGGCAGCTTTTGTTGTATCCTTCGTACCATTTTCCTAGCGTTGTTCAAACCCAGTGCTATAATAATTTTGTGGATTGGAAGGAAATGAGCTGTGTCCATGGGGCTGTGCCTCTCGAGCAAGCTTTGCATCGTGACTGCATGGTAGAAGGCTTTCAGTTTGCACAGGGAGACTTGCAAAAGCACGAGGAGGCTGGCACCTGCTTTGTACCTTGTGCCTTCAAGAAGTCCTTCCTCTGGATATTTGGAGATCTTTCCAAAAATAGGGCTTGGGGGACTACTTTCCCCTGACGTGAAAATCAGCCATGTGTTTGCAGAGCCAGGTGAACAAAGCTTCATGAAGTGTTCAAAGGAATACTCGCCAGTCGAGAATTCTTCACCTCTATTGCCTGAAGAGAATACGGGAGAAGTTCCTGAGTCCATGGGCTCAGAAAGAAGGGCTCCAGAAGTGTTAAGCTGCAAATTTTCTCCAGGAACATCCAATTTAGGAAAGTTGCCATAGTCCAGAGTGAGCCCATCCAAAATAGGTAAAGTATTGCTGTGCAAAGGGATAAGACCTGGATCTTTGGAAGGCCAATATATGATCTCACATAGCAGATCAATAAGCTGAGGCATGCATTCCCCAACCCCTCCCAGCATTCCTTTCATCATACAGCTTTCCAAGCAAGCATCTAGACAGGGACATATCCCCATCCACGATACTCATCCCAAACTTGATATCTGCCATTGGTTCTCATCCCAAGGCATGGTTGCACACAGGGAACTGGAGGAGTCACCATCTCTGGAGGTGTTCAAGAACCGTGGAGATGTGGCACTAGCAAACATGGCCAATGGGCTTGGTGGGATGGGTTGGGTTGGGCTTGGGGATCCCAGAGATCTTTTCCAACCTGAATGATTCCGTGATTCTATGGAAACCAGCAGGGACAGCAGGTCAACCCGTCTGCACACAGTCTGCAGCATACCCCCAATCCCATTACAGCTCATTTAAAAATATGCCATTTCTACACTAGCACCTAGAAAAAACCACCTCCAGACATCTCATCCATTACCCTGAGTCACCACCAGCTTCAGAGACCATTTGTTCATCTTGAAAAATGGTGCTTCCAAAGATACAATATTGGCTTTAAGATGCAGCTATCACTGTCTCGTGTATCAGCTCATTAAGAACACGGCTCGTCTTGATGGGGCCGATGCGGATGATAAGAGACATCAAGTAGCAGCCTGTGACAGGAGGAGTGTAAGAGCCTGGGCCAGGCTGATTGGACTCAGCTGTCCTTCCCTCCCCATCCCTGGCTCCGCCAGGAATTTGCTGCTATTTATTATGTTCATGGTTCCTTTTTGATTCCTCTTGCTTGAATCGCAGCATGACTTCTTGTTTGTTTTTGTTTGCTTTGCAGGAAATGCATCATTCTCCTCCTTGCTGCTTAGAAAATTCGGTGTGCTCACAACGTGTCCTCTTCAAGTCCCTGTTCCACTCAAGAAATGTGTTTCTTGTTTTCCTGGTGTCAGCTTCTCAGAAGCAATTTCTGTATAGGCTTTCCACCCTTCTCCTCCTGCTGTTTTCTGTCTCACTTAAAAAACATCAATTTTCTGCCTCCTCGTACAGTATAGCAACCATTTTAATAAATAGAATGAGCACCTCTACTGAAGATGCAAAATTAATCCACTGCTGTTGGCTGTATGTTTTCCCCATGTGGGGTAGGCAAGAGAAATAAACAAAAGGTTTCTTATCATGCAAATGGTTTGGTTGGAGCTCTGAATTTTGTACAAGCATTAGGAAAAATACAGTAGATATCATTAAAAAATACCATTCATTCTGTATTTACATCTATTTACTGTTGGCAGGATTTTCTACGCCAAGGAGGAACGACACAAATCTTTTGCTAAATGGAACCCTTTTGGATTATGAGCTTGGGCAAGATTAATTAGATAAGTAAAGGTCTCAGGAACTTTGGTTTCTTTAATACTTGGTGCTGTTTCATATAATTATCAAATCATAGAATGATTTGAGTTGGAAGGGACTATTAAAGGTCATCTAGTGCAACTCCCCATCATGTTTCTCATGAGAGGAAAAGAAGATGCTTTTGTCATTCAAATAAATGAAATCAAGTTTTCAGCCTTTGTTTCTGAATTCTGCTGCCCACATCCCGTCAGACATTGGTGGGGATCATCCATCTCCTCAACCTCCATTTTCCCCTACAACAATAAACCTGGGGTTATGGCATTGCTGCAAGAGGAAGAAGTGGTTTGAGACTGCAGCTAGAAGACACACAACTGCAAAATCTTAATTTTTGGCTTGCAACATTAAATTTTGGTTAAGAAAAAGAAAGAGAGAGAAAGAGAGAAAGAAAGAATGATACATTCCATGCAGGGAGCACAGACCAAAGTCTTTCTAGCTGTTTGCTGTCCCTGTTATTTAGTGCGTTCATCACTTTATTTACCATTACCCAACCCTTCAGCGCAGCATGAGTGTCATGTCTGCATAATGCAGATTGCCCTTAGAGTGTGAACAGGTTCTTGCGAGGTGAAAAGTTCAGATCCAAAATATTTCCATCCTGACCTAATCCTCCTGCCATCTAAACCACTTGTCAGATTCCCATTGATATAAATGAGAGCAGAATCAGCACTTGAATAAGGGTGAGTTTGGGTTTTCTGTGGTTTGTTGTTGCTGTCGGTGACTCCTGTGTTACTGAGGGTTTATTCACTCTGTGTCCTGGATCTCTCCCACTTGCTGTGTTCATTTTTACCTTCTTTGCACTGTTGCTGGCTGGACGGATGAGATCACGGACCTGGCAGCATGCTTTGTCTGTTGCTTTTGGACAGGCTCTCACCTTATCAGATGGGATCAGAGCATCCCAGCTATTTGACAAAGCTGCTGCCACTCCATAGCCAATGCGTTATGTGGGAGCTTAGCTACCCAAATCACCAAGTCCATTGACCTGAGAACCGTGTCCATTCATTGACCCGTGCATCCATTGGGTCAGGGCTGGCCATGCCCATGCCCTCTGCACAGCATTGGAAAGCAGCTCCACATGCTGTGTAGGGATCCTAGGATGTGGGCAAGAAAAGCATCCAACCCCGACATCAGATGCTGTGTGGTAGCAACTGCGGAGTGGTGTTTTCCAGTCGCCTGCTTTGCTTTTCCCAAATGATGTGAACAAGAGCTGGCCAGAAAAACAAGGAGGGGAAAGGGCTCTTTGTTTTTTCCCTTCTGGTCATAACTTGAAACATTAAGAAAGTTTTTGCTGGCTCTCAGAGTAATGCTTGGTCTGCTGCCGTTCCCATGTAAATGGGAGAAATTGGGACAATATCATATAACCCCATGACTTTTTAAAACAAGAGTCTTCTGAAGAATGAGAACCAAATGAATTTCCCCTTCACTTTCTCTTTAAAAAGATCACAAGCCTCTGATTTGGACTGCATCTCAGCTTCTGCTGCAGCTCTCTGAAGGATGATAGAGTCCATAGAGAATGATAATCTAATTTATTAG
Organism: Pavo muticus; assembly: GCA_016647715.1. Lineage (NCBI taxonomy): Eukaryota > Metazoa > Chordata > Aves > Galliformes > Phasianidae > Pavo > Pavo muticus. The sequence continues at coordinate 219,335 of JACDJE010000182.1, forward strand.
GAACAGGGCTGAGAAAACAGGGAATAAGTATATGGGAAGAGAGAAAGGGAAATGCAAAAGAATATACGAGAAGAGAGAAACCAGAAAAAATGAATTCTGATTTTCTTGTGGCAATTTCTCAAACCCTTTCACTAAAAAGCACTCTTCTGGGCATAATTCGATCCCACCTCAGAGGCTGAGATTCCTATGGGCTTTGAAAGCCTGAGTTTAGAAGCTACTCATCTTCCTGAGGTCCTGAACCCTACTCTGAGATCTGTGGTTGGAAGAGATGCTCCAGGCAGACAGACAACAACTAAAGCACCAACAGACCTGAAATTTCAGCATCGTAGGGAGTAAAAGTGACAAGAGCTGAAGGCTGTGACTTGATTCTACGAGTTTTGTTCCAGTAAGCAAGGAGAACCTTTATCAGATGAGCAGTTTTTGTGGCATTTCTAAAGTCAGAGAAGCTCTGAGTTCACCTGAGGCTCATAAAAGCAAAGCTGGTTCAATGGGAGCAGTATGGCTGGGGATGAGCAAGACAGTGTGTTTCATCACATACCTTCACCCAGCACCTCCACCTGGCATCGCACCAAAAGGATTCAGCATTCAAAAAATCCCTTTGTTTGTTTTTTTTCCTCTATGGTGTTTTCCCCCTTCTGTTTCTGACCTTCTAAGTCCCAGCAAAGGTTAGAAGCACTCCAGGTAGAGCCCAGAGCACCAACAGAGAACAGTTCACCCTTCACCAGGAACAGACGCAGAAGATAATCGGAACATACCTTCAAACCAGATAAACCAGTTCCCAATATTTATCTTCTGTGATGTGCAGGTTTCATTTTTGCACAGTGAATGGTTCGTTCTCTCTGCAAAACCCACTCGCCAGAGAGAAGATTGATTAGATGTAGGAAAAGAGAACATCCCCAGAGCTGGTATCTCGTTAGCAGCTGCCCTATCAGAAATGGAAGGAAGTCAGGGGATGATTTCTTGCTGTCAGAGCCTTCTCATAGTGCTGAAGAGTGGGAAAAGACAGGGAAAGTTTAAGATAGAGTTGATTTGTTTAGGAAAAAGATCAAATGAAAGCACTGGGGAGAACTCGCTTTGACAGTCCACATATTTTTTCCTCTCTGAGAGCTGTGTGAAAATAAAAGCTTTCCCCCCAACACCATTCTCAGCACAATCTACACCTTTTGAAGAACAGACCGAAAACTTCTCCAATAGTGGGTAATCTGTTTTCCATGGCAGATCTTGCCACATCTGAAAGCAAAACTGGGGGTCCCGTGCTCTGAGCTGTGCTATGCATGAATGCTGAGGCGTGTTCACATAAAAGTTTATGACTGCACCATCGTGCTCTGCCCATGGGAGAGCTTATCTGTGCAGAGCGAGGTTACAGCTACATCAGGAAGTAAATCTTCCAACGCAGACACTGCTGGTATGCCATGAGATAGCAGCTGGGGGAATTCATTGCCCACCTCTGATTTCCTCTCTGGTGTACTGCTTTCCTGGAAGCGAAGCGTTTATAGCAGTTTATGTCCTGCTGCATGAAGGCAGGGAGGAGGAGAGGTGGCCACTATCCCTCCTGCTTCTGGTGGGACATCCGGAGCCCGAAGACCAAAGATCCAAAGGACCAAAGGGGCCGGATCCGAAGCTGATTTATCTGCTTTCGCTCTCGCAGGCAGCAGATCAGCCAGGACCCAGGCAGCCCAGTGCGGACTCTGTGTTACCTCTTGTCGCCAAGAGAGGGATCCTTTCGCCTGTCCCTGGAGGCTGGATGTCATTTCTTTCAAAATTAAGCAAACAAAGCCGTGTGAGTTGAGTGAAAGTGCAATTACGCAACGCTTTGAAGCGTCTCGCTAATCCCCCCTGATCCCTCGGGACGTGGGGTGAGGGTTTGTAGGGTGATGGCCTCATCCCCACACAGAGGGACGGGGACACTTCTCCCTCACGTTTCTGCTGGCTGGTGGGCAAGCACACTGAGGGAATGGGACCTTGGCACAATGCTGTGCACGTGGGCAAAAAGCAGCCCAGAATCCCCACCCGGACAGAAAGCCCTTTGCTTCTGCCATAAGAAACCCCAACAGAGATAACCCCGATGATACAGAAGCAGAGAGTGCAGTGATCATTGTGGAGCCAATCTAACCTCCTGGGGATGAAACTAGTGACGACTATAAGGCAAGAATCAGAGAATCATGCAATCATTAAATCACCAAGGTTGGAAAAGACCTCCGAGATCATCCAGAAAAGTAATGGCTGTAGGTTGTGCCAGGGGAAGATCGGGTTGGATATTAGGAAATAAATTATTCTCAGAAAGAGTGATCGGTGTTGGCACAGCTGCCCAGGGATGTGGAGGAGTCACCATCTCTGGAGGTGTTCCTGAACCATGGAGATGTGGCACAGAGGGACGTGGTCAGTGGGCATGATGGAGGTGGATTGGGGTTGGACTTGCAGATCTGGGAGGCCTTTTCCAGCTGTAATGATTCTGTAAGATAGTCTCTGTACTGCTTTAGTGTTCCCACCCTGCCTCCAGCACCTTGGCAGAGCACTTGGCCCCAGCCTATTTACACAGTGCTTAATGCTGTTGATGTCAGAGTGGAGATGTGTTAATAACCCAATTAAACCATTCACCCAGCTATGTCAAATCCAACTGTTTGAGGAAGGCTTATGTGTTTTGCTCTGTAATTCTTGCATCACGTTACAGCATGCAGAAATGAGCCTTTGTGGCTGACACCTCACCCCAGCTCATCAGCAGCAGGATCTCATGCAATACAGAGCACCAAAGTGCTAACATAAAAGCAGTCTTCCTATGAACCCTGACAGAGCCAAGAACACCTCCCACATGTGCTGACTGCTTCTTCCCCATCACCGGGGTAGACAAAGGGGCACAAGGACATCCCTCCATCATCATCCATCGCCATCAGGATGTAAGCGAGGACGTATGTATGCGTCCAGGTATATCCATGTACGTGACAGATCTATGCATATATATCAGTGACTGAATCAACAAATATTTGAATAAAGTGTTTTACGCTTCCTTTAGATTTAATTTGCTTCCTTCTCTAAGGATCAAAATCAGCAAGCTCTGAGTGCCCTCCGTGATTTCCCCTCTACTTTCAATTTAATGAAATCTTTTCCTAGGGCAAAGAAAATGAAAACTGTGTTACATGGTCCCAGCAGAAGAAAATATCTCCCTGCCAGACAGTTCTTAAGCATGGACTTAATTCCAGGCATGCTTAACTCCAACTGATATCCACAGAGCTGAAAAACACATCAATAAGGCTGAACAATTCACTTAAGGGCTGTCCAGAACAGGGACTGACTTAAGCATGTGCTTAAATATTTTCTTGAATCTAAGCCTATATTAGTGGAAAAGTCATTGTTCTGTACCAGATTTTTATATGTCTGTGACTTTAGGATAGTTTTAGTATTCTCCATAGATCATTCCTTTGGATGGATTCCTCCACTCATCATTAATATTTGGCGTCAACTGTCTTTCTTTCTCATCCATTCCCAGAGACAAGGAAAAAATTTCCCTTCTTTCCACAGATGCATTTACACTCCCCATGGAAATTCTTCTCTGTGATATATGAACTATTTTCAGAGAAGTTTAGCAAAGCCTAAATCACAAAGGGGAAGAAAACCCCCTCGGCTTGAGTTCATAAGGGGAAAAGTTGGGATTGCAGTGACCTACAGTGTGATTTTTTTCTCGAGTTTAATTGTTATTTCCATCCAAATCCCTTATATCCTCAGCCATAAATAAGGCTCCTGAAAAAAAATCCTTAATTTTTGTCCCCGTATCTGCCTCCCTTAAAATTAGGAGGTAATATTTAAGATCTGTCAAGATAACAGAGCGTCCTTTCTGGTGGCCGAATGAAAGAAAGGATATAACTTTGGGAGAAAGCAACATGCTTTTCTTCAACGTAGGATTTCCTCCACAGAGACATCATCACAGGCTGTCAGAAGCTGGGCAGCTCTCCAAAGGTTAGAGACGGGGCCAAAACTTATAATTTCTGCTTTACAGAGGGCCATTTCTGTCTCTGAGATTTTAAATACTGTCTCACCGCAGCTGTGAAATTCAGAGCTTGCAGATTGCAGCAAGCTCAAGAAGTTAGCTCACCAGCCTGGAATATTTCATATCTGGGGCTGCGGAGACTATTTCTAGTAAACTAATCGGAAATGAGTTTTAAAGCCTGGACGTCAGGACGTACACAGCCATATCCCATGTGATGACTTGCGAGTGCCATGGGAAAGCTCAGCCCCACCGCCCTCCCCGTGGACCTCCCCATGGAACGCCCACACCAAACCACCTCCATCCCTCTTCCCAAATAACCTCCCCATGCCCTCTCCCTGAGTGTGGTCCTCCCCGCCAGGGCTGTACCTCCGTGTCGGAGGAGCTGAGTCACCTAATTGTCATTGGACTGTTGGGACACTGGGGCCTTTGTGCAAGGGGATGTGCAGGAAGACGTGTGGTCTTGGTATGTCTTATGTGACGTTTCTGCGGTGCAGAAGGTCACCTCCTGACTGTTCTCTTGGGGCCCAGCTCCTCTGCCTGCCGTGGTGCTGAAGCTGGGTGAACAGGAGCCAGGCTACTCTTGGGCCACCCAGGAGACCCACACGACTTGATTGTTGGCATGGGGACAAGGTTTGGTGACTTCAGCTTTAATGCCAGGGCAAGCACATGTCATGGAATCATAGAATCATTTGAGTTGAAAGGGCCCCTAAATGCCATCTAGTCAACTCCCCCCTGTTGAACAGAGACACCTACAGCTCCATCAGGTGCTCCAAGTCCTGGCCAGCCTGACCTTGAATGTCTCCAGGGATGGACATCCATCACATCTTTGGGCAACTTTAGTCCCCCTTTAGATACTGAAAGGCAACTATTAGGTCTCCCCGGAGCCCTCTCCAGGTTGAACAGCCCAAATGCCCTAAGAGCAGAGGGCATTGTCAGAAGGTACAACCCTTGTACATATTTCACACCATTGGAGAGCTTTATACAGGTCTCTCCACAACCATGACCTCCCTTTCTCATCCCAGCACTTTTTAATCAATGCAACGCTACATTAGGACTGGGAAAGGTCTGTGCAGGCCAGCCCAGCTTCCCACAGCCATCCTTAGGGCCAACAACGAGCTGCTGGTCTTACCCTTGCTGAGGCAACATGAGCTGGGATTTATGGGATGACAAATGCTGCTGTAAGCGTTGCGCACACACACAAATACACACACGGAAATCCCCAGTCCATCAGCTCACAGATCCTTCCCAACCTTAGGAAATAAGTGGGGATGGATTTTTCCCTTAGATATCGTTACTGGGAGAGAGTCTGGGAGGCGAATGCAGAACCTTGGCACCAATCCAAAAAAGTAAGTGTTGGGATAAGTTTTCTTTCGAGGATTTCAACCCATTCGTGTAGTTTCTTAATGATCCAAAATCTTCAAGGAGTTGCCTTTTAGCCCCAGCTCCCTTTCAGTATTTGTCAAGTGTGTCAAAGTTGGTACTTCACGTTTCCTCTGTACCTTAATGCTCTCAAGGAGAAACTTTGGTTTTAGATGCTTGAAAGCTATCTTTTCCCTGTTGATTTATTTTATTACTGGAAGGAAAGAAGATCATTTTTAAAGCAAGCAGCAAGAATCTACGAGTGTGAGAGTGGAAGCAGCCTGTCTCTTTTGGAGACTTGGTGCTCACGTCCTAGCATGGAAATCCTAATGAATAACTGGAGAAGAGCATGGAGTTGCTGTTAGTCATCATTATAGCCAAAAAGACAAGCAAGTTTTGGTGCAGAAGTGTTTATTCAAGGCTCAACAATGGAAATCATATATGGATGTGAAAGGATTCAGCCAATGGGACTTCACAAGTCCAGCTTAGGTCTCACTGTGGCCATGAGCTCTCTATTCAGACACAAACCTTATCACACAGGGGTATTTCCAAATGCTTTACCACATCGTTGCTTTTCACACTCCAAACAAAATTATTTTCTTTATTTTATCTAAACTGCAGCTACAGTTTGGTCCAGCTCTGTTTTGCTAACATCTGACCTGCTGTTTCCTACTGATGCTCAAGGTAGAAGTATCTCTGTAATAAACCACAAGAGAGCTGTTTAATCAAGTGTTTCAAGAGACCTATCATGCTATAAAGGGGTGCAGAGCACCTAGGTGCCTGTTTTAAGCTTTAACTTTGCCTGCTGCTATTGGCTGCCATTAAATCCGGAGTCATCTGGCTTAATTTGGTTTGCCAGGAATTTACTTTAGGATAATTTAAGAATAGGATCAGAGTCACCAGGCTTTCTTTTTATTCCCCCTTTTAAGATAGAGGATAATAACAATAATAATAAAGGATCTTTTTTTTCCATGAAAGCATATGCAATTTCCTCTATAGCTATCCAAAACAAATAATCAGGAGATTTCCCCATGTTTACAGTGGGGCTTTCTACTGACCTTCCCTGCAAAGCACTTTAGGAGAAATCAATGAAAAATACTCCATAAGAAGCGGACCACAATTGTTATTGTTACTTGGAGTTTATGTAGAGTCTAATCTGAAACCAGACACAACAATTAAGGGCCCCTCTCTGCCCTTTTCATAACAAAGCAATTATATTTAACAGTAGGTACAGTTAAACTGGAATAAATCTGGTTTGTTTACAGAGACATTTCATGTTTATTAATGATCATTGTGTCCACATGGTTTAGACCGATTTAAATATAAGCTTCAGCAACATATAAAAACTTTTCTCGTTGGCATAACTGGGATGTCAGCATGACTGACACGGCCCTCCAACTTCTTGAATGGCCAATTGTATCAGTGTAAAACTGGAAACCTCCATTCAATTTGCAGCAAATCATATGCTGGACAAAAAGCAAAGGTAACGCTTTCCAGTGTCGATAAGAAAAGAGATTTATTGGGGCCATCATCTGATGAGCCCATTACGAGTCTTTGCAAATGTCTGATTTTGGGGTCCTGTGTGGATCCAGGAGTTGGATTCAATGATTCTTACGGGTCCATTCCAAGTCGGCATATGCTTTGATTCCTTTTTTGTGTCTGGGAAGGAAACCGCTGGGCTATTTCTAACTCATATCACTTGTGGTCCATTTGGGACTCCCTGGACTAAGTCCTCAGAAGAGGGAAAATCATATCTTACCTCCTTTGCAACACAACCCAACCAAGAATGACCTGTAAGAAAAATAGGAGGAGCTTTCTGGGCAAGCTTAGATAAGATTCCATTTAGGCTAAAGGGATTTAGGTGTCTGCCAAGCAAGCTGATAGCTGATTTGAAGGAAGCAATCTGCTCCAAATGGATTTCACCTCTCCCAGTTCTGCAATGCACAGACCTCATCTCAGCTGGTCATCCAGCTCCTCCACGTATAATCAAAGGGTGATCCCTCCCAGCCTATGTCTTGGCTTGTAGTGGTTGGAAGATATTCTCTGAAGGGGTTTTTCTTTTCTGGAAAATCACTGTGACAGTCCTAGGTCAGGTGCTGAGTGGGCTGATGGCTTGTGTTGGTTGAGATGAAATCCATGCTAAGTACCCTCTTTAGGGTTCCGTGAGTAAAGGTAGATATCTAAAGAGGTCTCTGCAAAGCAGAATCCCAATCTCTGTGCTGTGGTGTTTGAGGATGCTGTTACCATGAAAGGATCTGGCTGATCATTGAGCCAACGTTCCTACAAAGAGCTCCAGCAGGATCTCACTCACAGAGCTCGGAGTGAAGCAGGAACAGAATGGAGAAAGATTTCTTTTCCAACAATGGGAAAATGCTCTGAAAGAAATGAAAAGTGCTGAAATCTGACGTGGCTTCAAACAGTTCTGAAACAGCCCTGAATGGTTCTGTAAGGAACAAGGAAGCACATAACCTTATACATTCTGCATTACTTCCTCTATCACTATTGCTGAAGGCAATGCTGCACGGCTTAAACACACAGAACAAGGCACAATAAGGAAGAACAAGGATGACAAAATCTAACCTCTCACTACTCTGTGTACCCACCCGTAGGGAGGCAGACGTCATCAGCTGCCTACTCAGCTTCTTGCCCAATAGGTTTCTGCCGTGCTGATGGATGGCTGTAGAGCAGTCAGGACAAGTGGAAGGACAGCCCTATTTCACAGGAGATGAAGAGCTCCTTACGCACTGCAAGATCACAGATCCATCACATGAAGCCTAATAAGGGGGCCGAGCCAGCACAAATACAACTGTTTAACAGTTTATTTTAACCATCCAATGAGAACGAAGCAACTTAAAAGGATTCATGTTGCCAACAGTCCATTTTTTTGTTTTGTTTTGTTTTGTTTTTCCTCCCTTCCTTGCATGGTATTTGTTAGAAATCAGGATTTTCCTTAACTAAGTGTCTTGTGGTCTCTTTAGCTTTGTTTCCTAACAGGGTTGTCTTTATGTTAGTTTTCTTTGGCTTCCCAATAGAAGAGTAACAGATTTCTTTTGAAGTTTTTATTGATGAATGAGCTCCTATAAATAACTCTCTGTGGCAGCAGCTTGATCTCAGAGTTTACTCTGGAATAATAGTAGCAATGGGAATGGAGGAAATTTATGGCAGCATGACATGAAATAGTTTAATGGGCTTCATACTGTTTAACTTAATCTTTACAGATGTAAAAACAGAAACACAATTATTTTAACAACTATTATTACATATTGCTTTTGTAATGAAAACTGCAACTTAGTAAGCAGTTGAAGATAGGTAATGAAGAATTAGGGGTTCCACCTCCCTGCAGCCTGCAACCTCTCTGCAACCTGTAGAGTTGAGGGAGCTCCTAGGTGGTTGTGAGGATGGATTCACACAGAATCACAGAATGGCCTGGGTTGGAAGGGACCTCACCTCATGAATCTACAACCCCCCTGCCAGGCAGGGCCACCAACCTCCATATTTAATACTAGAACAGGCTGCCCAGGGCCCCATCCAACCTGGCCTTGAACACCTCCAGAGACGGGGCATCCCTCTCATTTTTCTAAGGTGATGTCACATAACTCAAAGATGGCTCAGAAGTGCCTCTTTACCCCAGGTAAACTCAGGAAGGAGATGTTGGAAGAAAGGAAAGGAAAAGCTTAAAATATCTTCTGTCTAATGGTCTGAAAGCTGTGCTTCCCCAGTAGTCTGCCTTGTCTCCTACTTCGAATCCCATACAGCTCAATTAAAACACAGCAATATAAATTAGGCCATCAGACAGCTCCAGTTGCTCTGTTTTGCTGTCACAGGATTGCAGACGAGAGCTCATGTAAACTAATATGCTTCTGGTCCCATGCACCATGCTCAGGTGAACACCCAGCAAAGCTCAGCACCCACCATGGGCAGCTGGCACTGAACCCACCATGGGCAGGTTGGCATCAAACCCAACCAGGATGTGACCAGAGTAGATGTCCCCATTCATTGCAGGGCAATTGAACCAGATGACCTTTATAGGTCCCTTCCAACTGGAATGATTCTACATTTCTACTCAGTTAATTACAGGACCCTGTTTAAGCACACAGCCTCCTTTGCAGAGGACTGAGATGGCTCATAGCCAGCTGCAGCTCCACTGAGATTTTGGTGCTTTGCAAAGAGCTTGAGTAAATAGTGATTCACGTTAATTCCCTGTTTAATTTCAATAACAAAAGCTGACTGCTGTTAGCGTTGTTTCCTCCTTGAGGGAGCCTGGCTTGAAGTTAAATTACAATGAAAATTATTATCACTGTGTTTTATAAACCATTTTTAGCAGGAAATTTGCATTAGTCATAAGGTTTTCCAACCCATGGAAATCACCCATGCAAGAAATAACTTGCAAATTCTTCCTTGATTTCCAAAAATGTGGGAAAGTTTATTTATTTCTCCATGCATTCCTGATTTGCAATGTGCTCTCTAAAAATGTCGCTAAGATTTAGGCTAACCAAGCTCATGCTAAATTTAGCAACTATATTTTAAATAAACATTCTTTACGCTTTACCGAACTGGCTTTTGAAGTCGGCTTAAAACAAATGGCGTTCAGATGAACGTTAACTGTGTTCTACTTTGGACCCAGCGAACGTCAGAATGAGTAACAAGGTATTATTCAGTGTAATCTGAAAATGAGGTTTTAAGAGGTCTAATCCATCCAATCTGGGAAAGATTCCTGTAAGGAATAGAGGATCAGATCAGTATTTATATTTGGAAGAGTCGGTTCTCTTCTCCTTGACCACACAAAACTTTCTTCTGAAGTCTTATGAGACACTGTGAAATCAGCTGTGATTTAGCACGCATCGCATTTGAGGAATCCGGCTCGTTTTAAAGCACTTAATGATTTGTCTGGATAAAGCACTAAAAATATACTGCAGGGAGCAATTATGCAATGTCCAGACTGATGGATTGCATAACCTCGTAGACCTTTTCCATCTGTAACTTCTCTCATTCTGTGATCTTGTCTTCGTAGTCTTGCACTGAAAATCAAATATGCGATCTGTTTAGTGTCCAAAATCCCATCTCCCAGGAGATCTGGGCTTCGGGGTGTGCGGGGCTATGAACCGGCTTAGCACATCCCCTTGTTTCTGGGGTCAATATCTCGTCACAATGGACTTAAGAGCAATTAGCAGGAGGGCTGTGGAGGTTTTTTTTGTGTGAAAGGGGGTTCTCTCTCCTTGGGAAAGGATGAAAGGAGAAGGGATTGGGAAAAAAAGAAAGAAATAGAGATGGTCACCAAGTCTCTTTGGGTTATGGCACCTTGATGTCAGCCACTGATGGCCGTGTGCTTTGAATGATGAGTCTCCAACATGGTTTCTGTATGTGTACACATGCTAAATTTATTTTATATATATATGTATATATGCAATGGAACCAACTTAAGAGAGCCCACACAGAGTGAGTTTACAGACTGGAAGCCCCACTTATGAGAAATGAACTTCCTAATGTGTCTTAATAGACTGCGACGCAGAACTGTCAGTTCCCATTGTAAGAAACCCACGTTTGGAGGCTGTGAGCCTCCTGCAGCATGTGCTCCAATGGGTTAACACGGGCAACACGAAACCTCGCTCGGATGGGAGAGGTCAATCCACCCCAGCAGAACGGAAAGGCACATCCATCGCCCACACAAGGACTGTGCTGTTTGTGCTGCATCATGGGCTATTTTCTACTTTTTCTTCACGGTGTTTCAGCCTTGTGCTCATAGCCAAACCCGAGAGGCTGGGAAAGCAGGAGGGGAAGATTCCAGGGATGAGTTAAGTGCTGGGTGGCAGCTCTGTGTTTGGCAGCTGGGTTTTATTTTTTGGTTATGGAACAGGTGTGAAACCATTGACACTGAAAACAATGGATATTTGCAGCTTGTCAAGCCCTCTGTGTTTGTATAATGCATCATTTTGTGCTGCGCAGCACCAAGGCGAGCGTGGCACGCTGAGCAACCAAGGATGCTCACTCCACAAAAATCCCATGTGCTGCTGTATTGATGCACACCCTTACATCTCAGCACCAAAGCACGGCTGTTTTTAGTGTACCATTGCTTCTGCTCTTCTGTATGTAAACAGATGACGTGTTGAAGCCTTATGTGGTTAGTCATTCTGCCTGCTGGCAACACGAGCCTTTCTCTTAGTGTCCATCCCCTGCAAGTTACCCCCATGGCCTGATCCCAACTGATTCCAAGTTGCCACTCAGAAGTATTTATGGGGTGCTGAGTTCATCTGAGTTTGTGTCACCCTTGTCCAGAAGATGTTAATTCTGTTAATTTTACTGTCTCCTGAATGATTGAAAACAAAACCAAGCCTTAGCTGCTGCAGCTGGGCTTGTCCTACACCACTCCAACAAAACAGACATTAAACCAAATGTCACCAAGAGCAGAGCTTCGCAGAAAACCAACTCCTACTGCAAAGATTAAATATCCAGAAAGCACACCTGTGGGGAAAAAAAAGGAAAAATAAAAGCATGCAAGTCAAGCTGCAGTCTGATTTGAGTCTTATTCCTTCAGATTTTACTTATTTTTGTACTAAAGGACATCGGGGTGGAGGTGGTTGGATGGTCACAATGGCTGCTGATGGTTCCCTTTGTGCACCTGGACCATAGAATGGTTTGAGTTGGAAGGGGCCCCTAAAGGCCAGCTGGTCCAACCCCCCTGCAGTGAACAGGGACACCTACAGCTCCACCAGGTGCTCAGAGCCATGTCCAGCCTGACCTTGGGTGTCTCCAAGGATGGGGTATCCAAAACACAGCATCTCTGCTCGCTCTGGGGCTTGAAGGAGACAGTCCTCATTGGAAGGATTCACCTCCCTATCTCCTAACTGTGACCAAATCCTGCAAGCCTGTGGGGCAGAGAGATGGCCAGAGGTCTCAAGTCACTGCTGAGCAAGAACTAACCCAGCTCTCCTCTTGCCCGTGGTGATGCTACCACCCAGCCTCCAAAACAACATGATGTCAACCCCGAGCCTTGCACATCTCATGGCATGGCTGCCATTTATTTATCTTGCTCCTGTATCTCTAATCACACAGGAGGGGCACTGCAGGGACGAGGGGGTTTGAGGCAATAATCCCCCAGCACCTTCCCAGCCCTGTATATGACAGTGGGGGCACAAGTGGCATTGAGTGGGCAGTGACACTTTCCTGATTCAGTGTCATAGCTTAAAGAAATGGACTCCATCGATAACTAAACATGAATTGTCAGGAATAGGCAGCACGTAAAGGATTTTCTTTAAAGTCTGTCTTGCAAATCTACATTAAAAATTCTCCTTTTTTTGCTGTCTTTATTTTTTCATGGGAGGAGTTGGTAAACCCATAGCTGCTTCTGCCCCTGGATCCACGTGTGAGCATCTTTCTTTTGGGAAACTCCACAGGGGTTTTCTGCACTCCCCCACCCAAGAGCTTTTTGCTTCATGTTGAATGGATCCCCTGAGCTCCCAGTCCAAAGGTCAGGGCAGGATGATGAGGTGCACAGTGTGGCCATCATCTATGAAAGCTGAATCACAGCTCACCTGAGGACCCCAGATTTCCAACAGTCCAGGGGTTAATTTAAGGGGAGGCTTCTGTAACAAGAAGGGATGGGATAGAGGTAGGAGAGGGAAGGAGGAGAACAGAATCACTTTGGGAAACGTCATCTCAGTCGCAAAAAATGGATCATTTCCCCTGCTTTTTGCTTTTATCCCCTTTTACCTCCTGGCTCTGCAGTGCTTCATGCCCTCATCAGGATGTTGGCACTGGGATAATGGCAGCAGTGCATCAGAGCCTGGCACGGGGTCCAGCCCCACTCCTCGGCCTACTGCTGCACAAGGCAAGGGGACTTCGACCACGCACAGCCACAGTCCTGAACAAAATACTTTTATTGGATATATATTTTCATAATGAAAAAAAAATGAGAATATAGATTTTTTTTGTTTCCAAAAGGGCATTTATCCATCAATATACAAAAAGCCTCTATTATGGGAAAAATAAAAATAAAAATAGAAAGAAATATTCCTGCTTGCTTCTAAGGAGTCTTGATTTTTCCCTCTTTAAGAAAAATATATAGGTGAAAACTTTGAGAAACACAGCTGAAATGCTTTGTTTGGGGTTTTTTTTGTTCTCTGTTTCATTTTCTGGTGCTTGTCCAGGCTGTTAACACTTCAAAATGCCAAAATCAGCCCCGGCAGCCCTGCTTCAGTCTTTTTTGGTCAGAGGCAACTGACTCCAGCAACACGTGGAAACCACTTCTTCTTGTTCCAGACATGTTTGCTCGGCCATCCCCCTCTCCACAGTCACAACAGTGAGGCAGAAGCGCTGTGGCAATACTCAAGAAGGAGAGTGATGGGCAGGGAACCAGCTTGAATTCTATACAGCGCTGAGTCAAAGCAAGCAGGGCTATGCAGGATGAGCCTGAGTTCTTTTGTCTGCCCCTGTTCCAGCTCTGGTTCCCATTCTTGGAGGACTGGGCCGATCTCAGGCAGAATCTGAACAGCAAAACAAATCTCAGCCTCTTTTCCAAGAGAGAAGAGGGACAGGTTTGGTTTCCAAAAGGAAAAATTGTAAATAAAGAAAACTGGAGACCAGAAGGATTTGGCAGAAAGCAGAGCTGAGGATCTTGCTGGATGCAAAGGTTAAAGCTGCAGAACAAACCCAGCAGGGCTTAGAGGCCAGCATGGCCACCTCCCTCCCCCCACCTCCTGCTACCCCTCTCTGTAATGTGAGAAAAATCCGGTTTACCTTTCAGTTGATCTGGCAGAGGATGAGGCAATGGCAAAAGAGAGCTTCGCAGCGAGAGGTGCCTTGAGAATGCCCTGAAATCCTGAGTAACCTTTAGCATCGCTTTTAGGTCCCTACCTGCGTGGTGAGGTCCAAGTCTGGGCTCTCCCTCCCAGCGAGCAGAACGGGGGGGGGGGGCACATATCATTATGGGGGCAACTACTGGAAATTAAATACCGCCTCGGAGAAGTGGAAAGGGAAGCAGGAGAGGAAGGGGATGCCGATGTGGTAGAGCCTCCCGTGCACCTGGGAGTCGAGCATGAGAGAGGCATTGAGGGCCGACCCGAAGCCTCCGCTGGCCACCAGCGAACCGACGGGGCTCTCCCGGGCCTTGGGGACGGCCCCGTGGGGGTTCTGCCGCAGCCCCTGGGCTAGGATGCTCTCGATGCTGAAGCTCCGGCCCCTCTTGTGCCCAGCACCGGCGGCGGGCGGCTCCCCCGGGCCGTCGGGGGGTCGGGCAGCAGCGGCACCGCCTCGATCCAGGCAGCCGGGGACGGGATCTCCTCCCCCCCGCCCCGCTGCCGGCCTCGCAACCCCCTCATCGGCTGAGTCCCCCGCCGGGCTCTGCCCCGTCCCGCTCCCTTTGGCCCGCTTGGGTTCGTCGGGGCGGCTGCCGTCGGGGGGGGCCGAGCCGCTGCGAACCTCCGGCGGCCCCGAAGCTTTGGGCTTCCTCTTCCTCCGGCGGTAGTTGCCGTTCTCGAACATGTCCAAGCAGCGCGGATCCAGGGTCCAGTAGCTGCCTTTCCCCGGCCGGCCCTTCTCCCGGGGCACTTTGACGAAGCAATCGTTGAGGGAGAGGTTGTGGCGGATGCTGTTCTGCCAGCCCTGCTTGTTGTCGTGGTAAAAAGGGAAGCGGTCCATGATGAACTGGTAGATACCGCTGAGGGTAACCTTCTGCTCCGGAGCCTCTTTGATGGCCATGGCGATAAGGGCGATGTAGCTGTAGGGGGGCTTCTGAGGGGGGTCCTGCCGGGTGATCGCGCTGCTGGGGGCAAAACCCAGCGCGGCAGGGAGGTACAGCATGGACGGAGAGCCCATAGGCGAGAGGTGGGGGGTGTAGAGGTGGCTCATGGCCGGCGGGCTCGGGGCTCCGGCTCTTCCCCCCAGGAGGGATGAGTCCGCCGGGGAGAGGCTTATGCGAGCTCGGATCCTAGCCCAGCCCGAACGAGCTCGTTCTGCCTCTGTCCCCGCTTCATAGCTCTTAAAAAAAAAAGGAAAAAAAAAAAAAAAAA
>JACDJE010000182.1:244081-280588 GCA_016647715.1 Pavo muticus
CTCCTCTCCTCTCCTCTCCTCTCCTCTCCTCTCCTCTCCTCTCCTCTCCTCTCCTCTCCTCTCCTCTCCTCTCCTCTCCTCTCCTCTCCTCTCCTCTCCTCTCCTCTCCTCTCCTCTCCTCTCCTCTCCTCTCCTCTCCTCTCCTCCCTTTTCTTCCCTTCTTTCTTTCCAATGCAATGCATTAGGTGGCTTTTTTCCCCTCTTCATTCCGGCCATTGAGGAGGTTTTTTTTCGTGTGTGTGTTTTTTCTCGTGGCTGTGAAATCCGCCCCTCTGCCTTTCTCTAATGATTTCATTAGAGGCAATCAGAGCGGGACAATTAGGGACGCGTGGTGGCCATGTGTAAAGTAGGGTGTTCGGGAGAGCCGCTGCGATGCGCTCTGCGCTGCCCGAGGGGCGTTCGGCTCTGCCGGGCACGGAAATCTAAGTGAGAAGCAGTGATTTCCCCCCCATCCCGCTCCGCAAAAAAAAAAACCCCAAACCATTCTTACTGCAAAATCGATTCGAGCCCGAAGGGAGCAGATAAGGAATGAGCCCCCCTCGGCGGGGCTTCTTTCCCCAGCCAGACTGCTCCCCGTCTGATTTCTAAGCCGCGATTTTTTGGTTTCTCGCACTGTAATTTCTCCCTTCCCTCCTTGCAATTTGTGGGGCACCGTGAGGCTTTCAACAAAGCTATTTTGCCCAAATTCCGATCGGGATTTTGTGGTCGAAATGCCCCCTTTCTCTGCTCGCAGCCGCGGACCGCAGCGGGTTGCGGCCGTGGGAACCCGGCGGGGCCGGGAATTGCCGGCGATTTTCTTCATAGGAAAGGAAACGATTCTACTTTTTTTTTCCCTCTGCGATAGGCAGAAAAAAAATAAGAGGCAGCTCCTCCGCGAGGAGGTACCGCTACAAATGATCTGCGGTGGAAAATCGGTTGCGAAGCTTCGCCAGACGCCTCCAAATCGCTATTGAATTTTGACGGAGATCAATGGAAAGGTTCTCGGAGGGATTCGCCGTCAGTGCGAGCGTCCGGGAGAACTGCTGGTGGAAATAAAGAGTGAATTCTGCGAGGATGCGTTTCGTGGAGATCTACGGCCATCGAGACGGCTTTCTTTATATTATTATTATTATTTATTTTTTTCTGGAATAATTGGAGAACGATTCCCCCTTTTTCTTTCACAGCAGCTTTCACGTTCTGCTTTCAAATAAATCGTATTTCAGATAGATCACTAAACCCACGTTGTTTTCTAAGCAGAGAGGATTTATTTGTAAAATTGTATGTACGTATATATTTAAAGCCAGGAATTTTTAAGCGCGTAAAGTTGAGCCAAGCAACCCCTGAGGTTTGCCAGAGCTGCCCCTTCCTAAAAGCAGTGGGACGCCTCGAGAAATAACCCTCATTGAATCTTACCTCTCCTCAGCTGATAACATTACCGAGACGAATTTCTAGAGAGAAAAATAAAGCAACCAAGAAGCAGCGAGAGGACTTTGCGTGCTGCAGCGGGGACCGTACGGAGCCTAAAAAACAGAAGCCCAAAAACTTCAAGTGGAGAACAAATAAAATAAAATCATCAATCTGGAAAATAACGAAACGGAGGAGTGCGGACAGAGGAATCCTGGAGGGCAGCGGAGCCCCACGCACGGGGCAAACGCTCCCTATTCCCGAGCACGGCGGCTTTCTCTCCCCGTTCCTTCGGGACTTCGGGAACTCCGTTTGCCCGAATTTCCCCACTACCGACGGGGCGGCGGCCGCCTTTCTTTCTCAGCTTTGATTTTCTTTCTCGAGGAGCCGAGAGCCGCAGCCCTCAGATCTTCGATCCTCCGGAGCTTTTCCCAGCCCGGCTACCCGCTCCGGGCGCTGCCCGGTGCCGCTGCTCGGTGCCGCCGATCCCCGCTCCGGTCCCTGCGCTCACCTGCCCGGTGGGAGAACTGAGCGGCGTGTGCTGCCCCCCAGGGGGCACCGAGGGCTTTGCACCGCCGCACCGGCACCGGGAGAGGATGTGGAGGGTAAGAGAAGGGGAGAAAGGAGGAGAGGGAGAAAAAAAATCGAGGGACAAGGGCAAAGAGGGAGAGAGCAGAGGGAGAGAGAAACGAGGTGTGAAATAGAGACTGGAGAATGAGATTTGTGGGGCAGTGGCGGAGAGGAGAGTGGAAAAAAGGAAGAAGGAAAGAAGGAAAAGGGAAGAAGAAAAAAGAAGAAAAGAAGGAAGGGAAGGAAAGAAGGAAGGGAAGGAACGAAGCAAAGAAGTAAAGAATGAAAGAAAAGAGAAGAAGAAAAAAGAAGGAAAGAATGAAAGGAGGAAAGAAGAAAAAACGAAGAAGGAAAATAAAGAATGAAAGAAGAAAAGAAGGAGTTGAATATAAAAAGGAGGATAGTAGGGAAAGATGGCATGAAGGAAAGAAGGAAGGGAGGAAGAAGGAAGAAGGGAAGAAGAAGGAAGAGATAAATGTGTGACACTGGCAAAGGGAAGGAGAGGGAAGAAGGGAAGAAAGAAGGGAGGAAGGGAGGAAGGGAGGAAGGGAGGAAGGGAGGAAGGAAGGAAAAGGAAAAGGAAAAGGAAAAGGAAAAGGAAAAGGAAAAGGAAAAGGAAAAGGAAAAGGAAAAGGAAAAGGAAAAGGAAAAGGAAAAGGAAGGAAGAGACTGACACAAACCCCACACCTTTTCACAGCAGCAGGTGAGTTGCTGGGCTCAGATGGGTTAGATAGGGCCAGTCCCACCAGCCTTAATATGCCTCTTTTTCAGGGTTGCTCAATATGCACAAGAAACCCGTCACAGGCTGTTTAGCCACACATGGAAATGCATTTCACAGTATACAGAAAGATTTGTTTCCAGCACCCCAGTTAATAGCCTGTAACAATGAATTTATTGAGAAAACAAGCTGCCTTTAAAATTTGCTGCCAATTTTTAACTTCCAATATTGAAAATCAAGCACTATCCTCTATGCAGATTAGCATTCACCTTCAGGTGCGTTTTGTCTGGTTTTTTTGTGGCTGCCCTTATGTGTCAGCCTGCTCTACAGGGCACTGATGGCTGCAGCACAAGGAGTTTCTTTCTGCATTGTCCACAGTGCACCCTGGGGTTTGTACTCCCGGCCTGCGTTACTCAGGCACTCCCTTTTTCTCTAGGTGGTTTCACACACTGTGAGCCCTGCAAGCAAAAGCTACATTTTGTCTTCTGTATGAAACGCTCAGATCCTTTTTTGACTTCTTTCACTGGAGCGTTTTATTCTGTTTGGTAAAATGGTTATTAGAAATGATCCAGTCCCCTCCAGTAGCCTGACTCCATTTACACGGGATGTTGGTGGCCCTGTCTGATTCCGGCTGAAATGAGACTTTCAAGTGGCATCTGTGCAATGCTAATGGGAAAGGCTGAAGCAAGTGTTGAATAGAAGAGACACTGGAAAAGCAATTAGGAGCACGCAGGGTTTCAGACCAGTGGAACCAAAGCAGAGAACTGAACTGGTAAGAAAGACATCAACCATCTGCAAACTCATTTCACAGCCTAGGGCAAAGTATCCTGGATTCTGTGTAGCCAGCTCATGCCTGTCTGTTTGGAAGACAAAACCACGTAACGAAGTGAACATTTTGCATGGAGGGAGATGTAGGTGGCCTGGTAGGATCTCAGCCCCGCCCCCCTTGATTGCTAATGCGTTAATTGCCATGGCACCATTGCTTTACCTTCCTCAAAGAAGGAGAGTGTAGCTGAGACACATCCGTCCTGGGAGCCGCAGCACAGTGATTTTGGGTGGCAGCAAGCAGGCAGACGTTGTTGACTCTTGCATACAGACATGAGAAGAGCTGAATGGCAAACACTGTCCTCCAACACTGGGCATCTCAATGGGGAGACAGTGGCATTGCACTTGCATGAGGTCTGTATGAGCTCCCAGGAAGGAAGACAGCATTCTGTGAGCCTCCTCTTCCCCTGGCAGGAGTGTAAATTCAATGCAGAACTACAGAGAGGCTGCCAATTGCTTACCAAAGGCCCAATCCTGTGCTCCCCACCACAATACCAGAGTTTTCCGTGAGTAGGAAGGGGAGGAATGAGCTTCAAATGCTCGGGTCCAGCTGCACATGGGTGGTCTGTTGTGCCTGGATGGGTTCCCACTCGCTCCAGCAGAGCTTAGAGGGAGCAAAAAGGCTCTTCCTAAACGCACCCCATTGCAGAACCTGGGCTCCACCTCCTTTCTTTGAGGGCTTATAAGGGGCTTGGGCAGAAAGGGAAAGCCCCAGCCTCATCACAATTGAATGCATTAATTCTGTAAATCATAAATTGAGGCAATGAATCACTTAATATCCCATTCAATGCAGGCAAGAAGCATGTTTGTGGGAGCGGGTAAACCTGGGATCCCATGCAGAGGCCGGGTATGGGCAATGTTAAATGATTTAGTCATGGATTCGAGACTTTATTTTATTAAAAGTGGCTTGTTTGTTTGTTTGCTTGTTGTTTGTTTTCCTCAGATTGCAAGAAAAGCTGTGCTCTTCCTGTGCCCTTACTTTTTACACAGAAATTCCTCATCTGACCTCAGTCCCCTTTGGGACTGAGGGGGTTCAGAGTCATATGCTGAGGACAGGCCACAGCTCCTCCTATTGCTGCAGGAGGAGCTGAGCCAGGAGCTGCCTTCTAGGGAGCTCTTTCTTCCCTCCTTTCCCTTCCAGCCCTGCCCCACCTGAAGTCCCATCACCACGCTTCGCCTTCGCGTCTTTTTGTCCCCTCCACGCCGCCGTAGCCTGGAGCGGAAGTGGGCGGGGCAAAGAGAGGCACCGCCCCTCGGCAGCGCCGCCATGCAGGAGGGCGTGCGGTTGCGCGCGGGTGAGCGGGGCGCGGGCCGAGAGGCGGGGCGCTTTGGTGACGTCACTGGGGGGCGACCGTTGGGCGTGAGGGAGGGCGAGGGAAGGGCAGGGGTGTGTTCCGCTGTGAGGTGCCCGCTCGCAACATGAGCTTTGCCCTTCTTCAGGTGCCTCCAAGGGGGATATCCGGGAGAAGGTGTGGGATTACCTGGAGGCCAGCGGCCTGGCTGAGTTCCCCCGGCCCGTGCATCACCGAATCCCCAATTTCAAGGTACGGAGGCCCGCAGGGTTGCAGTGGTCTCCAGGCACAGTTTTGCGGGCAGCGCAGGTGCGGAGCGACGGTAGGGGGTGGCAGAGAGCTGTAAAGCCACCTTCTGGGTGAGATAAATCCGTTTATGGTAGGGGAAGGTGTATGAATTTCATCCCTCTAGGCCTTCATCAGGGTGAGGGAGGTGATCCTGCCCCTCTGCTCTGTGCTCACCTGGAGCACTGAGTCCAGATGTGGAGTCCTCAGTACAGGAGAGACGTGGAGCTGTTGGAGTGTGTCCAGAGGAAGACCATGAATGATCTCAGGGTTGGAACACCTTCACTATGAGGACAGGCTGAGAGCTGGGGCTGTTCAGAATGGAGAAGAGAGGGCTCTGGGGACACCTGGGAGCCATGTGTCTAAAGGGGGCTATGAGAAAGAATGAGGCAGGCTCTTTAGCATAGGATCTGTAGTCATAACACAAGGGTAAATGGTTTCAGACTAAAACAGCTGAGTTTAGACTGGATATAGGACAATCTTTTTTACAATAAGGGTAGTGAAGCACTGGAGCAGGTAGCCCAGAGGTGATGGATTCCTTGCCCCTGGAGACATTCATCTAGCTGTAGGTGTCCCTGTTGATTACAGAGGAGTTGAGCTAGGTGACCTATAAAGGTCCCTTCCAACTCAAATCACACTATGAAAGCTGAGGTTGTGTGTATTCCAGGGTTTTTCCTGGGAGGATAGAGCATGCTGATGTGGGCTCAAAGCGTGCACCCATGTGGCTGCTGTATATTCAAGAAAGGTTGACCAAACCAGCACTGTGGGGCTGTGAGCTGGGTGTTTTGGCCCATGAGCAGCACTGGGGCATTAGCTTCCCTTTTGCTGAAAGGGCAGAATAGATTTAAGGCAGAAAAAAAAACCCAAACTGATTAAGGTGTAGAGAAGAGCCATGTTAGAATAGGTGCTGAAGTGGGTGGGGGGAGCCTCTATTGCTCTTTTAAGCAAGAAGACATCAGAAGTAAAAACACTCAGTGGAGAGAGTGCGTGCTTTGCAAGTTCTGGCACCTCACTTGATTAAGAACGTAATTTTCTGAGTTTAATATAGTAAAGAGAGCCTTGTGCAGAAAGTTGTTCATCCAGAAATAGCCTGTGGCTTGTCTTTAAGGAAATTTGTATTCAATGACTAAAATGGACAGTTACACTCCAGCTTTGAGAGACGTATGAAGGGGGGCCAAGTTAGATAAAGGGGGCAAACCCAGATCCCCTTTTATGTCTACAGCCTGCAATGTATTAGTCAAGTGCTCAGCCTCTGTTGGTATTTGTTATTCTCATAGGGAGTATCACAAAATTAGCAGCGTGTCCCTTATATTTAAAATCAGCCTCTGCATGGGATGAAAGAGTAAAAATGTCCCCTCTCTGCTTTGAACTCCTTGGTGATGTGCTGATATCTTATGAAAACAGGGTGCCCCTCACGCTGCAACAAGGCTTCTGGGTTTACAGGAGTTCAAAGCTGCCACTACTGTAAAAATAAACCCTGATGCTCCCCAGAAGAATGCTCGCTTTCTAACGCTGGAAGTAAGTGAATGCATTCTCTTTTCTTTTGATTCCTGTCTTCACACAGGGGTCTCATCAGGCTTGCTGCTCTATTAAAGAGCTTGATGTGTTCAACAGAGCAAGTGAGATCAAAGTGGACCCAGACAAACCTTTGGAAGGTGTTCGGCTAGCTGCACTGCAGGTAACAGCACTTCTGTGCCCCTGAGAAGGAGAGTGGGGCAACAGTGCAGTGCTTGGCAGCACCTCTTGGTCAGCTCCTCCCAGTTTTCCTGCAGGAGTTTTACCCATCCTCAGCTTCACAAGGCTGCTAATTAAAGCATATATTGCCTTTATGGCAAGTGACCAAGGTGCAAACGTTGTTTTGGTAAATTAGCAAGTTTTTGTGGAGCTGTTTCCTCATCTTTGTGTTCTAATTCCTAAAAACACATCAGGTTAGACTTGCTTCAAGTTGGCTTAGATTTATCACAGGATCAGTGGAGCAGATGTGCATCAGATCTGTGTATTAACTAGCTTACTATTATGAGTAAAACGTATCTATGAACATATATACTTTAGACTAAAACTGTGTACCCACCTTTATTTTTTAAACAAAACCTTGTCTGAAATGTTGCTGTAGTGAAAAGGATTCATCTACAACCACTACGTGGTCACCAATGCTAACTGCTCAGAGCAAATAAGACAACAGACCACATAGAAACCTATGGGGCAGTAACAATGTTTCTTGGGTGTAAAATGAACCCAGTTCTTTTTAAGGTGGTAACTCCTTTTGTTCCACAGGCAAGGAAGACTTTGTTGGTTCCAACGCCACGTCTGAGGAGTGGGCTGTTCAATAAGATTGTTCCACCTCCAGGTGCAGCTAAGGAGACACTGCGGATATGTGCTACATCCCAGGTAGGAACACAACATAGGCCAAGTGTGAATGAACATCTGGAAGAATCACACAGAATCACAAGGTTGGAAACGACCTGCAAGATCATCTAGTCCAACTGCCTTCCCATTCCTATTAGTACCACAAGCTACTAGATCAGATCTCGTAGCTCCTCATCCAGGCGCCTCTTGAACACTGCCAGGGATGGAGACTCCACCACCTCCCTGAGCAGCCATTCCAGTGCCTGACCACTCTCTGAGAGAAAAAGTTTCTCCTAATGTCCAACCTAAACTTCCTTTGGTACAACTTCTGGTCATTTCCTCGGGTCCTATTATTTGCCTGGGAGAAGAGGCCAGACCCTTTTTCATCACAACCTCCCTTCAGGAAGTTGTAAAGTGCAATGAGGTCTCCCCTGAGCCTCCTCTTCTCCAGGCTGAACAATCCCAGCTCCCTTAGCTGCTCCTCATAAGATTTGTGCTCCAGACCCCTCACCAGTTTAATTGCCCTTCTATGGACTCGCTCCAGGGCCTCAATGTCTTTCTTGTAGTGAGGGGCCCAAAACTGAACACAGAACTCGAGGTGCGGCCTCACCAGTGCTGAGTACAGGGGGACGATTACCTCCCTGCTCCTGCTGGCCACACTATTTCTAATGCAGGCCAGGGTGTTGTGTTACAGTGGTCCAACTAGAAGTTGGAAATACTGTTCAACTAATATCTTGTTTCTGGTTTTGTGGGTGCATCCACCATCAGTGATTTTTTTTTTGGCAGTACTGAAATAGCCATGCAGTTGTTTTTGTTATTAGTTAATTTGTTAATAAAATGGTATCTATATTTTGTGGATACTTCTTGGAAAATTACAAGCATAGGTAGCTTGGATCTTTATGCTTCTGATGTATATTGCTCCCATATTTTGCAGTTTTGAGCTAGAAAGCTCTATAAGGAACGTTTTAGTTTTTCTAGTTTTCACCTAATCTGGTTGATTAAAATATTCAGAGTTAATAAGCAGGAGAGATCAGTTCTTTTTCAGTCTTAAGTCTAAAGAAATGTTAATTCTGTGTTTTGCCCCAGCTGAAGGACAAGGGGGAATGGTTTTAAACTGAGACAGGGGAGGTTTAGGTTGGATATTAGGAGGAAGTTTTTCACCCAGAGGGTGGTGAGGCACTGGAACAGGTTGCCCAAGGAGGCTGTGGATGCCCCATCCCTGGAGGCATTCAAGGCCAGGCTGGATGTGGCTCTGGGCAGCCTGGGCTGGTGGTTGGCAACCCTGCACATAGAAGGGGGTTGGAACTCAATGATCAATGTGGTCCTTTTCAACCCAGGCAGTTCTGTGATTCTATGAAGTACAAAAATAACGCGTACAAAACGGTTCTCTTTGAAATGCAGTGTGTTGCTGCCCTCTGCTGTTAGAATGTGATACTGTACAGCTGAAGTCATTGGGCAGAGAAACCTGTGTTGTTTTGTCTGCGTCGTTATTTGATGTGAAAATGTAACAGTCCGCAGTTTATCTCCTGCTAAAAGCAGTTCTAGAGTAATCCTGTGTACAATGGAGGGTTGTAAATGAATGGTAATTAGTAGCAACTTTCTTTGTTGGAAGGTCTATTAAAGTCATTAACTACTTAAGCTTTGCAGTGTTGAAGAGCACTTTTGAAAGAGACCTTTCTCTTGACCTGTTTCAGGCCTCATATCTGAGCTATGACCTTACCTCCGTGAGCCTGTTTTTTATTCCCAGTATGTGTGCTAATGAATAAAAGCTATTAACGGTTTATATTTACAAAGCACTCTGCAAACAGTGCTTACCACACTGCTGTGAAGTGGATAATGGACGTTATTACTGATTGTCTTACCAGCATCACCCGTCTTTTAGGTTTCATGATCCAGGCTGTAAATGTTTGGCTCTTTACTGTAAGGATTAACTTAGTGCAAGGTTGAATTGGTCTGAGGAGGGTTCATGTTGTGCAGTACATGTGTGAAAGCTCAAGTACAACACTGTCTTTCATTTCTGTGACTCTAGACAGAGTTTTATTATGATATCTCCTTTAGAGAGGAGCCTGAATGGATTGAGGGGGCAAGGGGAGTTAAAAAAGGATGATAGGATTGTGTAAGGATCAACTAAGGTCCCTTCCAACACAAATGTTTCTATGGTTCTATGAAGGTTTTTCTTCTCACTTGTTAGGAATATATTTTTCTGCTTGTAATTAGTGTTTTAGTTAGGAAATTGTTGGTAAAGGTAGCTTGACAGTGGCACGTTCTAAATGTTGATCACACAGCAAAGTGTTGAGGAATGCAGCCTCAGGAAGCACGTTGGGAGATTTGGAATGTCCTTTGAAAGGTTTGGGTCTGGAGAAATGGGCAGCGCAGCATATATGGTGTGAAATGGAGAGCATCTGTACCTGGGTGTGCTTCAGTAAAGCATTTTAGGTACAGTTTAACATCTTGAGGCTGTAGCTGTCTGTCCAAATTAACCCTGTGACTTGTACATGAGAGCTAATAAAAGAGTTTGTAGTGCTCTGGCACTGCTCATAGACATGAATTCATGTATTACAACTTCCAGTTAGTAGCAGTAGGGTAGGAAGTTTCATTTGCCCTCATTTCAGCAACAGGTGCTGAATCTAGGGTTTCAGACACAAGCTTTTGATCCTAAATAAGTAACCTTGCTTAGAAAAGAGCTCACCTCTCTTGACTCTCCCTGAAGCATGCCAAAATGCTTCTCACTGTAGTAGAAAATGTATTCTAGGGTTCCCTTGAGGATAGCTTTCCAGCCATCTGCAGCTTGGCTATACATGGGAGAAACACTTTGGAACATGGGTAGTTACTTGCATTTATCAACATGCTCCTGCTTTCAGCCTCACTGGCTCAAAGTCTGCACTCTGTGAACCTGAAATAATCTTTTCCTTGCAGGGCATAAAAGAGTACAGCGTGCCTGTAGGTCTTGATGGGAAAGCACGAGTGGACTTGGTTGTTGTAGGATCAGTGGCTGTCTCTGAGAAAGGTAAGATAAAGCCTTGTAAGCTTTGCAGGAGGAGGCTGTGAGATTCACAATGTCAGTAGGTTAAATCTGCTTTCTGGTGGGCCCCAAAATCTCACTGCATGTTAATTATGGTCACACAATCAATGTCAGCAGCATTTGCTCAGCAGACAGCAGAGTGGTTTAGAGCATGCAGGCCACTAATTTTGGCCTTCAGTAAAGTTATCAACTATGATGTTTTGGTTACTCACACCTTTTGCTTCGTGTACTTTAGGCTGGAGAATTGGAAAAGGAGAAGGTTATGCAGACATGGAATATGCAATGATGGTGTCAATGGAAGCAGTGACAGAGGACACACCTGTCATTACCATCGTGCATGACTGCCAGGTGAGTTAAAATAGCCACTCTTAAATGACACATTGGAACTGTGGGCTTCTAAATGCTGCATATGAAAGAGAGATTATGGAATTATGTTACAGGACAGCAGGATTGTGTGTAATTTTATTGAATCTGGTTTTAATGAATCTCTTGTTTCTTGTAGGTAGTTGACATAGCAGAAGAGCTCCTTGGTGACCACGATTTAACTGTCGATTATATACTCACACCAACAAGAACTATCAAGACTAATTGCAAACGACCAAAACCACGTGGAATTCTGTGGCATAAGGCAAGTTACCCCTCACATGCTGTTGATAAGTCCCCCATTTTTAATTCCTTAAGGAAAATTACCTATAAAGACATCAGTGACTTAGAGATACTTGTAAGAATAGCAAGTGTGATGAATAAGAATAACAAGTGAAACGAAAAAGCAGCTTACATGCTGAGTGGCTTCTAAATGGTCATAATGATGAGGAGAAGTGTATTTCTGAAGCTGGAATTACTGTGTCAAATGGGTTATAGGAGGAGAGTCACTGGTGTCATTTTTAAGGAAGGTATTTCTTGTTGTTGTTTGCAGTTTGATAGCCTATGTAGCTGAGAGATTTCCACTCCTTAGGTGTTGTGTTCCTCAGTGCTCTGTAAAATTGGCTGTGTTCAGTTTCTGCAGGCAGGGGGAAGTTCTTTATGTGAGAGTGGTGAGGTGCTGGAACAGCTGCCCAGAGAGGCTGTGGATGCCCCATACCTGGAGGTGTTCAAGGCCAGGTTGGATGGAACCCTGGGCAGCCTGGTGTAGAATTAAATGTGGAGGTTGGTGGCCCTGCCTGTGGCAAGGGGGTTGGAGCTTCATGATCCTTGAGGTCCCTTCCAACCCAAGCCATTCTGTGAGGCAGTACTTAAGAGATAGCTTTATGGCATTAGGCAATGAGAAAGCAACATATGTGCTGCTCCAGCTGTAAAAGAAAAGCATGGCTTGCAGTGGCTGGCACAGTGCTGTTTACATAATGAATGCCTGCAGTTGGCTTCCCAAGGGTAGATGAATTTGTGGCAGGAGCTTATTTTCAGGTGGAAGAACAGTGACTTGATACCACTTGAAATCACATATCAGTATTTATTGCTAATCATCGTATTGTGTTGTGGGGTTTTGTTTTATCCCCAGAGGTTGTCAGAAACTTCAGCAGTTTCACAAATGGTTTCAGAAGAGCATTTCCTAAATTCATCTGATGATTTATGATGGGGAGAACATTTTCTTTGTCATTAGGTTTTCATTCCAGGAATCATCTGGTTAGGGAACAGACCCAACCCTGCCTGATTGGGTAAAATGATGAATGGTAATAAATAGTATGCCCTTATTTTGCAGAAAACCACTCAGGAAATATTAGTGATTGATTTTAGGGCAATCATTTGCTGGTTAGCAAGCATTTAACAAAGTAAAAAGAGTTAAATTTGCTAAGGTGACATATCTACAACAAACAATTATAGCCAGGGCTATTTTTACTCCTATGGTGGGAGAGTATTTCACCCTGAGTGTGGTTGAGGTTAAAATCAATTCAATAAACAGATGTAAGCTTCCTCTGCACCAATGCATTTTTCCCATTGAATTATTGTTGAATCATAATTTTTTAGGCTATCATTGAATGTAATTGTTTTGAGGGCCTACCCCTTGTGCTCCATCCAAGTTGCCAACATACTTTTGATTGTAGTCTTGATGTCAGAGTGACCTCAGTAAGTGGCCTTGCTGATGAGTTTATTTCCCCCTGTCTCCTTCCCTTTGCTAGTGACATTTTTTAAGGGCCTGGGGATCAGTCTCTTGCAGCAGCCCTCGAATCTTTGTGTAGTTCTTGCAAGTGGGAAGTCAAGTCAGTCCCCAAGCAATGTATCAAATTCAGCACTACTTTAGCATTTCTTCTTCCCTTTGCAGACAAAATGTCAAGGTCAGTGTTACAGTGCATTACTCAAAAGCTTACAAAATATTTGTTGCAACTCCTTTGGGCTGGTAGCTGAAGCTCAAGGAGCTGCTTGGCAGGGTTGTGTCTAACAGTGGTGGTGTCTGAAGAATACAGCTCTCTGGGTTTGATACGGCTTTCACTATGAACAGCGCGCTGCACACGACTGAACTTGAAGGAAGAAAAAGGTGCTGAGTGCTAATTTAACACCAAACAGCTTTTGGCTGCTCTTCAGGGCTGGTGTTGAATAGATAAATAGTGGAGAACACTGGAGTGGGGATCATTGTCATGTTTCTGCTGTGAGAGCAGCGTGTCTCGTCTGTGTGAAGAAAGAATCTGGCATTATTCTTGCACAGAGAACTGAACAACTTGCATACTTCTTGTTTGTGGTTGTGGAGGTAACACAGAGAATCCTGGAGGTGGGAGGTCTGACCCATTGTCAGGGCGTTAACAATGTAGGATCTGATTGTGGCTATTGAAGTGTTTGTCCAGCAGATTTTCCTGGATGCTTCTACCTCATTTTCTCATCCTTCTCTCTGCATCCTTTTCTCCTTTAAATCCTGGCTTTGCTGTTGTATTCCTGTTTCTCTCAGCAAAACTAAATGAACCTAGAGATAGGGAGCAAATAAATACCCCACTAGTGAATATGGTGTTTTGTCAACATGAAGTAGCTAACCTACTCTAAGAGGGTGATGTGTAAAATACCTTGCAAAAACAAACCAATCCTTCACTGGATCAGGCCAAGACAATGACTTAGGAACTGAATTAAAGCTGTTTGCAAACATGGGATTATTGCTAAGCATTGCTGCAAAGAGTGTCCTTTTCTGAAGCTGTTAGGATAAGCAGCCATTAATAGGTATGCTCTGCTCACAAAGGGGTTAAAGGGTACTTGCATGGTAAACAAGTCCAGGCTAAGTTTCTGTGCTCAGAGATGTGTGTTCTCTTGGAGTGTTTTTGCTCATTATATGCTAAGTAGGAAGGAAGGAGTGAGTCAAGAGTGGGAACAGGTGCAAAAAGAACACACAGAATGATTTTTGTCCTAGAAATGCTAACTTTTCTTAAAGGCTTCGAGGGAAGTATAAGAGCTGCAAAGAAGCATTACCAAAACAAGTGCTAGGCCCTCTAGAAACACATCTAAATACAAAGGCAGTACTGGAATGTTTATACAGGTAAGTTTTCTGCACTGGAATTGAGGTTTCTGAAAACCCAGTGCTTTTGGAGGACAAAAAGAGCTGCTAAGAGCTCTGGAAAACTTGATTTGGATGCCAGTGGAGAGTTATTTGGCTTCATCTTTCTTGAAGATCTGACCCATTGTTTCTGGGAACTCAAAATCCATGGAACTACTTTCTCATTTAGTGTTTTGTATGGGGAGCTCTGATCTTTATCTGTGACGCTGTCAGTTATGTCTGTCACAATTACGAAGTTATTTGTGCAGTGCTTATTTTAAATCGAAGCTGTGTAGACCAATTAAAATACTTGGGGTCAGAAGGAGGGAAATGAGAGAAGTTGGTGGAAAAAATCACTGCATTCCAGCAAGCATTTCCTTCTGTGTTTTTTAATCACATCTTTACTGAGGATTTAATAGGAGAAGAGGTTTCCAAAATGCTGGCTCCAAAACTGGGAGAATCCCTGGATCTGATGTTGAGTGTGCAGTAGGAGGGAGACACTGACAACAAACAGCTTTTGATTTGGGTCCGTGGTAGAATATTTGGAAAGGAAAATAAGCTCTTGTCAGAGCTCAGAAACTTCACACACGAGCTGGCAATACCTTCAGCAGGGACACTGTTGCCATCTGAAGAAAATTACTGTCAGTTTGGCCCAAGTTGTTTTGTTGTTTTGGTTTTGGCAGTGTTTTTTTAGGGGGGAGGGAGGGGAAAACATGAGCGGGGCGGGCTTCCATGCATGGTTAGACTTCTCAACACCTTTGCAAATCTAACCCTTGCTGCAGAGTCCATGGAATCAGTTTCTGCTGATGAATTCCAAATGTGGGTTTCATAAGTTTCTCCTGAGGGACACAAGCAGACTTCATGGGCTGCCAGCTCCCAGAAATATGCCCTTGGATTGCGTGCACTTATTTGGACATTTTGTGCAAATGAATGATAAAATGTTCAACTGTGTTGGCCCGTCCTAGCTCTCTTGGCTTTGCCCATGCTTTAAACCCCTGTGAGTGGAGTGCTCCTTGAAACAAGCAACTGATTAAGGAGACAACGTGAGATTTGGGCTCTATCCTGGAGGCATTTCTGAGGAGCCTAGGGTCAGACCACCCTCAGAGTGGGCAGAACTGAATCTTTCAGATGCCCCTGGCCTTCCAGCCTCAACAGAATCAGAGAACCATAGAATGGCCTGGGTTGAAAAGGACCACAATGCTAATCTGATTCCAACCCCCCTGCTATGTGCAGGGCTGCCAAGCACCAGACCAGGCTGCCCAGAGCCACATCCAGCCTGGCCTTGAATGCCTGCAGGGATGGGGCATCCACAGCCTCCTTGGGCAACCTGTTCCAGTGAGTCACCACCCTCTGGGTGAAAAACTTCCTCCTAATATCTAACCTATGAACAAAAGGAGCAATATGAACAATACTTGGAAGGGCTCGTGGATTTCCTCTACTAAAGATTGTTTGGTTTTCTTCTCAGCCTTTTGTGGCTATATCCATTTTGTGCCACGTGTTCCTGCATCAGCTGGTGTGCCCAGATGGGTAGCTATGTGAAATGGAATCAAACAGCAGACCAAGGACCCTCTCTGGTCTGTATCCATCCTTTCCTCATCCTGAGGTACATCAGAACTGTGCTGCCTCTGTTGCCAGGGAAATCAAAGCAGTGTTTGGCTTGGCTTGCACTGTATCAGGGGTCAGCATTACTCATTCTGTCAGAGGACAAATACATCTTTCATTTTTTTTCCAGCAGAGAAGTGAAAGTGTCTGCATTCACTCTTCTGGAATAACAGAGGTTGAAGAGAGCCCCCATGTTCCAGGAGGGACATTGCAGAAGTCCATTTGCCACTCTGTTGTTCTGTGACCAAACCAGGTGCCATGAGAGTGGATGCTCAGGGTTAAATGCTGGGATCAGGGTTAAACGCTGGGAGATTTTTATTGGCAGGCAGCATCCCAGACTCAGTTTTCTTCAGGTTTCTGTCAGAGAGGGGCCACGTTTCCCTTTTCAGCTCCTTTCCCATAGCCTGGTAATTGTGTGCCAGAATTCATCTACCCTGCTGTCCTCTTTCCCCAAGGCTCTCTCAGCCATGGCAGGGAGTAGGCAGGATTGTTAAATGATTAATTGCCTTTGGTGGAGTTATTTTTAACCTGAATCACTTCAGTTACAGAGTTTGTACTGCAGACCCACAAGCACTTCTCTTGTCCAACCCCAGAAGGCTGAAGTGTGGAAGTGGCCTGGGAATTGGTGGTCAAGGGATAATAGGAAACTTCTTCAACAGGCTTCAATGCCAAAGCCAATCATTTAACTGACTCCCAACACTCAATATAAAGTTTACAAACATCAATAAATGGTTTGGCCCTGACTTTAGAGGGATGGGGGGAGCAAGGAAAGAGGTTTCAACCACTGGGGTTGCCCTGTTCCATGTAATGGGACCAAGATGACTTCTTACTGGGGGCAGAACTCAATGCCCTTGCAACCTGGCTTAGCCTTAAGTGCTAAACAAGGCTAGGGAGGAGTGAGCAGCCGGCACAGCACCAAGAAACGTGCAGCTTGTTTGAAAGAGAGGAGGAATATCTTTGGCCTCTCTCCACTTGGAAATAAATCATTGCAGTCCTCCACATCTCACAAGACAAAGGAAACTTTTTGCATGGTCGTAATTAGCAACACATTGTACTACCACAAAGGCGTTCTTTTGTTTGGTATTTTGCAAGAGAGCAGAGCAAGCTTTGTCCCTTCCTGTGCCACCCACTGCCCCCTTTGCCCTTTGGCTTCTCACCCCTCGCACCCCAAAAAGGGTGGTGAATTGGTGTCTTGAATTGATGCTCTGAGTACCTAAACTGAGTTTCTGCCTTTCCTTGACATAAAAGGGGGGAAAAATAGGGAAGTATTTGAGAGCTTTGATCCAGCTGGAAGTTTCTCCTAGACCCTAGCCTAAAGGTAAATACTCTGTCACTCTTCTGTGGCAGAAGGATGTCAGTTGACGATGACATCCTTGCAGCTGGACAATTTTTTTTTGCCCAGAATGTTTATATTGCAAATAAAATTAAGTTCCAAATCAACTGCCTTTGTTGTGACAGTATAGAGGCTTCTTAGTGGTATCCCTGCAAAGGTAATGATGGGCTCCACTCATGGTGTTGTTTGATGATCAGAGCTTCGGCTTTATAAAAGTCAGTTCGTAGTCCTTCTCAAGCCATATATAGTATTGCAACTGCATCTTCCCCACTTTGCAGGGACCCTGAAACAGGAGCTCCAGCTGGGTGCCAAAAAGTGCTGGCTTCTCCAGTGAGAGGAGAAAGTATGCTGGCCATTGGATTATTTAAATCTTCAGTCTGTCCTTGAGAGATGGGAAGTCCCAGGCTGAATGCCCTACTCATCAGTTCTCTTGATCTATTAAGTAGTGAGGGCTTGCTCTTGATGGTGTTCATCCTTCTAGCCCATGCCTTGGGAACTGAGTTTATTTTCAGGATGAAAAGAACTGGGCATACACTTGGTAATAGGTGAAGGTTGTGCTATGGGCCAAGGAGTCTTTAGCTACGGGAGAATAATGTTTTTCCTGTTTGGTTTAATTAGCATAGAGCTTACGTTTCACATAGAAATTTGACAGAGGACAACAAGTGTTCCTAATTGTTGGCTGGTAAAAACAAAGTAGAATCACAGAATCCTAGAATGGCCTGGGTTGAAAAGGACCACAATGATCATCTGGTTTCAACCCCCTGCTATGTGCAGGGTCACCAACCAGCACACCAGGCTGCCCAGAGCCACATCCAGCCTGGCCTTGAATGCCTCCAGGGATGGGGCATCCACAGCCTCCTTGGGCAACCTGTTCCAGTGCGTCACGACTGGTTTCTTGTTGTATTGCCCAGAGAAGGGGATTTTGCTGTCAAACCCAGCAGCCTGAATTCCTGGGTGAGAAAAACACATTAGTCCAGGAATCCATAGAGCAATAGGTCTTCAAAATGTGAAAATGCCGTGTACCTTTCAGAGTCTCCCAAAGTCCCATAGGAAGTCTTTGCCTTTCTGTACTGGCTGCCAGATTTGTACAGAAATTTTCAGTCCTAGTTTGTGTGTTTAAAGGGCCTGATCCCAAACACCTTGACTCTGGGTCTACTCTGTGGCAGAACAGAAGTGGCCTCTGCCTATGTTTGTTAGCCATGTTCTGCTGTTTGATCTTATATTAACAAGGCTGGAGTTAGGTTGAGCTGTACGTAAGCTTGGATTTTTATTTCATTTCAGCCTGAGGTAAAGTTTGCTTGTTTGTTCCCAGAATAGGAAACCTGCCTGACTGAATTGTAGAAGCATGGTGCTCTTTGAAAGGGTAGATAGCAGCAGGACAAGGGGAAATGGTTTTAAGCTGAGGGAGGGAAGATTTAGGTTGGATGTCAGGGGGAAGTTCTTTACTGTGAGAGTGGTGAGGTGCTGGAACAGCTGCCAAGAGAGGCTGTGGATGCCCCGTCCATCCCTGGGGGTGTTCAAGGCCAGATTGGATGGGGCCCTGGGCAGCCTAGTCTAGTGTTAAATGTGGAGGTCGGTGGCCCTGCCTGGCAAGGGGGTTGGAGATCCATGATCCTCGAGATCCCTTCCAACCTGGGCCATTCTGTGAAGCAGGAATTCAGGAGCTCTAAGCTGGGATCTGCAGGTATATTCTAGCCAGGATATGCCAGCACCAGCCCAGGACAGCCTGCTGAGGTCGTGGCTCCTAAGCTTTGATGCAGTATCCTGTGAGAGTGGCTTGCTCACACTGTGTGGGCTTTTAGCTTGGGTCTCTGCTAGCTCAGGCATCTCTTCCCCAGGCTCTGTTTTGCTCCCTAAATTTAAGAATTGGATCCTGTGTTGATGGATGTTCTGCTTGTCCAGCAGCCAAGTACGAATTACTGCTACTTCCAACTGCAGTCTGCAAGCCAAGAGCTAGACCACATTAGCTAGGGAACCACTGTGTTTCCTGCCAGTCGCTGAGCACAGCCTGGGGCATCTCATGCCTGAGATGGATAGGGTTCAGCTGTTGAGAGGAAGAGCCCTTCCAGAAAAGCTGCTTATGAACTGGGGATAGAGGGAGAGAGGGCTCACAGTTTTAAAGTGCAGTGTTTGGGCGCTCTTCAGTTCTGTGACCCAGCCCAGCAGACTGCTGTGGGATCCACTGAGTAGCTGCGGGTGGTGTGTGGTGTCAGATGGCAGGAGGGAGGGCTGTGGTGATGTTCCACAACCAGAGAACGTGCCTCCAGCTGGGCCCACACTCATAGGAGCCCCACTGCAAGGCACGCTCCCCAGCTGCAAGCTAACACCGTGGTCCCTCCCCATTGTATGACCCAACCTACGGGATATCCTGTTTTCAGGGGTAAAGAAAGCAAGGAGGTCTGCAGAATGAAAGTGCCTCATGGTCTGATGAATTGGAGGCATGTGAGGCTTTGCCAGAGCAGGAGCACTGGGCCTGGGTCAAAGCAAACCTTAAGGGATAGCAAAGAGAATGCAAATCTGAAAGCGCCCTGATAAATAAATGTCAAAATCAACCAGCTCTGAGTTTGGTTTTGATTTTCCTGCTGGATCTACATTGTACTTGCTTAAAGAGTAACTAATGTTTATTTTTGTCCCGCAGTGTGTATTTAGGGAGCAACTTCAGAATCCGGCCAACAATTAGTAACGTTTTGAATGCTCTGGCACTCTGAATGGCAGCAATATAATAAAGTTCCTCTCTTTTTATGGTACGAATGTGTCCTGATGGTCATCTTTTTTCTGGAAGAAGAGAAAAACCTCATAATTATGTCTGTCTTCCTCCATTTTTAGGTCAGCTATGAGATGCTGGGGAAGATCCCCATCCTTAAGAGTCTTCGGTACAAAGAGAAGCAGTTGGGCAAGGATGTTACCCTCCAAGATGAACAGCCAGACTTGGCAAATGCCAACAAGTCAGCAGCGTTAAATGAGAAGGCAATGGCTGGAAATGCAGGACTGCAGGCTTCAGCGGGCTCAGCTCAAACAGGACAACAGTATGTTGAAAGTGATTCTTTAAGTCCCAGATTAGAGGGATCTGGCATGATTACTACCGTGTATGTAGGGAACATACCTCCCAACCTAAGAGTGAGCGAGCTGAAATGTGCTTTAAGGGAATTCCATGCAGCTCCTTTACGAGTGAATTGGCAGGGAGCACAGCACAGGGCTTTTCTCGATTACAAGGATAAAGCAACCGCAGAGAGTGCTGTATCCTCTTTGAAAGGCTTGAGCCTCGGGGGCAATACTTTGCGAGTCGAGCTGGCCAAGAATCAGAGAAACAAAGGGCAAGTAGAAATCAACAGTCAGAAACGAATGTGAATAGAGGAAAGAGAAAAAAAACAAAGGCGTGTTTTTATTGTTTTGCAAGAAGCAGACCTAAGTTTTCAAGGTTCTTAGTGTATGCTGTGATCTCCACAGGCTAAACAACAAAAGGCCATGTATTCAAATAAATGAGGCATACATCTCTTAGATGACTTGCCTGCCTCATTCCTGCAGTTGTGTGTGCAAAGTGTATTTGTCAAGCTAGTTGACAGAGGAGCCTTTTCTCTAAATGGTTATCCACAAAGTAACCACGCTCTCTGTATTTGTTTTCCATTGGCCTTGGGGGTGATTTGCTTTTCAGTGTACATCTGTTAGGCCTGGATCCAAAACTTGCCCTTTGGTAGCTGCGTGCAGCCACATGGAGGGAGGTGGTTGTGTTCTGTCATCTGCAGATTGTACCTGCGGATTTGTACTTGGGAGCTTTCAAGCCAGCTGCAAAAAATCTGTCTTAGGGTTTGCACTTCTGTTTACTGAGAAACAGGGTTTGCCTCTTGGGAATTTGCAGTATATTTGTCATTAAAATGGAGGAGGAGGGCTTGGCCTTTTTGTGCTCTTAAAGAACTGCTGTAAAAACACTGCCTCAGCTCTTGAGTTCTAGTCATAGCTATTAGGATCAGGTGGATGAGCGGGCAGCTTCCATCTCAGGTTTGATCTGTTAATTCAGCCCCGTGTAAAAACATCAATCTGGGAGGGGAAAGCAGATATCAGCTTTCTCCCTAAACACTTCAGGTGCCTTTTTCATGGCTGCAGATGATTATAAAACAGGTGCTTTTCCTCGTTGTCTTGTCTCTTATAACGTGGTGTGATTCCGTTGCCTCTGTGAAATCACATTAATAGATAATCATTTTAGTGGGGATAAAAAGCAGCCAAACGATGGTCAAAACCTGTTGGCTTCTATTCTATTTTTTCCTTCAGTTCCCTATTCCTGAAAAACAAGTTAAGTTTTGGCTGAACCATCCCTTCTAAACAGGAGCACTTTTGCCATTGATGCTGGGCACGTAGTCAAAACAAGCATCCAAATTGATTTTTCTTAAACTTGGAAACTTTTTATAGCCAGAGGGTACCATTATGTGTATTTTAAGCATGTTATTATGCCTCAGGGGTCAGACATTTTGTACAGCATTCAACAAATTCTCAGTGTTATCATGTGCAGATGGGCTCAAGGAAAGCATTGCTCCAACTTCTTGTAAGGTCAGCAAAGGAGAAGTTGCTGAAGAAATAGAGCTGTGCTCTTAAATGCTCTCTTTTCCTCCAGCTCAAGGTTATTTTTGGTATCACTTAGTCTGAAATCAGATGTAATCACTGCAGAGGCCCCTGCATCTTGTTTCAGTAGTCGTGTGCTTCAAGGATAAGAGTCAGGAGTTATGTTACTACATAAAGACACTCGTTACATCATTATCTTACAAAGCAGAAGAAGGAGAAGCAAAAAATAATCAGACATCACTGCCTCCCCCTTCCATAGCATGGCAAATTAAGTAGAGGGATCATATGATGTTCTTTTTTACCCTCCTAACACCTCTTGCTTTGGTGAAGATGCTGAGGTGACCTTAGCAGTTAAAAAGCATCATCCCACCAATGCAAGCTTCAATCATCTCAAACATCTTCGTGTGTATTACAGATTGAACTAACCTTCCCTGGTCACATGTGTGGGAAATTCATCTTCTGCCTTGTTTCCTCTTATTAATGACCAAAGCTTTGACACAGATAAGTATAAGCACTGTTGACCACTTAGGGGTTTATTAGGGAAAAGTAATGTTGTTGGGTTTTTTGCTTTTAACTAAGGCAAACAAGTCAAAAGAAATGTATAAGTGGCAAATACTTTGTATTCATACTCGAAGGCACTCCGGAGCATTCTTTTATGCTAACCTTGGTCATCAGTTTTTTGTTTGCTAGAAGCCACAACACACAGCTCAACGTCAGCTGACCTCCAAAAGTAATGAAATAAATAGAAGAAATCATAAAGGTTTTTTCTGTACTCTGATAGTAAAAGCTTATATGTTGGGGGTGTTAGATGTATTTGCTTTCCTTTTAGCAGTCAGTGGCCAGTTTTGTCTGGACAAGCATATCTAGATAGAGCTTTTTTCAGATGACTTTTCTCTTTGCAGTTGTGGCTCTGTGTACAGCTTGTAGCATGAACTATGTTAGACTGCTCTGCACGTAGCTGGTTCTCTGTATTATCTTCTGGCCTCCCACTTTTTTGAGTGCAATTCACAATCCAAGCCACGCTACTGGAAAGGTGTTAAGTAGACAGAGGTATGTAATTGTAATTAGGCTCTGAGGAGAAAAGTAATTACTATAAGCTTAAGCTAATGGACCGTTTTGAATGGACTGGAATAATGTTAATGCAGTGATAATTTCCAAGTTAAGCAGTCGTTTTTGATCCAAGTTGTTAATAAATGGCAAGATCATTTGGGCATCAGCGAATCAGTAGCAACTGTGCTGTGAGCAGGTTCATTTCTATCGTGTGCTCCAAGAGCAACAGCCTGCAGGAAGAAATCAGTGCAGGCAGCTGCTGAAAGGAGCCTGAAGCTACAGGAAGCTCACC
This sequence comes from Pavo muticus, assembly GCA_016647715.1. Taxonomy (NCBI): domain Eukaryota; kingdom Metazoa; phylum Chordata; class Aves; order Galliformes; family Phasianidae; genus Pavo; species Pavo muticus. The sequence continues at coordinate 266,802 of JACDJE010000182.1, forward strand.
GAGGTTCAGAGCACCTGCAGAGGTTTATAGTTTACATGGAGGTAAGCAGTAGTCCTCAGAAATAAGGAGGCTTGACTTCCCCACATTCCCACTGTTTTAGGGTGGCCTCCTTCCTTTCACAAGGGTTTTCTCCTGGCAAATGTGGCTGAAGAATATAACCTCCCCCCTTTGGAGGTGAGAAACCATAGGGAGTCCTATCTCATCTGTGCACTGCTATAGGATTCCCACAGTTGGAAACAAGAAGTGATTTTGAAGGAACTGAAGTATTTATATTCTGCAAAGAAAGGGAAAAAAGCAGCGTAACTTGCAGCAAAGCTGTTCTATAAGCTTACCTGTGAGGAACTGGGTGTACCTCATGCTTTCTGAAATGTGTTATATATTAACAGTTGGTAGGGCTTTGACCTCGTGCATGCTGAAGTCGGTGTGATTTCTGTCTTGAAGCAAGAGAAGCTGTGTTAAGAATGAGGCTCTTCCCACTGCTTAGGAAGCTGGTCTTCTTTAGCTAAGTGACATTTCAATGCAAGATGCTAAATTGCTGTTTAATTAAGTAATACAAGACTACCGAAGGCGCACGCCTGCATGACTTTCTGGCATCTCCAGCTGTATGATGTGGATTTTTTCTTACAGGCTGAGCAAGTTCCTGCTAAGGGAGACAGCAGATTTTGAAGAAAGAGAGAATGGGGCAGTTTGCATCTCTTAGGTCTATTGTTTCAGGCTCTCTGCATGCTCAGGAGGACGTCAGTTGTACATGAGTCGCTTCTGACTTTTCTCTCAACCCACAGAACTCTGAAATGTAATGCTTTGCAGTGAATCCTTGGGCTCTGATCTCATAACGAAACTCGAGGAACTGAAGCTTGCTTCTTTTTCACTTTGGCCCAGATCAGGAGCGTGCAAGGTATTTTACTAATGATCGAGCCACAGAGCCCTTCCCCCAAGGGGTTTACTGTCTGAATTAACAAGCTTTAAAGATGAGAACCTTTACTAAAGTGATACTTTGTTTTCTGCCAGTTGTAGTTGTGGCCCTGCTGCTAGCACCTAGGATGAGCTTGGCTACGTAGACATGGACGTGTCGCCTCATCTCAGGTGCCTACAGGGCACACAGCCCTTCTTTGCTGCACTATTGAAACACTAGCCTGGGACTTCCAAAGTCTCAGTGCTTCAACCCTCTGTAAACACCCAGAGCAACGGGGAGAACGTACATCTTACCAATTAACCCCATTCTCTTTCTGTACGAAGGGTGAGGTATCTTCATATTGTAAGGCTCTCATGCTAAAAACATCCACAATGGGAAAGAAGTACCTAGATGTTGCATAAAACACTAAAACGCCTTTGATAAATGGATGGTCTGCATTCAATAGGAAGTGAAGTGATCCCTAACGCAGACAGATTTCAGCCCACTTGCAGGAGAAGCAGAAGAGCCTGCGTTTCACTGCTGTGCAACGAGAAGAAAAGTTCAGCAGTACAATGGGAAATACTTTACTGAGCCAACTTTGTTCAGAAGTAATTAAAAATGAGGTCTTTCTATTCTCTCTGCAGCCTGATGTCCTCACTTGTCATGTGGTTCGATGCATTCTTTCCAGTTCCTTTCATGGCACAAAACAAGTTAGGATGTCGTTATTGCATGCCCCTCTCTTCAAGGGTTCAGAGGGGGAAGATGCTGAACAGCTCCGGAGGCTGGCTGCAGTGAGCAAACCCAGCCCAGCTTCTATGGCAGCTGAGAGGGTGCAGAGCCCGGCATTGACCACCCTAGGTGCTATATGAGCTTCCCAGAGTGATTCTACCCCCTCTGTTTGTCCTTTTCTACCCCCACTTACAGGAGAGATGCGAAGAGAAAATGCTATCAGATGGATGGAGGCTCTACCAGATCCATTAGGCTTGAGAACGTGGTCAGTTTGGAGGGGATTTTCTTTTGTTGAACGATATTAGTCACAGCGTGGTGTGTGGCACAGAGCAGTGAGGCAACATTGTGATCTGCTAACAATAAAAATGAGGTGGCTAACTGCCACTCAGCACTGAAAACTATACAGTCATGAGGGTTTTCCTTCAGACAGCTATGTCCATGCATTTCCTGGAACATGGACAAGGCCACACAGCTTCAATCCACCAAAGACAACAGTGAGTAAACAAGCCATGTTGCTGTGTAGTCTTCTCTAAGTGACAAGAGTCAGAGATTATTTGTTTCCATGGAGAGAACAAGGGGGAAAAAAAAATATCTCAACGTAGGGGTGGGAAGAGAGCAAAGCCTGCTCCTATGTGACACAGCCAGGTCCCCATCCAGCCCTCCAGCACCCATTCACATCAGTCCCTTGTTCCCTCACAGGAAGCAGTCTTTAAGGACAGATGATTTAGCTCATTATCTATCATCAGAGGCCAGTGAAATAAAGGGGGTGGTTAAATACTGGCTTCAAGTCATGTCTTTATGGTTGTTTTTTTTTCCCCTCTTTTTAATTTTATCTTCCAGCAAAGGAAGAAACAAACATTTTTTTTTAGGAGAGTGCTTTCATTGAAAGTCAGTCACTGCATTTTTCTCTTCAAGGGGTGAGGAGGGGAAGGAAAAGCATGTGCTGAGATTTCTCTCATTCCGGTTCCTTAGAAGGAACAGCCCCATGCAGCAGTTCTGGCTCTGGAGGAAACATCTGTGACTGTGGCCATGTCAGCCAGGCAAACATACCCCTCTGTGAGGTAGGTGCTTGTGTATGAATGCCTCTATTTCCTCATTGCCATCTATTAAAGATTATCTCTCTGCGAGAAAAGTGCACCATTTCCCATGTTTTCATGTGTAATGCCTGTGATGTCTGCTATAAACATCATGAAAAATTTCTCTGCCCCTCCACTTGCATAGGTATATAAAAGTCACTGCTTTTCATCTTTTAAAGCACAGCAGCAATGTTTAGGGCCGTGTATCCTGCCATTGTTCTGGGCTGGGCATCTAACTGAAGTCACTGGGAGAAATGACTTCAGGATACAGACCTATCTGGTCCATCTTTACAGCGGCCCCAGTAACATCCACATTTTTTTAGATGGAAAGATGAGGAAGGCAGAGTTGGCTCCTGGTAGGCTGCTAATTCCCAGCGCTTTGGGAAACAGCTGGAAAGGCAGGTTAGAAACCCATCAACTGCTTGCTTTTCAAATAAATAAATGGAAACACACAGCACGGTGGCTTTTTTTATGTGATGGGTGGGCATCTTGTTTCCTCCCAGCACCTTCTTTCTTCCCAGCAGAGCTGCAGCATCGCCATCTCTCTGCCTGGAGCCACCAGGCAGCCGTGCTGTGCCTGGCTATCGTGTGATCCCACAGGTCCTCCTGCTCCTCGAGAGCCTTCTAGTCAGTCAAAGCACACCTGCAAACCTCTCTCCGTTCCAAGGGTGCCAACCACAGCTTTCTTTCCCTATGAAACCAGACAGGGGACAGAAAATAGCAGCTTTCTAAGACGTGCCTCCTCCTGAGGCCTAGCAAATCACGCAAGTGTGTTGTGGCCCACCCATCCCATGCAGAAACACATGGAGCTAAAAGCATGGCTTTTTAAAGGAGTAAAGCAAACATTCAGGACGGCGAGATGAGAGGGAAAGAAAAAGGGCAGGGAGGGACGGGAAACGTTCATGAAACATTGCAAAAACCTCTCCATTTCTCAGCATTAGTGTATCCGTTGCAGCCACTCCTCAGTATTTTTGAGCAATCTGTTACAGTGAAGTTAATCATTCAGACAAGGGTAACACTTGCAGGTTTTCCAGAGGGATATCATGTTTTCAGAGCATTTCCAGGCACTTGTGCTGCTCACATTCCAAAGGCTGGCATTGCCATCTCTCTGAAGGAAGCGATTAGCCCAGTAGTTGATCTGCAGTATCTTTTCTACCATATAGGAACACAGTTGCTGTAGCAAGTCTGGCTCCAAGTGAACTCTTGGTACTTTTAAGTCCCTGCAAAACTTTCCAGGCTCTGACATCTTGCTTTTCCAGGTGTGTTTGCTTATTTTTTCAGTAATTAGCCTGAAGCTGAGCTGAGCCACAAAACTGCACTTTCTGTACCATTCCGGGTCTTTCAACTCCTGTTGCCTCAAATAAAGAAAGAACTATGTTCAGTGTAAGAGATACTGAAGTGTGGAAGCGCTGCCAGTGTCCACGCATCTCATTCTGTGACCAAGCAGGTTTGATCATGGTTTGGTCTCTAGAATGGACGTTTGCTCTGATATGTGTGCCTGTGGCTGTATGTGAAGCTGATATGTGAACCTGCAGGTGTCTAAGAAGAGGAGAATGATGTTTACCCCAATAATGGGGAATTGGTCTCAAAGAGCCTTTTATAAGCCTGTGAAAATAGACAGCCCTGTATCCCAGAATATCATAACGAGCTTTATTCCTTGTTATCATTCCTTAATAATCTTCTGATTGTAGCTGCTTACTGGGCAGGATGGATACTGGCAGTGGAAGTTAGTTATTTAAAACAACTGTGCTGCCTGCCTCTCTTCACTTCCTGAGCCAATCTGATAATGGTGTCTATGAAAAGCATCAGCTCATGACTGCAGAGCTGCTGGCACTCTGGGCATCTACTGCTCATTGTAGGCATCTCCTTCAGCCAGACACAGTCACCTGCATCAGTTATTATGTCCCTGAACGTGACTCCCACTGCCAAAGATTCCTTGGCACAAATGTGCGAATGCCAAGCTTGTATGAACCACCCTGGCACTCTTTTCCTGCAGAGCCTGGTGTCAGGCAGCTTCTAAGAATGCATGGAAAGTGAATAAATGTTCAATCTGGCCTTCTAAAAGCCTGTGGTCATCCCAAAGATTCAAAAGCTGTGATTCAGATCCATCAGAGTCCAAAGCTTCTTGGATTCAACAGAGAAGTCAGGCACCCAGTTTGAGCCTTCCCCTGCTAAGAAATATGGACCAAACTCAGCACTTGGCCTTCCAGATACCCATTTAAGATTCAGAGGATCTATTTCCACCAATGAAGTCTCCCAAAGTACCTGGTTTTCTGCCAGTCTGGGTAACCACCCCTGCCCAGGAGCATCATGTATCTGTACCAGGAGTATCTATATTCATGGGGTACTCGATGCTACCCCACACCACATGTCCCCATCTGTCCCACCTGGGTGCAGAACAGGCCTTGAACCAGAAGCATCCCATGCAGGAAGTCTGTTGGTGATGGGGCACATCAGGCATTTCGACTCTGAATCTGAGACGCAGTAAAGGCCTTCTCACCTTCGGGCTTCTGGATGCCAGAAAGGAAAATAAAAAGAAGGAAAGAAGGAAAGAAAGAAGGAAAGGAAAGAAGGAAAGGAAAGAAAGAAAGGAAAGAAAGAAAGGAAGAAAGGAAGAAAGGAAGAAAGGAAGAAAGGAAGAAAGGAAGAAAGGAAGAAAGGAAGAAAGAAAGAAAGGAAGAAAGAAAGAAAGAAAGAAAGAAAGAAAGAAAGAAAGAAAGGAAGANGATGGGAGAACCCCCAGAGCAGGGAGGGCGCGGGGGCAAACCTTAACCCCAAAATGGCATTGATAGGAAGTCACCCCTCTCCTGTCTGCCTGCAGATTTCGGGCAGTGCAGATAAACCCTCCGCTTAGCGATGCTTTCTATTTATCTCGGGAGCAGCGCATCGCTGATCCCCCCCCCTCCCCCCAGCCACACACACACCGAGCCACGAAATGGGTATTTTCACCGCTCTGAGACCGAATTCCCCCATTCTTCTCCCCCCCAAAAATCCATCCGGGATGGAGCTCGGGAAGCGGCTCAAAGAGACGGTGCAAAACCCACCTTCAGTACCAACCCCCCCAATGGGGAAATACATCTCTGCGCTGAAATCAAAGCTTTCCACTCCCGACAAAACCTCTCTAAGCGCCCTTTTCCCCCCTCGGAGTGTAGGTTATTTTTTCGGGGGTGTGAAGGTTCGGTTTCCGATGGATTTATCCCGTCTGGTGGACGCTGACGTGGAAATAGATGGCTCCGGTTTTCTATAGGCCTCGCGGTGGGAATAGGAGGAAAGCTGGAAGGTTTTCTATACGGCACAAAGAAACGGGGAGTTGAGTGCTGGACACGGGGGTGGGTGAGGGGGGGTCGTTGGGTCTTTATTGCTCTCCCCAGAAATAGAATCTTAGGATCACGTATAAGGGAAAGAAGAGCCGCCTGGTCCGGGCGAAGGAGCGGGGCTCGCTGTTTGCTGTTGTTTGCTGTTGGTTTGGGTGTTTGCATCGGGTCCGCCCCCAGCGGAGGGGAAGGGGGGATGGAGGGGGTAAGGGAGAGCAGGAAAAAATAAGAAGGATTGAAAGAAGAAAAGGAAGATCGGGAGCAACGGAGCAATTAGCCCAGCTAATCCCGGCCCGTTCTGTCCCGTTTTGCCGGACCCCGCTTCCCTCACGGCCCCTTCCCCCCCTCCCCTCCCTGAAAGCGGGCCGTGTTTTGTGTAAAAATAGACAAATCCGAGCTTTCTTCCTTTTCCTGCGCCGAAGGTATTTTTCCTCGCTAATTGCTTAAGTGAAGTCAACCCCGCGAGCAGGCCGCGTGTAACCCGAGGATGGAAATGGATCTAGGTGGGACCGGCGGGCGCTGCTCGGGGTGTTCCTGCCGCCCGGACCACCCAGAGAGAGGGGAGGGACCGCCGCATGTCCCCCTTCCCCCCACCCCTCCATCCCCATCCCCTCCTCCGCTGCTNAGGAAAGGAAAGGAAAGGAAAGGAAAGGAAAGGAAAGGAAAGGAAAGGAAAGGAAAGGAAAGGAAAGGAAAGGAGAGGAAAGGAGAGGAAAGGAAAGGAAAGGAGAGGAAAGGAAAGGAAAGAGGAAAGGAGAGGAAAGGAAAGGAAAGGAAAGGAGCAAAGAAAGAAAGAAAGAAAGAAAGAAAGAAAGAAAGAAGGAAAGAAAGAAAGAAAGAAAGAAAGAAGGAAGGAAAAAGAAAAAGAAGGAAGGAAATAAAAAATAAAGGGGCAGAAACCTCCCGAAGCAGCCGGGTTCGCAGTCACTGCTGGGGAAAACCCCTTCGATTCGGGGCGCGGTGCGCAGTGCGCAGCACCAGGTGGCGCTGCCTCCAAGGGAACGGCTCTGCTCCGCCGCCCCCGAGCTGAGCCCCGCATCGCCCCCGGGTCCCTCCTCACCGTCACACGGGGACCCAGCCGTATACAAGCAACAGGGCGGTAGATGTGCACATGCAGATCCATGGCAGCCCTAAGAGACCGGGAGGAAACACTTGGAGATGAGCGGAGGGGAGAGGCTACCAACGCGTCTTGCTGCCCGAATGCTCTGCTGTGGCACGGCCTGGCCATGCTGCAGCATGTCTGGGGACTTCTGGGTCCCCTGAGCTGCCCGTACATCTTGTGCCAAATCTGGTGAGAAACAGCAGGCCCTGATTCTTGCTGTGCTCCAAAAGTGCAGCACAACAGTGAGCAAATTGCCACTACTGAACGGAGCCGTATCAGCTGGCCACAGCTCGGATCCGGGCAGGGGGAGGTTGTTATGTGAGCAAATCCTGTATTTCTGAGCAAGCCTATTCCTCTTCAGAGGCTGTCCTCTTACAGGGCTCCGGTAGCATTTCTGAACAAGCTTATTCCTCCTCACCTCCCAGCTGAGCTCTCCTGCTCACACAAACACACACATTGAGCTTGTACAAAGGGTCTGGTTGGGATAACAGCTAGAATTTTCCCATCCCCTGGGACAACAAGGGAAAAAGCGGGTTTGTCTTGTGTAGAACAAGGGCTGGGAGCAGGAGCCTGCAGGGTTTCATCCTCTCCTCCCTGCTGTAGGTGTCGGAGATGGAGAGCTGCCTGTTTAGACTGCGCTCACTGGCTTGAGGAATATGTGGCGTCCACGGTATGCAGTGGTTCTGTTTTTCCAGGTCTGGTGGCGTGGGGTAAGGGGAACCGATGGGAGGGAGGGAAATGAATCACACAAACCTTTGTTGGGGACCAGATATCAAACCCTGCTCGGGCGGATTGCGAGGTGTCTGCCTGCCCTTCCCAGCCCTGCAAGACCGCAAGCTGTGAGCAGATCGATAAGGTGCCCGAGTCCAAAGCGAATCTGAAGGATGAAAAAGAACCTTAGAAGCGATAGTGAGATTTCAAGGAAGGAAGAACCACTTGGCAGAGACTGAACTCCTAACCCCGAGCCTTTATCTCGGCCACACCTAGCGCAGATATGTGCGTCAGGAGTCAAACCTCAGCCTTCAGCTCGCACACTGAGATGGTAACAGCGTGGCTCACCTCCAGCAGGGATGGCCAACACGCAACGGAGAGAAGGATCAGTCCACAAAGGCACAAAAACAGGGGAACCCCAATAAGCATTGCAAGTCGACCGCCGCTCATTTAACCATAACTACCCTTGAAGAAAAAACACCCCCAAATTAATTAAACTTCCCAGAGAGAGGCCTCCAGTAACTCTCATCAAGCCCTTCCTACCTGCCTTAATTAGAAAGCTTATGTGTGTGTGGCTAACTTTGCTTTTAATTAAGTTCATTACACAAAGCTCGGCTAATTAGTGCACCGTAACCTAATTTGCCTGGACGAAGATGGACATAAGCAGCCAAGCGATCAGATTAATTTGTATACATCTACTTTTACACGTGTGCTGCTGGTAGCATGCATTGATACGGACGCATTGGCCTACGGAGATGGCTGAAGCAGAATGCCTGGGGTTGGGTGTATCCTCCAACAAATAAACCCGAACCCTTTGCAGTAAGTTGAGTGCCCAGCGCATGGATTTGGCCCTGGGTTTAGGTGAACGCCAGCCCCCGGTTACCTGCTTTGATTTGATATGTTTTATATTTTCTACAGCAAGGAAAGGCTGCAAAAAGCTGCCCTGGGCTCCATGGGGTCCGGCTGGGAGGAGGAAGAGCTGAGAGCTGTGACCACACTAAGAGGCCCAGAGCCATCGGATGCCGCCTTTCGCTTTTACCTCGGGTGAAATAATAAACCAATACAGACAATAAAGAAGAAAATCACCTCCGGCTTGCCTCCCTCCGTGTCCCCATTTCAAACAGCTCCACACCACCAAAGGGGAAACTCTGCGACGCGCCGAGCGCCGCAGCCAAAACCAAGAGAGGACCTTTCAGATCTGCACAGAAACGGGACGTTTTTGCCCCAGACACAAGGAGCCCCCGGACTCCTCAGATAGAACTCCGCGTCTCACACCGCATTGCTCGTTTATTTGCTGCTCATACAGTCGTGAAGCCCACATACAAAGACCGTACATGTTTTATTTCGGTTCGATTTTGGGTTTTTTTTTCCTCTTTTTTTTTCCCCCTAGGGACAAAACGTACACAAAAGGGCAGGGCGAAAAAATAATAAAATAGAACACAAAACCAACCACATCATTACAGTTTTATACAGTGCAGAAAGGAATTAAAATAGGTGACAACGAACTGTACAAAGTCGGGGCAAAAACAAAAACAACGCACCAATAGATGGGGAAGGGAGGGGGATAATCCTTCATTATATATATATTTCTATAAAAACATATGGAGGATTGTCTTTACACAGAGACCGGGGTGGGTTTACAATTTACAGAGGTTAACTAAAAAAAAACAACCCCAACATCTATATGGCAAATATTGCCAACAGAGCTCCACCGCTTTAATACTGATCAACTGAGACTCCTCGTGTCTCCATTATTAGCAACGACGACGACGACAATGTAGAATAAATAACAGAAGGAGCGTGGCTGTCTCTTTTCAAAGTGCCTTATTCTCTCTGCATAGGGTCCGGTCCTGCAGTCTTTACGCAGGCAAAAATAAAAGGAGAGAAAAAAAAATAATAATAAAGAAAAATAAAGAAAAACGGAGATATCGATGGCTAAAAAATAATATGATCCCTCCGAGAGATTTTTGCAAAAAAAAATAATAATAATTATAATAATTAAAAACAATTATTTTCAAGAGTAAGGGCTGGATGGGAGCGAAGGGCCGGAGCAGCGCTGCTGTGTGTGCTCGGGGTGCTCACAGCCCCGGCTCCGGCTCTGCCCCTGAGGGAAGGGGCGGTGGCATCGCTCAACGCGCTCATTTAGAGAACTGATTTAGAAAGCTTCGTTTGCAATTTCTTTTTCTCTTTTCAAGGATGTGACCCGAAAACCTGACGTAGCAAACCTTTCAACGCAAACTCGCAGTCGGAGATTTCAAGATAAGGGGCAGCGGAGGGTTTGGGGGGACTGCTTTTTTTGTTTTCCTCCCCTCTCTTCCAGCCTACCCCGACCCAAGAGAAGAAGAAGCAGAAGAAGGCAGAGAGCGTCTTTGATTAAAGACACGTGGTGGAGGCCGGGCCGGCCGATGCTCAGCAGCGGGGCGCGCTCAGCCCCGGGGCCGCCCGCATTCGGCCCCGCCGCGCTCAGCGGTCCGCTCCCCGGGGGTCCCGTCTATGGGGACAAACGCAGTCTGCAGAACCCCCCCCCCCCTCTTTCCTCCTCCCACAGGGTCCTGGGTGGGAGGGGGGGGTCGTTCCCCGGGTCAGACCTCGGCGGCCTCCGGGAGGTGGTGGTGGCTTTTCCGCCCCGTCTCACATAACGCACGGCTTGATGTCCTGGTATGTCACTTGTTGGTGGTAATAGGAGCCGCTGCCCGCCGAATGCATGGAGGAGGAGGCCATGGCGTTGAAAGAGAAGACGAATTCCTTTCTGTCGCACATGCTCGGGGACTGGGAGTGATACCGCGGGATGCCTGCGGGACGGGGAGAGAAAACGGTCAGCCATCATCATTATATTTACCCAAAAAAAACGGTCGAGCGCTGGGGAGAAGGCGATGTCGGGAGGGGAACACCCCGCCGCCCGCGGATCCAGGTTTTGCTGCACTCCCAGCGCTCCTCGAAAATGCGGGCAGGTGCCGGAGAAAAGCCCGCAGCTCCGACCCCGCTCGGCCTAAGGACATTTCGTTTTGGTTTGGTTTTTAATTCGTATTTGTATTTATTTCGCCACGTTGAGCCTGTGCGCAATCCCCGCGGGGCGCGGAGCGGAATTATTCGGTCGCTCCCGACCCGGCGGCACAGATTGGGCGGAGGGGCCGAAGCCGCCCATGGAAACCCCCCCCCCTCTGCTTCCGCAGCCACTTCGGGACGGGAAAAAGGCCCCGAAAAATCGGGACTGCGCTCAGGAGGAGCCGCGCAAATCTGCGCCGGGCTCAGGAGGATCCCCGTTCATTTTTGGGTGTTGATTTGAGACCTTTCAGGCAGGCCTGGGAGCACCTTTAGGACTGAATTTTTGCTTCATTTCCCAGCGAAATTGGTGCGCTGATCTGCGGTTTATCGGCGGAGTAAGGCCGAGGTGGAGGCGGCGGGTCCCTGCTGCATTCCGCCGCCCTCGGCCCGGTTCGGCCCTGCACTGAGCTGTGCCTTTCCACCCTGCCTTCGTGCTTCTCCCCCACCACCGCTCCGCTCTACACCGTTTCTGCAGTAATTTCTCTCTTCTCGAAAACCGGGGGCCAAACGCAGAGACCCCAAACTCTTACCCTCCACGGCCCTGAAGCGATGCGGAGCGCTCCCCGCATCCCGAGAGCCTCCCCGGGCCCCGAGGTGAGCTCGGGCCGCAGTATGGATCCCAGCTCCGAGCTCCCCGTCCCTCCCCAGGCTCAGGGCCCGGCGGTCCGACGGCGGCCCGGACACCGCCGTCCCCCCGAGCAGCGGAGCAGAGGAGCCGTAGGGAGCGGGGAGCCCCCGCCACCGACTTCCGTATAGGCGGAGGGAGGTGAAGGGCCTGGAAAACACAAGCCTGAGAGGAGCGGATTGCTGCGGCGTGAGGCTGGAGGGACGGGGGGGGGGATTGTTAAGGACACGGGCGGCAGCCACTCCTATAGGAAAACCCCCGCTTCGCTGGGAGCCTCCTCGAAGAGCTCTGCGGTAGCCTCTATTGGTGCCCTTTCCTTGTCGTTCCGCCACCTCCTATTTGCTCTGAACCCCCGGGACCCGTCCTCGGCCTCCCCTTCCCGCACCCGCCGGGCCCGGCACAAGGAGCATCCACGCGGGACGCGGCAGCTCCCAGCCCCGCAGCAGCGACGGAGCGAACCCCGACGGTGAGAACCGCCGCATCCTCCGGCGAAGAGTGAAAGGACCGCTGCTTCCCCTCGGGGGGAGCTGCGTTAAACCAATCCCCGGAGCCGGTGACCGCGGATTCCCCCCCGCTTCCATCCCCGCAGGTTCTCCCACGCGCGTCCGCGCCTCACCTTGAAGCTCGGCGGTGTTGTGGCTGTTCTGATGCAGGTAGGGCTGATCGAGGGAATGCGTGGAAAGGCTGGAGGACAGCGGGTTGGCCGCGGGGTTGCAAGGCGACAGCGGCTGCTGCTTGATGTAGGAAGCTCCCGTGTTTAAGGCGGCCGAGGCGGAGGGAGCCCACGCAGAGGCCGAGCTGGAGTAAACCGAGTGCGGTTCCATCACTCCACCACCGGGCAGCAGAGGGGAGGCGGGCACGGAGCTCTCGTGGTGCGGGTAATCCCCCGCCGAGGAGCCGCTGCAGCTGCCCATGTAGGAGTGCCCGCCGTTGGAGGGCAGGTGGGGCACGGAGTGTCCCGCAAGGCCCATCCCGTCCACGTTGCCGGCTAAGTGGCCGTTCATCATGCCCAAACCCCCTTCGAGGGAGAGGCTGTTGGGAGGGCAGGAGAGCCCTCCGGCCGAGCCCTGGAAGCTGTAGCTGTCGGGGAGGTGGTTGAAGCTGAGCCCGTTCATCATGCTGTACATGGGCTTCAGCGCTTGGCATTTCCTCCTGAAGCCGCGGGGCCGGCGGCGGAACGAGCCCTCCTCGAACATGAACTCGCTGGCCGGGTCGATGGTCCAGTAGTGGCCCTTACCCGGGCGGCCCAACCCCTTGGGCAGCTTAATGAAGCACTCGTTGAGCGAGAGGTTGTGGCGAACGGAGTTTTTCCAGCCCTGGTAAGAGCCGCGGAAGAAAGGGAAGCGGCTCTGTAAGAACTGGTAGATCTCGCTGAGGGTCAGCCGCTTGGAGGGCGAGCTCTGGATGGCCATGACGATGAGAGCGATGTAGGAATAGGGCGGTTTCTCCGGCCGCCGGATCCCCGCGTTGGTTTTCTTCGCTTTAGGGCCGCCGCTGCCCGGGGCTCCGCCGCTGCCCGGAGCGCTGTTGCCGCCCGGCCCGGAGGGAGCGGCGGAGGCGGCGTCCATGGCCGAGTTTTGCGGCTGCTTCTCGGCCACGGAGGACATGGGGCCGTAGCTGCTGTGCACCGCGGGAGGAGGGGGCTGAGAGGACAGAGCCTGCTGCGCTTCTGCAGTCATCTACGGGCAGCTCCGCGGCGGCCAGCCCCGGCCCTCCTCCGCCGCCCCCCCCCACGCGCCCCCCCAAAAGGCCACCGCGCTGCTGGGGGCTCGCCGCGATCCCCCCCGACCCTCCTCCTCCTCCTCCCACTTTATCCCTAAATCCGAGCCCGGCTGCAGAAGGGGGGCCGCGGGGGGGAAAGCTGCGCTCGGCTGCCGCGAAGGAAAAGCGGGCGGCCTCCTCCCGTCCCGCTCCGTGCGCCGGGGCCGTCCGCGTCCCGCCGGGCCCCCCACCTCTAGCGGGGCCGGCGCTGCGGGGAGCTGCTTCCCATCGCGGTGGCTGTCGAGTCTGCCCCCGGCCCTCCGCTCGCCTTTTGCTTTATCTCTCTCCGCGGCGTCTGCCGCTCCTTTGACAGACGTAAGAGCGGAGAGGAACTCCCCGCCCCGAGCGGCTCCCCCACGCCCTCCCGGGCGGCCCCCTCGGCCCTCCTGTCCCGGCCCCTCTCCGCCGCTCCGCAGCTTTTAAAGAGCCCTTTCCACGCAGCGCTGCGGATCCCTGCCCACCTCCGGAGGGGGGGGGGAGCGGCCCACGCGTGACCGCCGCCGAGCGTGGGGTCCCCGCACCCACCCACCTC
>JACDJE010000182.1:288674-356653 GCA_016647715.1 Pavo muticus
AGAAAGAAAGAAAGAAAGAAAGAAAGAAAGAAAGAAAGAAAGAAAGAAAGAAAGAAAGAAAGAAAGAAAAAAGAAGGAAGAAAAGAAAAAGAAAAAAGAGAGGAAGAAAGAAAGAAAGAGAAAAGGCAAATGAACGCCCCGCAAAACCAATCTCAGGGCGCAGCCAGCGCGGTTTCCCAGGCAGGCAGCGCTGCCGGGGCAGAGCGGCGCGGCCCCATCCCGTCCCATCGGGAGGTGCCGTTCACCGCATCCCTCCGCACCGCCATCCGGGGGAGAAAAACCCCGAACCCCGCGTTGCGTTTTCCAGTGTGCTTTGAGGGGTTTGAAATCTCGGTTTGATGTTTAATAAAACATCAAACACAACCTCGCTCGCCTTTTCCTGGAGAGAGGAACCGGCGCTGTGTGAGCACCCCCAACCCCCCCCTTACCCTCGGGCAGGGCCACAAACGAGAAGTGCCATTTCACACCGATTTCACACCCATTTCACACCCATTTCCCCGGGGTTGCCGCTCCGCTGCTGCCCCGCGGCTCCGCGCAAACTGCGCGCCCGCTCCGCGCCTCCTCCGCCCGCGGTCCGGCCCCGCATTCGCTCGGCCGGCTCCGTAGGTGGCCGTGTATATTTTTGTTGAAGTAGTGTTTATGTTAATGAAAAAGGCTGAGATTACAAACAGACCACTGAACGCCCGGGATGTTGCTGCCGGATTGGTCTACGTTGTGTATTTTAAACCTAATCAGGAGCAAATATGATTTTTTTTTTTTTCCCTGTGTGTGTGTGTGTGCGTGCATTATTTTTAGCAGAAAGACGTATGGGATGTTTGGGGAGCCCCGTGCCACCCCTGTCCCTTTACCCCGTGATTTGGCAGCGGTGTTTTTTCCCTGCATGGCTGGGGAGGGAGTGAGGATACAGAGAGAGGTGTCAGAGCAGCTATCCGAGAATTACCCCCAAAACAACGAAAACGAACCCAAAGCTCCTGGAAAGGGAAAGGAAGGGCTCAGCTCACCTCCCCCGAGCTCCCTCCGACCCCATAGAGGAGTTTCCATGCGCCGGTGGCAAACGGGTGCGCGTCCCTAAAGCCTCGGCTATGGGATGGGGTACGTTTGGGTTCTTTCTTTGCCGGCTGTTGCTCGGCACAACCTGAAATCCGCATCAAAAATCCCCTCTAATTCGGCAGTGAAAAATGCCATTTCCAATTTGCCACGTTAAAAAACAGATGAATAGGCAGATAGATAGATAGACAGACAGATACACGGATAGATAGATTGTATATTTAGGATTTCAGCCCTTGTAAACGCAAAGTGAGCAGGAATCAGTTCATCCACTGCTTGAAAGCGGAGATCCGGAGGGCTGTTCGATTTTTCCTTCAGGAGGGAGCTGTGATTTTCTTTGATTTCAGAGCCTTTCAGGGTCCCTTTGATTCCGGTTTCCTTAACAAAAAAATCACTCCTGGAACCCCCTCAGCTGTTCCTATCTCTGCTTACATTGGCGTGCTGGTGAAGGTTCAAAGAAAATAACCCGATTTTTGCAGACGTTCCTCTGCTGATCGATCACTCCCAGCACAGAGGGATGCATTTGGGGTCCCGGCAAAAGGGTTTCTCCTCCCTGACAGCTCTGCAAGCAAACGTGCGGCGGCTTTGGCATCGCCTTCCTTCCCAATATTTGCCTTTTGTGGGCAAAAGCTGTCGGTGGAGCAGAGCTCTCCGGCACGGCCAGCCGGAGGATTTGTGAGCTCCGATGTTTTACTATTGTTATGATTCCTCATTGACTGAAAGTACAAAGAAAATCGCCGTGTAAACAAGTCGCCGTCTGAAGGGGATGTGGGCGAAATTCGGGGCAAGCAAAACCTTAGCAGGGATTTAAGGGAAGAAGGGAAACAAGGGGAAAACATGACAATCCCGTGCAAGGTTTTCTCTATGCAATGGCATTATCACTTCGGAGCTGTGCAGGGCTTTTTTTTCCCCTTGTTTCATGGGGCAGAGGAGAGCCCTAAAACGGCTTTTTCTCCCTTAGAATAACTGGATGGCATCGATCTGTCTCCCCACAGAAAGAGGTAGGTTCCAGCATGAGGCTTAGGGGGTTTCTTGGTTCTCCCACCTGGAATTAGCCATTTTTCTTCCACGAAACTCTATTTTTAGCATTCTTTCTTTTGGGAGGCAATCCTTTTTTATACCTAGCAACGTTAAGCAACGCTGCAGAGGGATTGTCAACACTACAGCATTTGGCACTGGGGAAAACACCACTGCTGTCAGAACCAGGTAGGCCCAGCAGAGGTGGGGGGCAGCAGTGTGGGGGTTGGCACCCCTCAGCACTCACCCCCAGGTGCTCACCTCATGGGCAGCCCCCACGGCGTGACCCACTGAAGGATGGGGACAGGGGGCTGTCCCCACTTCGGCACACACACGCAGACATGTGCACACACATGTGCACACGTGTTCACGCCCACACCCTCCTCTAACCCCGCATCCGACCGCGCCGCTCCCGAGCAGCTCTAATGATGCCGCAGCACCAGCGATGCGGCGCGAGGCAAAAAGCAGATGAAAGTGATGTCACATTAATGTCAGCTCACAACTCGAGCCCACACAGCCTTGATTGCTCTTATTAATCTTGCCAATTTGTCTGTCAGCACTCAGCTAATCCCTAAATAGCCTCCCAACAGGTGCTTTATGCTTCCGCCACATCGCTGCTCCCCGGCGTCCCCCCCCCCTTCTCCCCCGAGCCCCGGAGCCCTCCTCGGTGACACCGACTCTCTCCTGTCCATCTGGGAGCGGCTCCTTCCCCGGGAGGGCTGGAGGGGAGAGAGGCGGCTTTGCAGATGTTGTTTAGTCTGTGCACAGAGGGCGCGGAGCTGGGGGCTTCCAAATGGAAGCGATGGGAGGCAGGGAGGGGATGCTGGAGAAAATCACCTTGGGTTGAGTGAGGGTAAACGGGGGACGAATAACACCCCCCCAACCTGGGGTTTGCTCACATCATTGTGAATAACTGCATCTAGGGCACGCGATGCTAGCACGATGGTTGCACTGCTTGTATGTATCGCTGGCTTGCTGGTTTTATTGAGAAGGGGGGGGAAAGCGTAGCGCAAAACTGAAGCTGCAGTGGAAAAGCCACATTACACCCTGAGCAGCTTTATCCTGCAATTAAGCCAAGGGTCAAACATTTCCTTTGCTGTGCTATCAGAAAATCCGCTGGCTTATTGCAGTGTATATTTAGCCACGAAGTTCCCGCTGAGCTCTGAGTGGAAGGCTGAAATTATTGTGCTCCATCCTCCCAGCGCTCTTATTTAGCGCAGTAGTTTTAAACACAGGTTTTGTGTGCAGGAAACCCTACGAACCACTAAAGTGGAGTGTAAGCTGCTTTCCTGCATTAAAAAAAAAAAGAGGGAAAAAAGGGATATATATACATGTATTTTGGTTTGGCAGCTCGCTGCATGGAGCAGTTCGCACGCAGCCTTCAGCCCCATGCGTTGCAGCTCACCTGGGGGATGCTTTGCTCTGCAGGAGGAGCTGCCAAACCCGGCTCTGCTGGAGCAGGCTCCAGTTTTACATCCGAAGTTGGCTCGGGCTGCTTCCAGCCCTGCGCTCAGCACTGCAGGAAGGAAGCTTTCAGGGCATCCTCCACTGCTCTTCCAAGAGAGTCACCAAAAGGGGAGCGTACCCGCTGCTAGCGCTTGGGGCTGCTCATCATTAACCCTTGGGTGCTCCAGATCAGATCCTAAAAGCCCTCTAAAAACACCATTCACAACCGCCAAGCCGTTTCCCTCCATCCTGACCTGGATTTATTATCGGGAGACAGAAAGATTTTTCCTTCTTTCTCCCCATCCATTTGTTTCAACCAATAAGATGATCCATCACAGCGTGCTGGAACCGACCTACGATCCGGGGATATTCTTAGATACTCAGCATGTCAGGAAACGGCTCGCAGCCCCACTTGATGCAAATATTTGGACGAGCGAGAGGTAGGAAGGATTGTCCAAATGTTTACTGAAGGCTGTTGATAGCCCAAGGATTTATAACTGGCGCATAATGCCTGCCCCCACACAGCTCCTCTAGCAGGTGCATCCAGTTTCAGCATGACACGTGGTATGTGCACGCTCTGGGAACGGGGATGCAGGAGAAAGTGCTTTCACAGGTCTCGCCTCCCTCCTCCCATCTCCATTGAGGTTTGGGGAGGCAAGACGGGAGCCCAGGACCAGTTCTGGTGATAGAGAGCCCCAGCAGCAATTCACATCTGAAGACAGAACGTAAGCATTGAGCGCTTTGGGTTGAAATTTCCCAAGTGAAACCAAGGCTCTGAATTATTTAGGCCTATTGTCACATTCCTTCAGTGCTGAGATAGAGAAATTCACATCATTCGAACTATTGCTCTTTCCATTTCACTTCCTAACTCGCACCACCAAGGTTTGATCTCCTTTGGGAGCTTACCACTGCTAATTGATTGGGTTTAACAACTTCTGGTGTCCAAGGAGCTGCAGTTTTTTGGTGGCTTTGAGGACCCCAGTGGAAATGCCCCAGCACCCACTGCC
Source organism: Pavo muticus (assembly GCA_016647715.1). Lineage (NCBI taxonomy): Eukaryota > Metazoa > Chordata > Aves > Galliformes > Phasianidae > Pavo > Pavo muticus. Next base: position 293,192 of record JACDJE010000182.1, read on the forward strand.
AGGCAGCCCCTACACCACCAACAGAGAACAGCACGCTCAGAGCAGGGCACCTTGATCAACCAGATTTGGAGATACACTCAAGGAAAGCTTTAGTACCTTGCCCAAGGCCAACGAGCAATGGCATTCAATGGCAGAAAGAAGTCAGTTTGCTGATACCCTGTCCTGCGTAACTTGTTGCTTAGATGCCCTCAGGTTGCAGGGAGACCTCAGATGGCTCCAACACAACCTCCTGCTCAAAGCAGGTCCATGGCCCATGCGAGATCAGTCCGCTGTGGCTTTGTGTAGCTGAGCCTCGAAAACCTCCAAGGACAAAGCCCAGCAGCCACACATACGGATAGTCCAGGCAGCAGAGGAGCTGATGGTGCCCTTGTGCCCATCCAGCCAGGCTCTCAGACTCTGACATCAGCTCAGTGGCTGCTTTGTCTGTAAGCATTCCTACATTGCATTACTGAGAATCCTATGGAACAGCAGAAATGAGCACGGAGCTGAGTCACTCAAGTCTGCTAATCGCCTTTTCCTCAACCATTTAGTAGATTTTGACTACGCTAGGAACAAGAACACATGCACTTAGCATGCTGCAGACGCCCAGACAACGTGCTTTTCTGTGTAACGAGCAGCAATTGTATCTGCTGCAGAACAGCCTTTAATTCATTGCAGCCCCGGATGGCAGAGTTTGCTGACTGCTCAGACAGAAATACAATGGCCCTATTGTTTTGCTAAGGGAAGATTTCTTTGTTGCACGCTGATGTGTAAACTGTATGTTTTCTATTTGTTACCTGATTCGTTTCAGTGGAATCCCTTAGGTAGGCTTAAGGCTGTCTGCTGTCCTGCACTGGAGCAATGGGAGAAACTCTGGGAGGCTGAGGACCCAGTTATTAGTGTTACCTCTATTTGGCTTGCTTGGAAAGAAGGAAGAGAATTTGGTGTTCTTCATGGGAGCAGAAATTGAGCAATAAAATATATGGGGGAAAAAATTAGTAAGTGCTCAAATTCCAAAGTCATCTGCTGTGCTCGATGGAGGTTTTCTTTATGTATCAAAAGAATTCGGTCCTGGGTTTGGTGTCACGTTCTCAGTGTGACCTTAAAAGCGTAGCTGTAACTCAGACTAATCCAGATTTCTCTCTCCTTGAACCTATTTCTCAACAATCACCCAACAGTGTGGAAATGTGTTTCCTTGATGAGAATCTTGAGGCATCAACGGGCCCCAAGCCAGAGGGATTCTGCACATGCATATGGTGGTCATCTTGTGCACAGCCCAAAGCCTCCTTCACAGCTGTGCCAACCATGTTTCCATACCAATCTCTCCAGTTTCTCTTAATGTTAGCAGTGGGATTATCTCCCTGGACTTGCTGGGTTGTGATATGGGGATAGTCTCCCTATAGGTCTCCTTCCACAGGTGCTCCTCTCCCCAGACCCTTTGTGTAGATGTGGTAAATCAGGGGTTTAAGAGATTGGGAAAAGGATTGGATTTAAGGCATTGCAGCCCAAAAATACAATCCTAAAACCTGAATTTGCCTGTCATCTGAACCCAGATGCATCCACATTGCATGGGGGCAACAGCAAGCTGGAGCAGAAGAGGGGATCTTCTGCAGATATGTTCTCCGGCCTCTTTCAGAGCAGTTTTAGGAGAGGAAGAGTATGGATATCCAGTTAAAAACTGCAAAACCAGTAGGATCTGGGCCAGGCTTAACCAAAGCAGAAATAAATCAGCTCAGTCACTGGTGTGTTTCAGTGCATTTGGGCTTAGAGGCGATGTGGGCGATGGCTTGTGGTCCAGACCAGCATGGTGCTTTTAGCTATATATAATTAGATGTTTTTTCTGCTGCAAACCATTACTGACAGATTGAAAGGGCTTTATTCCGCAGGATTTTTCCTGCCTCATCTGCCAGGGAGCAAGCAGGCCTCACTCAAACTCTGCTTCGTTGGTGTAAATCACAGCATGGGGCTACCTTATCTCAGCCAGAGCCCCCGTGCAGGAATGCTGCTCTGTCCAGCCCTCAGGCCACCCACCCCTGATCCCAGGCTCCAGCATCTGCTCCAGGCCCAAGCTCTGACCCTTCAGAGACATATTTTTGCAAGGTCAGGAGGTTGGGTGGTAAAAGGGGAGTGGAGAATAGCAGGGGAACAGTGAAGGCTGGCTCTGCAAAGGGATTTCAGGAGGATGTTTACACTCGCCATTAAATGCAGGCTTGAGCCTGTTCTCTTCTCCAGATTCACTGCCCATCTGCACTGTTTGCATGCAAGCATGCATGAGGCACAGGCATGGTCCCAGCTTCAAAGCCCTCTGGATGAGGGTGGTCCATTCATCCTCTGCACCCTTGGGCTTTGGTTGTGCAACTTGGGCCAAGAGGAGCAAGGCAGGGGCAGAGAGACAGCCAGCCCTGCTGGGCATCTCTGGGTCCTTCACAGGGCAACAAGAATGCTTTCAGCACCAGTAAAAAAGTCATACAGAAAAGCCATATGGAAGAGAGGTGGAAGAAGGGCTGGATGTGGCTCTGGGCAGCCTGGTCTGGTGGGTTGGCGACCCTGCACATAGCAGGGGGGTTGAAACTAAGTGATTGTTGTGGTCCTTTTCAACCCAGGCCATTCTATGGTTCTATGATTTATGACTGGGTCAAAGAATGATTTCAGGTGGAATTTTTCTCTGAAATTTCTGCTTTTGGAAGGGCCACATAACTGCCTTCATCCAAGAAACAGCTGCAGAGGGGTCTCTGGACATGGCCTGATTGCCATCAGGAATAAGGAGAGACATCACTCCAGGAGACATTTCGATTAAGAGAGATCATTCCAAGCAAAATTCTAATTATCTTAAACTGTTAAACTGAAAATGGGTTTACAAAATGACTTTTTGCACAGACATTTGTGTATAAATTTTCTCCCGGATGAAGAGGCAAATGTCATTTCCTTTCCTATACGAGCTGATCTCAACATAGGAGATGAAGACTCCAAGCTTTTCCCAATGAAGTTAAGGGTTTGCTGTCCAATAGAGTGTGTTGTGTGGTGAATTTTTCCCTAACTACTCACTGAAGTAAACTATCCCAACTGCTACTGAGCCTTTCAGCGAGTGGTTGAATCACTAAGCCTGAGCTCTGGGAAGCCAGCCCCATCCATCCCAGCCCAGGCTGCACCTCCCTGGGGCTGGGTGCCATCCCCAGCGATCCCATCCCCATCCAACAGCCCCGGGGCCAAACCACCCACCGCAGCATCCATGAGTACAACTCCCATTCCAGCCCTTGCTTTCCTACATGGGAGCTCGCATCCTTCCCTCCTCCCTCCGCCCTCCCTGGCGGTGCAGCTGCTCGGCTCTGCGAGGGAAAGGCTCCCAGATGTGCTTGAGAGGGAGCGGGCAGAGTCCCGAATTCCACTCCGTGCTGAGCGGACTCTTTGTATATTTTGTTTTAAGGAGAAAATATGCATTGAGTCCTCGGAGAAAGGCTGGGGACCAGGCACGTCCCTGTGATCACACCGAGCGCAGGGACTGCAAGCCATCCACCCTTGGCTTTTCACTGCTTGTGGGATGGCAGCTCTCGGCACGGTCAGCAGCTGAAGCCCATCTGCATTACACAACAGGTCCCTAAACCCTTCGCTGGCTCAAAGCACCCTTCCAGAAAACGGGATTTTCTGCTAAAAGAAACCCAAAAAACAGGCACCTAATCGCCCACATTTGGTATTTTTGGTATTTTTGGCTCACGAGCCGTGTGCCATATCAGATCAATAAATATTCACACACTCCTAAATGCTTTGTGGAGTAGGTTTCATTGCATTTCAAGCTCGTTTAGCTGTGGCACTTGGTAGCTACATGGCTATTGCGTGAGACAGTACATGTATGAAGTGTTGGCCTTCATTTAGTTAATCACTTCATTGATGTGCGATATAAAAATAGTATGAAACTAATTGTTTCCATAGAAACATGAACCCAGCAAATTATTTTGTATCGCAGCTTGGCAAAAGAAAAAGAAGAAACTGCTGTAATTGTTCCCATTAGAGAAACACAGAGGATTCATGCTCAATCTCTACTACACTCAGCCTCACTTCTGCTGTGAATTAAGGGAAGAAAAGTCAGCACAGAACCACAGAAAAAAAGCACAGAAACAAGCTGTGCTTTATTGAGTATTTGTTGTTCTGCCACCAAAACAATTTCCCTTCTGCTTTACAGGTTTCTGGCCAGCAGCTCCAAGGACTGTCATGGCCACGCTGTGCGTTTGGGAACGTCATGCAATGGGGCTTTAACTGTGAATGGAGGACATCCTGGCCCCACTACGGGTGGGATAAGAACAACTCTCACCTCAAGGGTGAGTGCTTAGGAGTGGAGGCAAAGCCAGCTGGTGGAGCAGTGATAGGGGCAGGTCTCCCTGAGAAGAAAATCAGCCCATGTGCGCCCAAAATGATCCAAACCACAACTTTATGGAGGCTCTTCTGGCTGTAGGGCGCACTGATGACAGAGCCAGCTCCCACCATCTGTGGATTTCCTCATCCTGGCAGCTCAGTGGGGAGCAGCAGGTCCTAGCTCAATGCCTTGCGGTGCAAATGCCATGGACCATTCACCCTGGTTTCAATAAGAGCAGTGCCCCTACAACACCACGGTGAGCAGCTGCACAGAGGTTTGAGCCGCTCCAGGGTGGAGGTCATCTTCTCCATCCCCATGTTTGCCATAACCCCAAACCCAGCCCCATCACGTGCAATGATAAAAAGGGAATTGGCAGCACAAAACTCATCCTGATTTCCAGGCTGATGTCTGCATAACCCTACTGGCTTCTCCGAAAGAAACAAGAGACACAAGCCTGTTCTGTCCCAAGGTTTCCCACTAGGCTAATTACTGCTAATTGTACCACTTCGCTATCTCGCCAGCCACACCCTGAGCAGGGCTGATAGGGTATCAGTGAGATAAGGAGCACTTGGATAGCACAGGTAACAGAACTTTGGGAGGGGTTATCACCCCTACCACCCTCCTTTGGGGTACACCAAGGTCCTAAGGATGTGTGCAGAGACTGGCATCCAACTGTAAGCCTTTTGGGAAAAGCTACTGTTGGTGATTGTATCTGCAAGCTGCAGAGAAGCAAGCTGGCATTCATTTCATAGTAATTCCTTTAAATTCACTTAGCATGCGGATTACTCGTATGAGCTGCTCTCGTTGTTGTTAACACAACACTGAGGAAATGGAGGTTTCACCATTTCTCCATTTTTCCCCCCTCCCACAGAGAAATAAACGCTGTTCTTTTAACAAACGCTGCGTCTCTCACTTCATTTCTTATTTCTCCCCATCTCTGCTGGCCTACCTGAAGCAATTCAGCTCCGACACTGGCACTAGGTAGGGATTACAATCACCTGCTTGCTAAAGAAGAGACTTGGATAAGGTGTTCTTATATGAAAACATATTTGGTAAATGACTTGCAATAAGATACTTGGAATTTTCACACTCAGATTTTTTTTTGGTAGGTGTATTGTCTCCTCAGCACATACAGCTTCTGGCTGTGAGTATATAAAAGCACATCACATCTGGCAGGTAAAACACACTGGCCACATCAGCACCTACATGTTGTCTTGCACTCATATGTTTCAGAGCTCGTTGATGCTCAGCAAACATCACTACTGCACTTCATAGAGGCAGGTGTGATACACAGCTTGGCTGAGCTGGGCAACTCACGGCTGTGAGTTCCCTCACCTGAGGCTTGGGATGTTGTCCATGTCCATTGCTCCATGTATAAGAGCAACATTGGAAGCCTGGAAAGCCAGGTAGGCAGACAGAAAGACAGACAGGACATTTTCTTCTATAAGGTACCCTGCTCATCTGCTCTTCCGTTCAGAGTCCGGTCCGCATTCACATTGGTTTAAGTTACCAGAGTTTCTCATTGTCTTACAGTGAAGCTCATAACAAAGCCCGTGGCCAGCTCTTTCTTTGATAATTCCTTTCCCCCATTTGTTTATCTCAAGTAGTGAGCTTTGTTCCAGGCCCAAAACCAAAAGCCTTTCTACCCTGTTCTCTCCTTGACTTGTTGCAGATGTAACGAAATAAATCTTTAGAAAGAACAAACCTTCACTTCCTCTCTCAGTCACAAACCCCAGGAAAGAAAAATAAATCACAACGTGAGCTCACCCGCTCTTGGAGGATACCACGCTACTCCTGAAGGCCACCACTCAAACTGGAGGTGCCCATCCTTCAGGGAGGTCAATGAATGCAGCGCATTAATGAGCAGCATCAGCCCAAGCTGTGACGTGAAACCAGCCCCGAAAACAAAGCCATGTGTGGTGCCATGAGCCAGGCAATCCTAATTCTCCATGTTACTTTTCCATTCCATGGCCTGTCGGTGGGACAAAGAGTTGGTACCCATGAAATCACCATTTTAAGTGTGGCCAAAGTCAAGAGTGGATAAAAGCTTACCACGATCAGTCTGAATCATGGTTGATGTTGTGGCCAGCAATGGTTGAGAGCGGGACTGTGCTGCTGGTGTGCTCCCAGCATTCATCCCTTGGGCACTGAGGGCCAATGAGTATCGCTGGCTCATCCCAAAACTCTGCCCCTCGTCTCCCCTGACACCAACCTAATGCCTTTTAAACTGGAACCGGAAAAATCAGCAGCAGGGTGTGTTTGTTTTTCTCAATTGGCCGTGGCAAAGAGGTAGAAATACACCTCCAAACAGCATTTCTTCCTCTCCTGAGAGAAGTCTCCGTATGAGAGCTGTGTTGCTCAGGAAGGCTCAAACCATCTCTAAATGTGACCAAATTACAACAGCTGTGTCTCCAGTTGACACAGGTATAAGATAAAGACAGACTGGCTTTAAGCCGGGAGTACAAAACTGTACAGAAGCAGCGATCTGGATTTACACCAGATAGCTTTTATTCCTTCAAGGATACTCAGGGGGAGGTGAACCGTAAGATACCCACGAATTGTGCTGAAGTCAGAAGACATTTGGCCCATACACTTCAGAGGGCTGAAATGAAACTTTCCTTCTTCTTCTTCTTTTTTAAACAAGAGATCTTTGCAGTTTTGAAACAATCTGTACAGTTAGCATTGAAGAAAGTGTAATTAGACACTTCGAGGACTGGAAGAAATTAACTCCAACCACAGACTGTCACTCAGACCATTATTTAATTATTCTCCCCAAATGCGCAAAGCACTTAGTTTTAGAATAACAGGAAAGAAGTCTAACTCCTCACCAAGAGCTAAGTCTCTGGATGGGGAGGCATGCATGTAAAGACAACGGGCTCCCAAGCCATAGGATGGGGACAGGAACGAGCGCCTTGGGCACACCTTTGGGCTCTGAAGGATGTGATTGATGCCTGAATGGCTGGAACACAGTCAGCAGGAGTGCCCAGCCCAAGGTGCAACAGACTGCAGGAGAGAAGATCGCCTTCAGTTTCCAACATGCCAAGGAAACCGCTGAGAAATTGCTGTTTTCCTTCTTCTGCAGCACCGGGCAGAGCCGTTGACTCACCCCTCGCTACAGAAGCCTGGCTAGAAAGAGATTATTGTGATTTCTGACTGTTTCTTTCCTAACTACAAAAGGCCCCATTCATCTGGGCTAATTTTGACGGGAGAGCAAGGGGTATCAGTAGCATGAACTGTATCTGAGCGTCTCGACCGCATTTCAGCAAGCCATGCTTGTTGGCCAGTTCCAGCCGGTGAAATGGATATCCTCCATTTTAAGCTTTTTAGTGGGTCGTTTCTTTGGGTCTAAACAGAGGTATCTTTTCTGGCCGTGGCAAGTTTGAGAAGTACTGACGAAGCAGAGACGGCCATTTTCATGGCAAGAACAAGAGGCCATTTAAAAAAGGGGAAAAGGCTGTTCTGCTCAATCAGCACACCAGCATTCATCTACCTACATGCACCATGCATGTGCACCAAGGCTGTGTCCAGAACAGTGAATCTCTGCCTTATTTCCAAGGGCTGAACAGAACATACTTTTATTTTTATTTTTTGAAAATACTAGATTTGCTTAATTGTGGGCCTTCGTGGAGCTCAGCTGGGACTGCCTGCGTGTGTGGGAAGGGCTGGAACATAATTGCTTTCGGCAGATATCAATGTAGTCTGTAATTAAAACATACGAGGCTGCCAGCTTCAAATTTTCTAAGTGATTTCATGTGTATTTGGGTGATCACGTCTCTCTGAGAGGCTCATATTAAATGATATTTCGAGTTCCAGTGCACCAAATGGGTGAAAAACGATTTTGCCCTCTCCTTCTTGTAGTCTCCGAGCAAGCACCTAGGCAGCTTGGAGAGGCTCAGACCTCATGAGCACATCCCTTCACCAGGGAAATGCTTGGTGAAAGCTGCTCAAGAAGTGCTGCTCCAGAGACAGAGCGGAAGGTGTTGATAAAGTTTGTTAAAGGAAAGGGGGGGGNGGGGGGAAGCTAACAAAAAAATCTGGCACCTCCTAAATCAGAGTGACAATTTCAGTGCAGTGTTTACATGGGGTAGTAAAAACAAATTGCCTGAGACTGATTATACCCACATAGCACTCTCCAGGCAACAGGGATGTCCCCCAGTATCAGAAACCCAACACGTGATGGTGGCAATCCTCAGCCCATTGGGGCCAGCACTGCTTTCTTCCTTGCCTCAGTAGGTGGAAACAGCAGTGAGAAGAGGGATACGCAACTCCCCACAGCTGGACATGAGCCATGGTTGGCTTACAAGGCCACTGCTGTTGAGCACTACAAGGGCTGCGGACAAAGGAGCGGCGTGGGTTTGGGGCATCCTCAAGCTTTGACAAAATATGGCTGCTGAATCAAAATGGGTAATGGAAGAAGGCAAAGATAATAGCATCACTGTTAGAATTGTAATGAGTCACAAATGCTATTTTGATGGTTTTCTTTGAAAGACATGCACAAGAGCCAACAGATGTAACTGAAGATCTCCAAGGCTTTGTAATCAGCACGGCCACAAATGAAGGCAAACGTACTTTCATGTGGTAGAATACATGAGTAGGTCCCCCATGAAAATTAAAAAAAAAAAAAAAAAGAGGAAAAAAAAGAGAAAAAAAGATATTTTGAAGGGTTTTGTTTGTAAAGATACCAGGACATGAAGGATACGCAGCCCCCATGTGATAGAATGACTGCAACAGCTTTCACGACTGAGATGTTTAAAGCTAAGAAATAGGATGGGTCACTCAGCAGACAGTTTTTATTCTTGGCAGGCAAGCTCTGAGCATGGAGAAAGTGAGCAATTTTGTCCTAAGTGTGACCACCTGGGACTGATCTGCTCGGAGGAGCAGGAAACACCATGAGGTTGACCTGATAGAAATAGCTGCTGTTTCCTTTGCATCCCATCACCACGGGGCTGCGAGGTGCACCGTATCCCTGTGTGCATCCAGTGTTTGCTGAAAAACATCAGGGAAATGGCGAGAGGGTGGATTAATCTGCCTGGAGAAGCTTGTGATTAATGCAACTTGGATGGCGCTGTGGGAAGGCGGATGGCTTGAAAAGATGGAAGGAAGTCTGAGGCTGTCCTGGCTTGATACTATATATGGTCTTTGGTCAGTTGTTCTTCAGAGGCTGCAGCCAGAATCAGATTTTTATTGTATTTCTTTTTAAAGCAGAAAAATGCTTGAATAATTTCACCCAGCTCGAAGAGCTGAGATGGATAGGTCCAACAGTGATCCAAGTGGTGATGGATGGGTCCACCAGCGATCCCTGCTATGAACTGGCTGCACCAGCAGGATGATTTCTCAGAGCATGAGCTATGAGCTTGACCAAGTCCCTTCCAGCAGCCCTACTTAGGCTGCAAAGTCCCAGAGATTTGTGCTTTCACGCAGATCCAACCTGCACTGATAACCAGCACTGCTGAGCGCGCTGGAACATCCCCCCTCCCCTCCCCTTTTACATCTGCTCTACATTTGCATCTCAGAAATTAGAGAACTGAGCTATGCAGAATTACAGAGCTCGGGCTGGAGTATGGAACTGATTGGGTATTCAGGCTAAATAAGACGAGTTTAAAGATCTTTCCAGGAAATTGAGTGGAACACCCAAACTGACATTCGGTATTAAATATTATATTTGTGCAGTTGCTCTCCATAGCCCGTTGGCACTGAACATCTGGGAGCACGATTTATAACATACAGAAACTGAATACCTGCTCAAAATTATGCTCATCAGAGCTCAGAAATTAAAATATTACTCTGTACACCCCGAGCCACTCCATTCCTAAAAGGTAAGGCTATTAAAATATGATTAGCTGAGCCATATCTGGTCTCAGAAATGTCATACACCATTACTACTGAAAAGACTTTGATGCAATGCTGTTGGCAAAGCCCCTTGCTTGATCAGCAGCAAGATGCCTAAGAGTGAACCTTACAAACACTCGCCCCAGCATCAGGAGGGAAATGCAGAAGAGAAGGGGAGCTGCTGGTTGCAGAGGCTGGAGTGGACTGGGGCTTTTATTTAGGGTAGGCAAGAACTGAAAGCTTGAATGCTATTATTATTATTAATATGGAAAGAGCCCCACTGCCCTTTGCTGTCCATTGCATTGGGCTTCTTATCCTTGCCCAGTACAGAGGTAGCCCCATTGCTGTCCCCAGCCATCACAGCTCCCAGCCCCATGCTGCCACGTTTCCAAGAGCACTCCATGGGTGGTCGGGGTCACATTTCCCCTCTTGTTGGAGAATAAAATCCAAACAACAGCCACAGAAAACCTGTAGGCACTGGGCTCAGGTTGGGGTGATTACAATCTTCTGCTTCTTGCAATGCAAGAAATTATATATGCATATATACAAGCACATGCATATATCTTTAAGAATACCAATTAAAAAGATAGAATTATATAGGGATATGATGGCATATTATCTAACCTATACATTAAAACGATATACATTTATGTAAAATCTTTTGCAGTATGTGATTGCCTCTCCCATTGAGGCAGTTTGCCCTAATCACAGCATTGCACAGCGTTCACCATTAAACATTTCTGTGCTGAAATCTCTGCAAGGGCTCAGCTGGGGGTGGTCCCCCCCAGGTCTGGGGCACTCAGCTCTGGCCAAAGCCTTCCCTAGGGCTGGCAGTGTAATCCCAGCCATGATGCCTCAGCCCTATTACCCTCTGCCCACCCCACAGCCAGCAGAATTCCCTTATATTGAAGCCTGTGTGCCCCGGCCCTTCGAGAGCTGCCTCTCCCCGCCTTTGTCAGGGCTTATTACTCCATGTTTTCACACTTATCCCCAAGGTGTTGAACTCACCCTGAAGGTTAATTAGTAATTTATTGCGCTGTCATCAGTTCGAGGCTACTAATGGCTTCAATTTAGCCCCAGGGCTCTTTCCCTCTTTCCCTCTTTCTTTCTTTCTTTCCCTCTCTCTTTCTTTCTTTCCCTCTCTCTTTCTCCCTTTCTCTCTTTCTCTTTCTCTCTTTTTTTTTTTCTTTCTTCCTCCCTTCCTTTCCTCCTGCCTGCTCTGGAGAAGCTGGAAGCTGCAGTGCATGGGAAAGCAGCAGAACTACCAGCTGGAAATACAGTCTCAAGGGGCCGAAGGTGGCTCTGGGTGCTATTCTGTATCCCTGGCCCGGTCAGCAAGAAAGCAATTGAAATCAATTCAAGCAGAATAGCAAAGCTGACAGCAAGTGCCTGTGCTTAGCAGCATCACCAGCTGCTGTTTCAGGACAGCCTGACTAGAAGGTGGCACACCGACCCCATCAGCTGACTGCTGGGCATCTGCTTTTTGCACTGCACACCTGCAAGGCTCATTGCTGAGCAATGGGAGCTGCCGTGGTTGAGCTGGTGAGGGCTGGGTGGCACTAAGGAGCTGTTCTGCCCATCCCATAATGCCCCTCCAGCGTGCCTCAGTTTCCCTCCCACCCCATCATAGTGATACCAAACAGAGCCCCAAGAACGGCACACTGTGTCCCCCCTGCTGTGTCCCCCATATCCCCACCAGCCCTATCCTGATGAAGTACCTCTTACAAAACAGCCATGCACTGATTTTTTTATTCTACTTTTTAATTATTTTTTGGAAAATAACCGAATAACCCCATTTCCTGTGTTTATACAGACCATTAGGTAAACCAGCCACGGGAAGGGGGAAGAGAAGGGATGCAGGATGGGAGCGAGCTCTGCAGCCAGGGGGGGGTAGCTGCAGGGGAGGGGGGCAGCTGCAGGTGAGGTGACACATGAGAGTGTCCCACTGGGGACAGGTGGCACGTGAGGCCTCACGTGGGCGACAACAGCAGGACGGTGCCTGGCTACCCACTGGGCTCTGTGCATCCTCCCTGCTGGACTGGGATTCAAGGGGGAGAGGGCTTGGGAGAAGAGAAATTGAGTGATATTAGGGGAAAAGGAACAAATTAGATCTCATCAAGAATGCAGTTTCTACAAAAAGGCTGTGATGTGGCTCTTGCAACAGGCACAAGCCAGTGGCAGAGCAGGGCAGCAGGATGCTCACATCAGCTAGGAGTAAAGGGGAAAGGTGGATTTCTCAGAAGGATGAGACCCAATTGCCCACCAGAAAGGAAGAAGGTATGGATGTTGCTTTGGATTTTGATATAAAAAAAAAAAATAAGAAATAAAAGAAAACCTATATTTAGCTTCCGACTTCAGACACAGCATGAGGATTCCTATAGTAACATCTGCTATTCCCCTCCCCTGTTTAATTTATGGCCGTTAACTTTAGGGCTAAGGACAGTTTATGGAAAAAAACACCTGCTTTCTCCTACTCCCAGGGCAAGGGTGGAATTTTCTCTGACTCTGCATCCTAAATAAAGCTCCGTTCCAGGCCCCGATGATTCATAGCACGGCTCATGCACACATGCCTTATGTTAGGAGGCCCTGTCAGATGCTCATGCCCCTTTCTCCAGGACTCGAGCACTGAGTTCATTTATACACATCACTGGGGCCATTCTGGGGGAAACCTGAGCCCAGAGATCCCACTGTGCCCAACTCCTGCAGAAAGGCTCTGTCCGTGCTATGGTCAGTGGGATTGCAGTAAATCCTCCCAGTTTGGGCCTGATTTTGCTGCTTCCCAGCAAAGTGCATCTTCTCCAAATGCACCTTAAACATGCGCCGAGCTCAGCCCTTCCTCTGCTTGCTCAGCAAGGCAGTATCTCATCCCTCCAACAAAGATCCTCGGCTCTGCTGCTGTCAGCATGAAAGATGGCCCCAAGCTTTCACTCAGGGTTGCTTGTCAAGAAGTAAAACAATTCAGGAAAAAGAAAAAAAGAAAGAAAAAAAGAAAAAAAAAACTGAAAAGAAAGTAAAAATGGGAATTGTTGGCAGCAAAAGGAAGATAAAACCCGGACGCTCATCCAAGCTCATGTCTGAAAACTGATAGGCAGCACTCATGCAGCATACAAAGACCTCCCACAGAGTGCAGCGCTGTGATTTGGAGCATCCTGCAGAGCTGAAGCCCCAACGAGGCTTTGCCTACCCCATGATGCGCCCTTATGGAGTGGGGGCTCCTCATCATTCAGAGCTGGGAGCAAAGCTTGGTGGTGGTGGTGGGGAGAAGGCTCTGACTAATCTTGTAACCTTTCCTTTTAGTGTTTAAGAGAACCGAAGTCTGTTTACAATAAAACAGAGTGATATTTTTCATCCTTCCAAATGGAACAAGGGTTATATAAACAAAGTAACCTCAGACACAGCAAACACCTGTTGGAGGGAACTGGCTTGCAAAGACACGCACAAGCTATCTGTCTATCTATCAAGGCCTCCCGTTGACTTGTGGTCAAGTTCAAGTTGAAGTGCACGGCACAGATTTGCTGATGGAAGAAGGCTGTGATAAGCAAAAGCATTAGCGAGTGCCCATGGTTTCTGCTCCGGAGGTTAGCAGAACAGCAAGGAACAGTTTAGGTCTGAACGTACCCAAATAATTTCTCAGCCAGATTGGAGCAGTTTTCCCTGTTCTCTGGTATCTCACTTCCAAGAAGAAACCCCAAATCAGGAAGTTATGGAATAAACTGTTGCAAATCTCTCTGTCTTCCTTCTACTCCCTAGCTCATGTTTCAGTCCTGCACCAAAATATGTAGGCTTTGATTTCTTCCAAACTGCTGCGGTTTTGATTTTTCTCCCGAAGTAATCAAATTGAATGCAACTGCGTGCACATGATCCTACAGACAGGGCATGAAATCATTAAGCCTTTTGGCTTCAACGGTGTTTTGTGGTGGTGGGTTCCACAAATTAATTATGCATCTCTTGCCGCAGTATGAGGCTCCACGGTATCTCTGCTAATTACCAACCTAATGCAACAAGATCAGTTATGTCATTTCCTTTTATTCTGCCTTTTTTGTTTCTCAAAACCACCACCCAGAACCGTGCCAGGGAAGTCCTACACCTGTGACCCAGCAATGGTTTAGGGTGAGCCCCCCCATGAAGCTCCCCTAGATGCCACCACGAAGCCCCCTAGATGCCACAAGGACCCCACCAAGAAGTCCCCCTCCAGGAACCCACCATGAAGACCCCATAACCCCCTTGCAGCCCCACAAGAACCCATCATTGGGTCCCATTGGCCACCATTGGGTCCTACTGGCCTCTGTTGGGACTGCATGGCTACTGTTGGGTCCCATTGGCCACCGTTGGGTCTCATTGGCCACAACTGGGACCTGTTGGCCACCACTGGCATTCTGAAACAATGCAGAAATCACAGAATTGAAGGTGTTGGAAGGGACCTCCAGAGTTCATCGAGTCCAACCCCAAACGGAAAGACCTCCATCAACCCTGGCTTGGCCTGCCGTGCTGTCAGGTCCTCCTGACATCCCTACAGCCCAGAAGCCTGTGGGGAGGTAATCCAGGAGATACCCCAGCATTCAGCAGTAGGAAGGTTAGTACGATGACTTGCTTTACTGTGTAGCATGATTGGAATTGGTGAGATGAGCACAGAGGAATATAATTCATTCCAGAACACCACGAAGCGGATTTCTCATACAACAGCCTAGCTCCACTGAACCCGTGGATGGACGCCAGCCTACATCTATTCAAGCATCTAGCTTAATATCTTTGCATTTTGGCTTTCAGCAGGTCTGCCTCAACGAAGTTGAGGAAGACTCCAGCAGAGCACCAACCACGCATCCACCCAACATCCAATCCCAGTTGATAACCCAACATTGCACAGTGGGACTGCAGCTGATAACACGCAAAGAGAAATGCTCTCTTCCGCCCTGTGCATGGTTGTAACTTTTCCAAAAACTTTGCTAAAAAAACATTTTTCCACCTGTAAGGAGAGAGGCTGCCTTGTTTGCCTGGGCTTTGTAAGTGCGTGCTGACAGGTTGTGTGTAATGTCATCTCCCTGTTCTTAGCCCTGTTCCAAGTTCGGAAATCCAGAGGGAGGAATGGGGACTGCTGTGCTGGAAGGGGAGGGGGCTGTTTCATTTCTAAGCTTTTGCTTCATTGCCTGATTTTTCAGAAGCTTTCTGACACCAAGAAAAGCATAGTTTATCCCATACCCATACATTGCACCCTAACCAAACCAATAATAACCTGTAAACCTTTATTACCATATCATAGAACCATGGAGTCATAGAGACATACAATCATTTGAATTGGAAGGCATTTTAAAGGTCAGCTAGACCAACTCCCCTGCAATGAGCACTGATATCTACAGCTACACATCAAACCAAGACATGATGCTTCAGTGGTACAGCAGAGCAGAGAGGGTTGCTCTTGGTCCTAACCCAACAGGTTGATATAGATGATGGAAGTCACATTGTCCTCCAGACCAGCAAATATCTGTGGTCACTTGGTGCTCAGTTCACTATCAACACACAGTGGTCTCTGCACTCATTTTACATAAAGTTGCCCAAGTGTTTTTACATGTCTATCTCTATTCTATGTATTTTATGCTTACAACCCTGCACCTTTCTCATCCTTTCCAGGTCCTGCTCCACCTCACTGACTTTGCATGATGTTGCAC
Organism: Pavo muticus; assembly: GCA_016647715.1. Lineage (NCBI taxonomy): Eukaryota > Metazoa > Chordata > Aves > Galliformes > Phasianidae > Pavo > Pavo muticus. Next base: position 309,011 of record JACDJE010000182.1, read on the forward strand.
AGCCATTCTCTTCCCCTTCTCTTGAGTCCATGCTCAGCACACGGGCATTTCACTAAGACACCCACTGCCCAGCTGTATCAGGCCTTGGCCACACAAAACTCTTCTTAATTTGTACCAATCTCCCTTATCTATCTAGTTAGCAGTATTTAAAGAGCAAATTAACTGTAATTTGGCTTCCTGGCTGCGTGTAGGACATGCTTTCTGCCCTGTTCTTTGCTCTTTTGGTTTATCTGACTTTTCTGTGGAACACTCCATGTACATGCTGGGAAGCAGACAGTAAGCCACAAAGCTCTTAACATTTTCTCTCTGTGAAGAAATCTGGCATTTCATCTTTAAATACTTATTCAACTTGTTCCTTAGTATAGTCTTAATATAGCTCCTTTACTGTGTTCCAGTAACAGCCAGGCACCATGTCATAATAGTGACTCATCTTCTTATCCAAGACTATACATACTCCTTACAAAAACACACAGCTGAGCACTCTTAAATATTTATCTCACCCCCAGAAGAGAGATAGGCCTAGTATCGTTAGGTCTGAGCCAGCGTTTGTGTCCAGGTTTAGATCCCAAGTTCTCAGCTTATGCTGCACTTTCTAGGAGGGTCAGATCAGAGCAACTCTACTCAGAGCTCTTTGTGCTGTTTCCTGCACAGGATTGGAAAAGAATTCCCGTTCCTGTCTTGGGAACCTGGATGAATGGAGCAGAGCAAGGACACAAGGTGCGTGCAGCATGCACTTTGTATGTTCATTCCTGCAGCAGATTTTTCAGAGACAGGATGATGCTTGGGTGCCAATGCAACCCAACATCTCAGAGGTCCCATTGCCAGCAGGAGTTCTGGGAGGAGAGAACACGATGGCACCATCACCTCTGAGTTTCTAATGTGGCATTGTAAGACTGACTTGCTGCGGATCAGGTCAGACCAAACTCTGAGCCCACTTCCACTGATTTTGCAACATCGCGAAAAGCAGTGACGTTAGCCAAGTCATTCCCATATAAACAAGAACAAAATCAAGTGGATGAAACTTGGATCTGGACAGGGGTGCTCAGATCCAACTTGCTGGCTCGAGATTTCCTGTAACTAACGTCCAACTTGGGCAATGAGAGCAGCAGAGCACAACTCGCATGTCTATCTCTCCTTTCCCAGCCTGTCCAAGGAGTCATCGTTGTCCCAGGCAACCGCTGCCGTTCCTAACACTCAGTGCTTTCTCTATTTACACAGACACACTCCCTCAAGGTCACCTTTTGGCTGCTTCTTTCCCATCTCCTGGAGCCCAGCATTATCTCTGCTGATTGCTTCCAATTATAACACATTCTTGATTTTTTGACTTTTTAGATAACATTGAAACTTCTTCCAAGCTACTCTGTCTTCCTGCCAGTACCTTTTCAATCTGATGGGAGATGCGTGCATCTCGTATCTCACAAGACTGACTCCTAGCTCTAGGCACTGGGGCATAATACCACTGTGCCAAAACATTACGTAGAACTCAACGCTGCTAATACAAAGAGCACTGTAAATTAACAGCTGTTCAAAACGCATCGATACTTTCATCAAAACTTCTGTTTTCAGGGTTCTTGGAAAGCCAAGCTCTGAAGGTACAGACTAAGAAAAAAAAATAACAAATGCAGACTGGAATAAAATAACTGTTCCTCGAGTTGCTCCTTACAGATCCTTGCTGGGCAGGCTGGCTGCCCGGGGATGGAGTTCCACACAGCTCTGTGCCTCTCACTGGTTTCTATAGGCTAATGAGGGAGCAGCCACTGTAACTCAACTTCAAGCATTAGGGGCAGGTGATCCACACTGATCCAGACAGCCCTACCAAAGGATCACAAGGCTGGACGTGCTCTGGATGAGCAGCTATGACTGCTTTGTCCATATCAGGTCCTGGAGAACGCAGCCACAGCCCTGGCCACCACCTCCTGGCTCTGTCCCTCTACCTTCACCTTCCCCCTCCAATTCCCCATTCCAGCACAATTGAGCTTGGCTCTGCCTCCCCATTCTTCAGACAACAACATGCAGCTCTGCCTAAGCTGCTGAGAAACCTTGAGCTGTGTTTCAAAAACCCCACTCTCACCACAGCCAGTGTCAGGCCCTCAGTGGCTGCAAGCCTCACCCAAGCTAACGAAGCAGCACAGAAAGGCACCACCTGACTTACTTGGCTCTAACCCTTTGATTATTGACTTCAATGGGAAGAAACGCTGGGCCTCCATGACTTCTCGCTGACCCCAGAAGAGTTTAAGCAACAAACTGTTCTCTTGTCCTCTGCAGCTCCCAGAGGAGCTCCCAGTGGAACAGACCATGAGCGTGTGCAAGGTAAGCAGCCCAGCATTTGGAGAGCACAACAACGCCAGGGCTGAGCATGCTAATTGTTCTCCATTGCCCCCAGTGATTTTAGCATTTCATAATTCCTCTGCTGGCTGACAGCTGGATTCTTCTCTAATTAGAAACCAGTTGTAGCTGAAAAATCAGACATTTCCTGGAATTTAAATAGCCAGTTTTCCACCAGTCAGAATCCAGCGACGCAACCGTAACAGTCCCGTTCTGAACATGCTGGGGAGCACAGTGGATAAGTAGGGAAAAGGGGATTCTGAGGACTTGACTTTCCTGCCTTCAGATACACAAATTCCTGGATCTTCACATTCCGGCTAATCTTGTAAGCGGATATTTATATTTTTAAAGAAGGAAATAATACTATTGATCGATGCAATTGCAATTCAGTCTTTTTAAATTCTTAAATACTGGGGATAAGGCTGTTAAAGACAGAGTTGGCAGCTGACTATACGATTATTCATTTATTCTTTAGGAAATGCCTTTATTCATAACCAAAGCAGAATAAATATTGATTTTTACTTAGCTGATGGATGCAGGACCGGACCACTTTCTCTCTGTTGCAAATTGCTATGATAGTGAGGAATAAAAAACTCAGAACTCCCCAACCTTCAACTATCAAAAAGGCAAAAGGAAAAGGCCTTGGACAGCTGCTGGTCTCGAGGAAACTCCACGAGCAGATACCTACAGCCCTGTAATCCTAATTACATCCTTGGGGACCGACAGAGAAGACAGACCTGAACACACACCAGTGCAGGCAGGAACAGCAACACTGTTTGACAGCCCGTCTTCTTGGCTGCTCTTTTCCATTCCAGAGCACACAAATGTATTTTTCAACCTATCTCCTGCGGTCATGGGAGAAAAATAACCCTTCAGCTGTGTGTGTGATTAAAAAGGGTGATGCTTGAGTTTGCAAGCAGCCTCAAAAGAGCTGGTAGAGGTTTGGAGAGCCTGCCTGTCCCTGTGAGCCGTGTACCAAGGCCTTCTTAAGGAATGTCTCTTAGCTGCATCTTTGCCTTCATTAAGAGAGGACAACCATAAATAGAAACGGGCATTACGTACTTAATGGGACCTCTGAAAATGTGATGATGACATGAAGAGCTGCCCCAGACTGGAAACCCCCAGGTAAGAGCTCAGAAGTGGGAGATCTGCATACCTAGTACTTTCCAGAGAAAGCTATCTTATTTGTGAAAGAAATTTACTTACTCAAAAAACAACCACCCATTTTGCTTTTTGTTTCTTCTCTCTTTCCTTTGGGGCAGCAGGGTTTCCCCCAGAATATCCCATTCTCATGGCCTTGTCTATTTTGTCATTATGTGAGAAGCACACAAATGAAATCCACTGTCAGAGTCTTCTGCCGGAATCAGAGCCCTTCATTCCGAGAGGATGGATCAACAGATCACCTCTGGCTCACCAAGAGAATCATACAGAATCACACAATGATGGATTGGAAAGGACCTCAAAGATCATCCAGTTCCAATCCCCTGCCATGGGCTGGTTTCCAGCCACCAAATCAGGCTCTAGACCAGGCTGCCTGTGCCTCCGTCCAGCCTGTCCTTGGGCACCTCCAGGGATGGGGCACCCACAGCTGCTCTGAGCAACCTGTAGCAACATGAATCTCTCTTTTGCTTGCAACAAAGTGCAGTGCTTTGGGCAATGGCCTCCTGGAAAGCATCTGGGGAGGCAGCAGGTATTGCACATGCACACACATAGAGTCAAACCAGAGGCATTTGCACATCTGAGACCTTATGGCATTATCCCATCCCCAACTCATTTAAAGCACAGGTGAGAAGCTGTGGCAAATGCTCTGGAAATGACACAGAACATCACGCTCTACAGTTTGTCCCCAGACAGCATCCTGTCCAACAAGTGGTTTGCCAGATGCATTTAAAAAGCTTCCCTGGCCTTCAGCAAGGAAAAGAGAAAACAAGGAAGAACACCTGTTTTAAGGAATAGCAGCAATTCTGGAGAGCATATGCAGAGGTTTCCAGAGGGGTTTTAAAATGGGCTTGTCAAGCAACATAAATGGAAATGTTATTCCTAAAGTTTATTCTGAGATTTGTGCATACTTAACCCATAAACCCACAGCAAACAAACACTGCATAAAAGCCCCATGGGTAAACAGAAATAACAAAGCCCACATAGATCGCTACGGTTGCATTGGAGGAAATCTCTTTGGAAGAGGCTGCTGGACTCACGTTCAACCTTTCTGCTCATGCACAGCTTTCTATAGCATGCAGGAGGATATATTTCATCTACTGGGGGCTCTGATGCCTGTCCAGCAAATCTGTGATGCCAAGCTAAACCTTCGCCTGGTTATTAGTGCTTGAAAGGTATGTGAAGATTTTTAATATTAAGGAAACAGAGATGTCTGTTTTTCATAATTGCACAGTGCTCCCAAGACAGCTGTTCAGCCATCTTGAAAATCAATGTTTTGATGCCCTTTGAACCTTCTTTTCCTGTTGAGCGTCTCTCCTACAGGTTGCTCCCCAGGATGAAAACAATAAAAGCAAATATATAACAGTAAAGGCCTGAGGTTAATGTCTTTAACAAGATAATGTTACTTAAGGGAACTGTAAACCAAATCATTCCTAAATTCCATTTGTTCTTTGCAATCTAGTATATATTATGAAACCATATGTGTGTGTATGGATGTGTATGCAATGCGCAGGACTTTTTACAGTACCATTTTCACGCTATGTATTTCAGTATTCCCATATCACATGGATTACTGGGATAATGTTATTATTCTAACTATTTAACCATTTTTAATAGCTTCCCATTGCAGCTGTGCCAGAAAGGATCCCAATGCTTTGTAGCTGGATGCAGGTCTATTGATGCCAGCTTACTTTACCAAGAGGAATTTCTTTCTTTGGATTTAATATCAAAAGTCCATTCATTCCAACAAGCTGGCACACATCCTTAATAGTTTTTCAATTTCACCAGAGAAGAACTTGGTAAAATTACTTCAAACTGCATTCCTTCTGCATATATGAACACAGGGGAAAAAAGAAAAAAGAAAACTCGAAAGGGTAAATAATTCTGATGAGCGTGTACTGTTTTTATACCTAGTGAAAATGTATCCCCCAAAATGTTCAGGTTACTCTCTCCAGGAGCTACTTAGATGTTCCCTGCAATTCAATTATCTTCAAGCAAATTTGATATGAAATGAGACTCTGACTCTGTGTGTTTTTTCTTGATTTTCATGGAAATGGTACATATAAATAACTGCAGACCAAAGGAGCGAGACTAGTTTATTTAACTTCATATTATCTACAATTCTATAAAACTTGGATATAAAGCAGAAACATAATCCTACCAAAACATTTTGGAGGATGTCCAAAAAAATCTAAGGACGCTTGTATCTACTGATATCTACATCACTGGACTCCTTTTTCTTTAATACAAGCTAATGGAAATCCCTGGCCATGGGATTTCCTAATCACCCTATAATGACACAGGTCTCAGCTATACGACCCTTCAAACTGCAAACCAATGTAGGCAAAAGGGAAGAGAGCTGAGGATATGATCACCATGAAAAAACACCCTGATGGCTTTGGAAACGGTGACCTGAGACCATACCTTCCCACTATGCGCAGCCTGTTGTCCCTCTACTGTAGGTGGCAGTTGTCTTGGACAAGTGCTTGGCATGAGGTTGCTGTAGGGATTGGGCAGTAGGGTATTTTACTGCAAATCAGGAATCTATCCAGGTGGTCAGGTAGGAAAGCAAAAAGGCCTTCAGTATTGCTTGTGGCAAGATAGGCTTAACCATTCCTTGTGACTATCAGCACCATCAAGCTGAGTTCCATCCAACCATCACGGCTCTGTAAGGAACATCATTGTGCCTCAAAATGTTGCTTGGTTGCATAGACATGCAAACCAGTAAGTCCGATAGGGACGAGCAAGATCGTGGCTCAGAGAATTTCCTTATGGGATGGAGAATATATTCATGTGGAAGCCCAAGGCCACCCAGTAGGTCAACCACAGAGCCAAGGACCTGCACCATTTGTATATTCCCAAAGGGTCACAGACTGTCTCATTAGTCTAATAAGATTTGGCAGTTATTTCCTCATTGTAGGAGTGCCTTAAAACCTCTGGTGCTAACCCAACCACTCCATGTTGGGCACCCAGCAAGCCCTACAGGGCACAGCAGGACTGGCCAGGAGGAGGCTGGAGGTCACAGACTCTGCCTTGACACAAACCACCTGCATGGGCAGTGAGACTGCTCCGGATGGCTCAGATTTAATGGGGCTGGTGTCAGCTTTTACTACTGCCCTGTAAAATGTCATATGTAAATGTAAGCATTACCCCTTTCTTCTTGCTCAAATTAGATGTTTTCACATCAAAATGGGTTTTTTTAGATAGGTTCCATGTATTTTGCTTGCTTTCTTAGTTTTAACTACAGATGAGCCCAACCTCATCATGCCATTGCAGCTGTTGGTGTAACACAGCCTTAGGGCTCATTACATTAATGGTCAAAATGCTTCCTTCTGTGCCTCAGCAGGAGCATCACCCTACTGTACAGAGCAGAACCGATGTCAGCCCTGTTCTATCATTTTTCAGGGTTATACATGCCTTTGGAAGGCCAGTATCTCCTATAAGAGAGATGTTCAGTATCTCTGAGAAGCTGGAAACTTCAAATTAAACAATCAGGCAGTACTTCTCAAATATTTTTTGTACCTCACCATTGCATGCTGTAAAACCCATTGCCCTAAGGATGCTTTGAGTGCCAGGTGCGTGAATGGATCTGAGGAGACAGTGAGAGATTCCTGGCTTAAAAGACCCATTGGAGGCTCTTGGATCCATGAAACCGAGCCTCCCAGTGCTGGGAGTGGGAAAAGCACACCAGGACAGTCCTCGGACCTTGCTGCTCTTTTCCTCTTTCTTGGGTGCTGCCCAGCAGCAGAGAGGCAATGCTGGGCTGATCCAACCTGCAAAGCTCTGTGTTCGCCTCTTCCTCCCAAAAAAGGTGAACGATCATTTCCATTCTACAGATGGGAAAACAGAGGGATGCACAGATGCCAGCATCTGTGGAGGTACAGACGTACATATTTCTAGCATTTATGCCAGAAGGACAAACTGACACTCCATACTAATAAATATATTCTGAAACAACAGCAAAGAAAATTTTACTTCGACCTCCCACTGACAGGTTATTTTTAGATAGATAGATAGATATTTAGGAAAAAAAACAACACAGAAAGCCCCCAAAATCTTTTAATCTAATCTTGGCTATATTTTCCCCTCCAGTGCCTAAGGGATACAAGATTATTTAGAACAGGAAACCTTTGATTTCAGAGCTTTTATGTTTTTGCAATGTCCCAGTTCAAACTTACAAAAAAAATAAATAATAAAAAAAAAAGCGTGTTGATTTTTAAGCAAAAAGTAAATTGCAGTGTGTGCTTAAGGTTGATTCTCCCACTCACTGGAACTACTCCTGGAGCAGAATTAGGCTCATGTAAAGGGTTTTGATTATCTCACCCTTAAGCAACACAACCTCGGGAGCACGCGAGGGAGCAGCATCCCCTTCTGTGCCTTACAGGAACATTGAGAGGTGGTGACAGATGCATTAAAGGACACCCCTGGGCATTTGCCTTCCCATTACCATGGCCAGCACGAGGTTTGCACGCCGGGTCAAGGCAGGACCAAGCATATCCCTGACAACAGCACGGCTGTAGGGTCCTTACCCTGTCTTCCTGAGCCTGGTGGAAAGCTTCCCACTGACTTCAGAGGTTGGAATTAGAGCCACGAGAAGCATGTGGATGGCACTAACCCATTATTCCACATTGCAAAATATGTATGTATGCAAGAATAAGTGTAAAATCCAGCCCTGTCTCTCTTCTCCTCCCTGTAGAGGAGCCTCATCTCTTCACTATTGCCCAGTCCTATCCAATGCGCTGGGACCACGCACTTGAATAAGTCTGTTTCCTTCTCTCCCCACCAACCTGTTCACACTTCTTTTATCTTTAGCATCACCTCTCCAGTCTTAAATGCAGTTACTGCCTTTGAATGACAGCTGTCAGTCACTCCAGGTGACAGCACAACCCAGGGCTTTGACTCACCCAGCTAGACAACTCATGCAGACATAGAATCACAGAATCATTAAAGTTGGGAAAGACCTCTCAGCTCACCAAGTCCAACCATCAAACCATCCCACCACGCCCACTAACCACGTCCCTCAGTGCCACATTTACCCTATTCCTGAACACGTCCAGGGATGGTGACTCCACCAGCAGCCTGTGCCAATGCATCAGCGCTCTTTCAGAGAAGAAATTCTTCCTGTAGGTGTGCTCATACAAATTCCTATTATTTTCAGTGAAGCCATCCTTGCAGGACACAACCCAATGGAAAAACTATTGATATCGTTTCAGCTGGATGGGGGCCCATACAACAGAGAAGACCTTGGATTGGGTGTTGGAGCTCCATCTCCCTGTGATTTGCTTTTTAGGTTTAAATACAAAGCCTCTTTGATGCCTCAGTCCTTACGAGGGCTCAGAATAATGGCATGTTTATTAGGAGAGATTTATTCTTTTTTTCTTGGAAATTTCTGCTTTGACACCTCTTGTAATTTATAGGCTTACTGAAAGCAAAACGAGGGCAAAGAAGCTGCTCAGTGGAGATCTTGCTGCCAGAAGTGTCACTTCCATCCTCAATACTTTCTGGTGATATCACGCACATTGAACATGGGTAAAAATGGCTGGGAACACAGTGAGTGAAGTGAGGGCTCTGCATCAGCACCTAAGTGCTTGCAGACCTGGAAAAGTAAAACATTCATGTGGTGATACGTTTCCTGCAAATGTCAATGCCCAGAAAAACAGGAAAGTTTCTTCATGTATGTGTGAATATAAAATGAGGCCTTTGCGGGTGGTAGAATGAATGCCAAGCTCAGCTAGTGTGGGGTAAATCAAGTTTCTGCGCACAGAACCTTTCCTCTTCCTCTACATGCAGGTTAAATGGCTAATTAGTAAAGGCATTTAATCAACCGCTGATAATTCCAACACCAGCAGCTCCACGTGGTGCCTCTTCATCTCAGCTTAATTATGGTTATGAAGGATGTGATAATGAATTTTCTTTTGCCAGGCAAGCTGAGAAAATGGGTGTTTCTGCTGACAGCGCTCAGCATCACCTGAGGCCAATAGGCTGAGCCTTGGGTGTATTGAGCCAAGTGTGGTGTGGGGCAGGTAGATCTGGTGACAGCTGTGGATGTAGGGGACGCTGCAGCACATCCCTGCATGCACCAGCCAAAATCTTATCTATGAACCTATCACTTTTTCTGTTTGTTTCCTCCCTCCTATTCAGACATGGAAAACTGGTGGCTTCTCTACATCACGACAACTGGAGCAATCTCAACAACTGGAGCCATAAGCAAGCCCAGCAGAGAACTCCCTCTTCTAAGAGAAAATTTGGTAGATCTGTCTGAATTATTGTTATTTACACTATTAGGAGAGGAACTTACTCAAGCCTGGATAGAAAACATTTCAGGGGACAGAGGAAAGTGACAGATGGGGTCACCATGTGCCCCATCTTGCTGAAGCCCTGCACATGGGCTGAGGCTTGATCTGGTTTTCTTACGTTTCAGAGGTGGTCAGCTATCAGCTAGGAATCCAAAACCACAGACTAGAATAAATCTTAGGAGATCGCTTTTAACCCACAACAGTTACAATAATAAAAAGAAGACTACACTGAGCTCTGGCAAAGCCTTCCCTTTAAAAGTTTAATTCTTTTCTTTCCCAGTGAAAAATGACGGTTCCCCCTGCCTTCTCTCTACTTTAATCCCAGCAATGCTGCATTTATTCTAGTTGACCACGCACTTTCCTTCTCCTCTCCCTCCCCCTTGCAGCAGAGCATTAATGAATGGGAACATTTTTTCTTGCTTTCAGAGGCATTGCAAGAAGTTTCAAAGTAAATTCTCTGGAAGCCCAACAAGAGCCCACACTTCCCCCTGTAGCGCGTTCATGGCGAGGAACCCAGCGAGGAGAAATCACCGTGACCCCATCCTCGTCAGGAAAAATAAATACATTTTCTTCCATCCGAACTGCAATCCTGCGTGGAACAATTTAAGCCTTTCCTGCCGCCTCCAGACATTGAGGTTTGTAATTGAAATCCTGAGGAACAGAATTGGCCAGCAGGCAAACAAGAAACTGTCACCCCTTTGCATCTGCTTTGATTTTTGGATGATTTAACCAGCCAAATGATCTTTGCTTTTCATTAATATTTAATATTTTTTCCCCTCTCCCTGAGTAGGGTAAGGTGTTATGAGTGTTACTCTCTGGAACCAGGAATGAAAGCTTCCATCCACCCTGCTGCTGCTGAGCTGCCTCCAGCCCAGCCTGGAGCCATCACTCTGGGGGAGAAGAGGAAACCATCTGGCCTTGTGGGATGCTTAAAGCGCTCAGTCCTTTGGTCAGAAAGCTGCTCTTACAGAAAGCTCTACTGCATGACTACAGGACATTGCAGTGACCTGAGCAACCCTGTGTAGCTTCAAAGCTGATCCTCCTTTGGCTGGCACCAGAGGGTCTCCAGAAATCCCTTCCAGGATAAACATTATGTGGTTGTTACGACTGCTTTGGCATAGGAATCTCAGTATTCATAAGATGATAAATCCCAGAGGTAGGCTCTGATGTGCAAGCAGCTGATGGCGCAGCATGGCCATGCCCTAGGAAGCAGCACAGACTGGGAAGCAAGCAAACTGGGGAGAATGGAGATAAGAAAGAGGATTTTTATGATAAACGTGATGAGGCACTAGAACAGGTTGCCCAACTTTGCCCAGAGATGCAATACAAGCTATCTGTGGAGACATTCAAGGCCAAGCTGGACAGGGGCTCTGAGCACCTGATGGAGCTGTAGGCATCCCTGTTCATTGCAGGGGAGTTGAATCAGATGGCGTTTAAAGGTCCCTTTCAACTCAAACAATTCTATGTTATAGGTCCCTTCTAACAACAACAAAAAAACCAAAATCCTGAAATAAACCAGAAATCCCTTTGAAGGACGCCCACATCTTAACATGAGAGGTTGGCAGGTAGCAGCAGAGCTGCAGTAAATTCCTGCAGACCTCCTGGCTTATTTACAAGGCATCTCAGGCACTATAAATGGCTTTTATTTTTGTGAAGCATGCCAGGAAAGGAAGAGGGGAGCAGGACAAAGAAAGGAGGACTTGGCTTGAGAAGACACCCAAACAAGCTAGGATGAAGAAGCTGTACAATGTCCTGGATGGGCATCAGGCCCATGCCCTGCTCCTGCATGGATCATGGCTGGGAACAAGAAGCAGTAAGAACGCTCATTACTATTTACCTTGGCCTCATGCTGATGCTACAAAGCTGCTCTACCCGCTCTAGGTGACCCTGACACGAGCCTTGAAGGAACATCAGTAAGAGATATCCCAATTAAATCTAGTTGGAAGCTATTCAGCACATGTTTTCCCCTTTCCAAGACAGCAAGGCTGTGACTAACCAAAGACATTTGGGAGTAATTTTTGCTTTCCCTGGGCACAGAATTTTGTTTTTATTTCTTTCCTCCTTTATATTGGTGGAAAAAAATGGGATACCCAGACCATTTCTGCAACCCTTTCTTCTCTTCCTTAGCTTGGCTGTCCTTTATTTTCATTTTTTTTCACAAGCTCAGCCCCAAACTCATTAGAGAGTAAAACCTTCCCTAGAAATATGGGCAAAAAAAAAAGGAAAAAATAAAAATCCTCAGTTTATAAGCAAGCCTACGTAGCTCAGATGGCATCAGAAGAGAGTTTGCAAGTCCATCCTATGAGCTCACCTGCTGCCACCACTGGATATTGCACACACTCAATACTGAACTCCTTCCCATATCAGAGGATCCCAACCAGACGTCAGCCCTAACCCACTTGCACACCTTCCCACCTGTGTGCTGCTTTACCTTTGGAGCTAGAAAAGATTCTTGTTGAATGCTACAAAATCCTGCATGTGTGAGCATCCCAGAAACACATTTACCCTTCACCAGATTAACTTCGCAATAGTCCTTTCCACGTATTCCAATTAGATGCACTTGTCACAGAAAAAATAACAACATCTAATGGCTCTTTATAATATACCTTATTTAAATCTACCCCACACTTTGGTTAATTGTTTCGGAGTTAAGGAGCAACTTTTTCCATGAACAATAGCAGTGTGGGAAGATCTCACAGCACATCACAGGAAACCTTGGGAGGAAGCAACAAAGAAGAGCTGGATGGAGAGCTCGTTTTGGTCCTTCCAGCTTCCTTTTCCAATTCTTTTTTTACAGTCTAGGACTCTGAAAGTTTTGATGCCATCATAGGAATAAAAATCTGTGTATACAGATTACAATGATAACTGAAAAGACTATCGTCTTGCGGCTCTGTGTGTTCTACAACAACGAGCACTTCAACAAATATAAATAAAAACAGCTTTTCCTCTTCTGACTTGTCCCGTGGAGATTTAGTTGGGCCTCCACATAATCCATAGGATTTCTGAAGCTTTTAGTTTTAAACAAGTAATTTGTACGACTGCCCGAGACGCTTCCAAATGTGCGGTAACTGGATTTTGGTACACTCCCAACCACCTAATTAAAAACATAGAATAGAATCATTTGGCTTAGGTGATTTTTAATTCTTCTTTCTTCCTCCTTTTATTTTTTAATCAAAAGAAACCTTCTGAGTCACATATCCAGGGGATTATTCCAAACAGCACTTTGGAAAGGGCACACACTGGAAATCCTATATAGCGGCGGAGGAGAGTTGTCACGCATGTGTGTAGAGCTCGTTTAGACTGGATGCCAAAGGTTACGGTACACACAGGAAAAAATCAAATTACTTATGATCCTCTTCTTACAGCATCCCTGTCAGAATGATGTAATGAGGAAAAGAAGATTTCCCCTTCCAAAGTCTTAACGAGGATTTTGGAACAACTGATGAAGGAGCGGCCCTAGGGGAGCCCGGTACAGACCTCAAGTGTTGAGGAGCACCAGGAAGTGGTGCACAGCAAAGCCTCACACCTCATGGGAGATCTCCTCCTTCACAGGACCCCAACAGCCTGCTGCTGACTACCCTTTTCATGAGGATAAACTCGAGCAACAGAAATGCAAGAGAATTTCCCCAACAGATGCAGCCTATTTGGAAACAGCAGCCCGTGAACAAGACGTGGCTTCTCTCCTTGCTGTGTCGGTTCAGCCAGCAATCAAGATCTGGGCCTTTTACTGTAATTGTTCGGCACAATAACACAGATTGAAGTTTGGTTTTCGCGGTATCTGGCTAGGCATGTCGACCTGATGTGGATCAAAGGCTACATGGTAGAATTAAGCAAATATAATCAGTGTAATATGATTCATTCTTGTCCTGCTGAGCAGATGTTTGAACAGATGTCAGGTGAAAAAAAAATACGTGCTGGGGAGTTAGCGCATTATTTTAAATTAGTGCATTTAAGAGACAGGAGTATCTTTGTTAATCCCACTGAAGGTGAAAGCGAGTATTTATGACTTTGGTTGCTGGGAAGTTATCCTCCCTTTGCCTTTTAGAGGCCAGCACTCTCTAGTTTCCCTATCAGGAACACAGGGGTGCTGGTGGGCTAGGATACTAGCTTGCTCAGCTTAATTCTCCATCATCTTGGGAAGGAGCATTTGACACGCTAAGTAAAGAGAGGGTTAAAAAGATTGAGTCACTATTGGCCTATTATCTGGGGAAAACGTTCAGTTTGGTTTGCTGTACAGTTCCCATCATTATATTGGGAGCTCGCTGCAGCACTTGTTCCCTGTCTGATAAATACACTTGCAAAAAACAAGCTTATTCTGACATTTCTTGGTCAGAACTAAAAACCCAGAGAGTCCTGTTATATATCTCTTTAGTCCCGTAATTATAGTAAAACTTGGTGATTAATGAGGCAATGTTGATAGTCGTTTAACAGTGTATTTACAGATGTGGTAACCACACAGAAATCCCATCGTCCAAACTGAAGTCTGTAGGCATTGCTAGAGTAGACCTCAAGGGTACATGGCATGGCCAAGAATGTTCCTGCAGTGCTTAAAAGCTGAGCCTCCTTTGTTTGTCCAACCTCCACAACCCCTAGAAAGAGAACTCATAGCTGATAAGGAGCTCCTTGGAAGAGTGCCTGCAGATGACTAACTCATCTCACATCCTACACATTCAGAAGAAAATTGCCTGACCTACAAGAGCAGTAGTGCAGGGCAGGTTGGAAGTTACTACCTTACATACTCAGTGAGATTTTTGTGTGATTATAACCTAGATTCTAAACAGCTGATGGGAAAAGCTCAGGTCATAGTTGGCTTTCTCATACCAGCCCCGTTTGCTGGATAGTTGACATAGCCAGTAACTGCTCTTTAAAAAGGAAAACACAAACCAATACCAATAGATGGGAAGATTTGGGGTGGTTTTGCTCCTCCACTCAGCACTTCTCTCTCAGAAAAGAGCATCAAGCCCTTCATCTTTGAGGGTCATTAATTTCTTGAGTGATCCTGGATGGCTTCCCTACAAAAAGAGTAATCTCTGGAGAGTTTTATGACCATCCCATGATGCTGGGGGAATTTTCTCTCAGCCACCAACGCTGCCTAAAATTTCCCTGTGATGTGGCTTGGTTACTGCGTCTGGCTATGCAGAAGCATCCACATAAGTCCGTTCTCTGGGAGAACAAGCAGTTCCTTGGCTGTATGATATTACAGCACCAATTCTTGGTAAACCAGGCTCCAACAGCAACTCTTATCTTTGCCATTAATTTTTTTGAATACTTTTTTCTCCTCTTTGATTCTCTCTCTCTGTCACTTCCGTGTTACCAGTGCCTTCCCATTTATTTATTTCACCCACCCCACAATTTGGTCCTAAATCAGCAGTCAGGCTGAGTAGTGGACCATGAGCTGAAGGCTCCTACCTGGGCTCATTTTCAGTTGAATATTTGTAAAAAGGCTTTGCTATAGAAGGCTTATAATGACCAGGAGGAGGAATTAAACACCCCTGCTCTGATATATTGCAGAGTAAGCTGCAACAGTCCCTTCAGATGGCAGAGGAGATACTGCTCTGCTTGAGATCGAATTCAGTCCCGCTTTTACCTGGGAGCTGCATCGTAGTGCTGCTGGTGGATGGGGTCCATAGGGATTATTTTAATTTTCAAAAACAAGAGAGAAAAGTAATGCTCCAGGCAAAATTCCTGCACACGAAGTGCTCTAGCCCTAAAGGTGTGATGAAAGCATAATCCTGCGCATAACCCTTAGTTCTGCTGCCTAAAATAATACTCCAGGATGCTGGCAGGGGAATACTATGCTTCCTGTGAATGTTTCAGTTCACATTCTCCCAAAAATAACACAGCGACTGTTAACACCTGCACTTTTCAACGTTTCCTTGCTAACAACAAGGAGATTAATGGGTTCCATTCAAAAAGACCTTTTTGACCTCATTTATGATGTTGAGAAACTCAGGAAATTGCTTGCTAATCCAAACCCTGATAATCCCAGTATTCTTCAAAAAAAAAAAAAAAAGAAAGAAAGAAAGAAGGAAAAAATCCACTGCTGAAGGTACGCATCAGGAGAGCTGTTTCGTCAGGGTGGGATGGGATCCACCAAGCATCCCAGTGAGTGGACCTCTGCATTGAGCACAGAGCTGGGGATGTGGGAGGAGGGATTACCCAACACAGCAGCCCCCAAGCACTGCTTCATTTGACCAAGATTCAGCACTTTTTTTTGGAAAGATGAGAGATAACGGCCTCAAGTTGAACCTGGGAAGGGTCAGGTTGGATAATAGGACAGATTCCTCCTCTGAAAGAGTGGTCAGGCATTAGCACAGGCTGCCCGGGGAGGTGGGGCAGTCCCTATCCCTGGAGATGTTCAGGAACCATGGAGATGTGGCACTGAGGGATGTGGTTAGTGGGCATGGTGGGATGGGTTGAGTTTGGTGAGCATAGAGGTCTTTTCCAGCCTTAATAATTCAGAGCAGCAGAACATGACTGTGCATGGGTGCAGCAGCACTTCTACTGGAGGACACAGTGAGGATGCTGCCATAGAAGGACCAGTCTCAAATAAGAAGTTTGTACCAAACAGAACAACTCCTGTCCTATTTCTAATTTCCTACAACCCTATGAGTCCCCAGTAAAGCAACAGCAGATACCAAAAGCAAAGCAAATACAAGCCTAGCTACATCTCATAGTGCTGTCACAGCACTTCCCAGAGCTAGTGTGTGTGCACAGCCCTGAAGAAACCAATGGCAGCAGCAGTTCCCCCCCCCACACATCTAGCAAAGAGCGCAGTACATCAGGTGTGTGAGCAGGAAATAACAAAGCACCCCACCATTGTAGGAATTCCTTTTACAATTTGTACTGATCGAGTTGTTTTGCAGGTAACAAACAGTCCGGGGGAGGGAAAAAAGATGCGGTCATTTTAATCCGTTTGCTCCATAGGAAGTTTTTTAGGCAGTTGCAAACAATTGGAGCTCCGAAAGCAGAGTTGAGACTGTGTGTGTAACACAGATTTGCAGCCGAAACGTGGAAAGGTCAGGGGCTGAGAGCTGGAGCCCATTGTTTGGGACACCGGGTTCCCCATGGAGCTGCAGGAAGCACAGGGCAAAGCTGAGGCTGCCCTTGCCAAAGATTCAGCACATATTTTCCCAAGACCAAGTTTGTCCTCTACTTGCAAAAAAAAATAATAATAATAACAGTAATTTTAAACAAAGGGGCATCGTGGAATAGAGGAGCCTTAGTGGGGTTTTTGAGTTAGTTCTGATCCTGTCATTATAGGCAGATGTAAATGAGGGTGCACAGCTGACCTCCATGTGCATAAGCATCTCCTGAATCTAATGAGTAATTTCAGCTGGAAAACTTCAAATCTACAGCACAGCGAGAGGGATTTTAAACCCCCTTTTTAATTTATTTAATATCATTTTCTTGGTTAGACCAAAACTCAAAGAAATCTGGTCAGAAGTGCATAGGGACTTCACCACCTCCACCTGACATATGTTTATTCCCAAAACAACCCTGACAAACAGGCCCTCTAAAACCTGTTCCCAAGTTGCTGCCTCTGATGCCTTTTTTCCATGCTGCTCTGTCATTTCATTTCTTTTTCCCCCTTCCCCAGATATATGGTATATTTACATAGGGAAAGCAAGCAGAGCACAGAAACACTTGTTTATCAACAGGCATCCGAGAAGCAGTGTAACATCACAAAACTTAGGCATGAAGTTTCCTTCAGCGCTGCTTGCCTGGGTGCATTTACTGACTTTCATCCCAAATAGAGCTTTCCCAAAGCTGAGCATGTGGTTTTTGTTCAGCCAGCTACGAAGCATAACATGATCTCAGCCCCAGTGCAAGCCCACGTTTCAGCATAGCATAGAAGCATTTGTGCTTCGCAGTAAAGACCTAGTCAAAAGAAGAAGATGGGAAGAAACCACTGTTTCAATAGTTGGAAATATTCTACCCTTCATCAAAAAGAACAACAGTGGAAAAAACACAAAACAGATCTAATCAATGCATAACTCCAGTTTTACGCAATTCCACATTGATTTGGGAGACTTGGGTTTCTTCCCTATATAAGGACAAGACAACAGAGTGCAAGGAAGCCCCCATCTTGCCCTACCCATACCTGCACTAACCTCACAGTGGTTGAAGATGCTGGGATGTACAGGTGCCATTTCTTAAGGGTCCAAGTAGAGCATGTAATCTTAAATAGCTAAAGCCTGTGCTGTCTCCAATGGTGAGAAAATCAGGACCTGCAAAATCCTTCCTCCAGAAACCACATGCTGATTAATCACCAGGAAATGCCACGGAGCTGAATGGTTTACCCCAGCATAAGATCAGCACTGGGCTCAGGTGGCTCGAATGCAACAAAGTCATTCTGAGAGGGGGGGGGAAAGACTGAACACTGATGGGTCTCAACTGCAAGAAAGCCAGACTGCAGCAATGGCTCCACCCTGCCATGAGTAATTAAATATTTTTCAGTTATTCTAAGAAATGAGATAGTTGGTTCATCAGATCACGTTTCACTCGCAGTCCGCATGGGACAAAGTGAATTTTCCCTGCTTGTCCAACCTCAGCCGTGAGGTTCCTACATTCTGCGTAGCCTGGATGCCAAGGCAAACACAGATATTCCAAAGAACAAGAGGGAGGGATTTCAGAAACCTGCCCTGCTCTCAAGCAGAATAACCATAAAGCTGTTCCTAGACATGCACGGATCATTTTGTGCTAATCAGAGAGCAAAATATTATTCATGGGACTGAACATCAGCCAACTGCAAAAACATTTTCTTAGCTTGTGGATAAACAGTCGCACAGTATCTCCTTAAGATGGAAAGGCCTCCACCTCCCAACATTAATGTAATTTCACGCTATACCAAATAAAACGCCCAGAGGTTCCTGAGCTGCACGCAGGAAAATCACAGCAAACTGAAACACGCAGAGAGTTAGCTTTGGTGAAACCACTCTGGTCTTTGTTTCCATTACTTTGCCTGATTTGATCTGAGATACTGAATGAGGAACATGAAATATGGGATTTTTTTTTCTTAATTTTTTAAATGTACAGTTGTTATCTAGAGAGCACAGGGCAGGGGAAAAGTCCCACTGAGGTGAAGAAGGAAAAGCCAAGTAGGAGCTAAACACAGAGCTGTATTATGCCCAACTGATCACATTAATCCTTCCCATCATGTATCTGAATTTGAGACATGAAGGTCAAGGAAACCAGAAGAGACCCCAAACTTAGAAGAAGCATGGATATCTGTGCTGAGAGCCAGGGCTGAGCACCACCACGCTTTAGGGATGCTAGAATGAGACCTTTTGGTTCCACTCAGTCCCCAAGGAAGGAACATCTCTGTGCAGGTCCATCATGCTTTCTGAGCATCCAACATGTTTCAGCTCATTTTTCCACCCTTCTCTTAACATTCAGATCAGTTACATACCTTGAGCCCTAGAACATTTAATTATAGCTCATGCCATAATTTACCTTGTCTGCTAAGCCTTTGATTACATTAGGCAAGAAAGAAAATTTCATCTATGTTATCCAGTTACTCCTAGCACGATCCTGAGGCTGAAAATAAAACCAGAATTGGCTAGAAAGAGGTGATATTTTTCTTCAAGACAGCTGAAGGAAGCGCAAAAACTGCTGTCCAGGATATCCGGAACTTGGCTGGTTCTTTTCTCTTCCCTGAGCTTGCTCACCAAATGATTTTTGTTTATTTTATATCAAGTCTGTTCCTCTTTGACAGGTGTCCTATAGGCAGAAAATGCGTCTTGGCTTGGGACACGGTAGGGAAATAGTTCTGGGTTTCTTCTAGCGAGTGATGCAAGCTTTTCTGCTAAAGGCCCACACGTGGGTAGCAATATTCCTTTCTGTATTTATGTGGTTGATGCATGCAGGGAATTTTAGAAGCCATAGATCTCTTGAGAATTGAAAAGCTACAGTAAAAATGGCAGCGAGCTTGTTGCAGGCAGGTGAAATTCAATCTTTAGAGGTATGAATTAACTTGAACAGAATATTTGAATAAAGTTTGCAGAGGTTTGGTGATTTTGGAGTGCAATTCTGCAGAATCAAAAACCCAAACTGAAAACTCAAGAGATAAATACGTACTCAGCCAGAACTCACCCAACCTCTGTTGGGGCTTTGCTTAAAAAACATCCAATTGTGTCTCAGATCAAACCTAAACCTTTCCAACATGGAAAGGATGGGGTAACACAGCAGGGATAGCAGAAAGATAGGAGTGGGGCAACAGTTCACACTGTTGAACTCCACTCACAGTATTCTAACGTTAGGTCAACATCACTGAAATTCTGATTCTACTGCCTGTTTATTGCAACATCATCCAAGCCATCCTATCGTGACATAGAAGCTTAATGCTTCCTAAGCCTCCACAGGAGCCGTCATCTCCTAGATGTTAAAAGTCAGTGGGCTAGAGCTGCTGTTTTATTTCCCCCCCCCCCCCTTCTTTTCCATATAGCAAGCCCAAGGAAGAAACAGGAAAAGAATGAATCAGCAAGTGCTGGGAAAGTGCATCAGATTAATAATGCAAGTCAGGGGAGGACAGAGAGTAGCTGTACACATCACCCACATGAGCATCGCCCACAAGACTCAATGTAACAAAGCACCAGAGTCACACATAACTTTAAACATGTGTTTAAGCCCCACTCACTCAGTTGCTTAATCACAATAATGAATACAAATGGCTTTCCGTGTTTAAGTGCTCTATTAAATATGAGTAGCCAAGGACCAACGCTGCTAGAGCAGACCCCTTTGCCCATTGGTAAGGGTCAGTCAGGATTGCCAAGAAGTTTTGCAACAGGCAATTTGTGTCTTGAGTACAAATTGTACCTTGGGTGCCAGAAACTGTTTTTGCATCTTTTATCTCATCCTCACTGCCAAGCTGCACATTTTAAAGCCTTGTTCTGGGAAAATAAAAAAATATGAAAAGAACAACAAAAAAAAAGCAGAGGAAAAAAAACCTGTTAAGCAGATTTTGCAAAGAATAGACAAACTTTACAGCTTTGGTGATCCAAAAATTTAAATTCCACCTCTCTCAACGCTTTTTGTAGGTCCCTAGTTGAGTAGGAATGCCCTTAATAAGCCCAACAGAGCTAGTGACTAATAGGTGTACATCATTTTTCCTAGCAAAGTTTCCTATACAAAATACCTCAGTTAGGATCCTCAGCAGCTGCAAATTGTGCAGCACTATACTCAGAAGAGCTGCGACCAATTTGCTCAGAGATCTGTTCCTTGGGACCCATCAGACCACATCACAGCCACCTTTGGGGCCTAAGAAATCAGAGGTTTGTTCTTTAAACGTGGGAGGAAGATTGTAATGATAGATGATATGAGGGAACCAGAACACAGCCAGCCATTTTAAGTGTATTTAGCATATTTTAATAAAGAGAGCTTTCGTGCTATCCGAAGTACGTCAAGCCATCCTCTTGGCTTGGCGAGCATCCAGGCAGCAGCTCCCTTCCTCCCCTCCAGGAGTCAAGGAGGGAGAAGGAGTTAGAAAGTGACATGGCAGATCTCCAGTCCTCTCTAAAGATATTTCACTAATATGGTAATTAATATCATGGATCAGTGCCTACTTCATAAAAGCAAATTCAATATGTTGGTAAGAATGTAGAGTGCTAGTGATTTAGAAACTACTATTTCTTGGACAGGGGCATACTTAAAAAGCATGATCTCATAAATCTGTGGTTTCTCTGCATTTTTAGGTTGTGTACATGAGAACTCCCACACCAGATAGCAGGACGTGTAACATTCTTAACTCCACCAACCCCAGTCACATGACGGTAATCACCAAAGACCTTGAAACAAAACTACTAATAAATTCTGCATTAAGAGCACGGCTCCTGTTCGGTTACTCACAGCACAGGGCTGAATTCAGCCAAAACCCACGTATGAAAACATCTTATCCCTTAAAGCATCTTGATTTCTCAACAAGTTGTATGTATACAAGTGAGCAGCAGAGCTCTATACAAGAAGTCCAACCAAATGTCTTCAAAGGTCCCAGAAGACACCTAACCCAGCTGGTGCTGGCTCCCATTTCCTGGGCCTCCTCAGAAATTCAGCATCAGTAGCAATGAGGGAGGAGCTGTAACAAAGTCCAGCTCAGGGGAGGTTTTGATCTCTTACACCAAAGCACAGAGTTGAGCATCTTGAACTGACTTGAGGAACATGGGTCACTTGTAACCCAAAGAAAGGCCACCACTTGTGTTCTGGCAAGGGAAAACCACCTGAACTGGGGAAGTAGGTGGGTTGGTAAGAGCAGGGTGGCAAGTACTTTTCCTCCTCCTTCGCCACCTGCTACAGTGGATGAGAAACCCTCAGTTTAGCACCCCCCAAGGTCACACTCCTACAGATGAATGCAGGACATCGTACAAAAACTTCCACATATTACTCTTCCAGAGCTGTCGACAGAGATTATTGCTATAATGGAAAGCAAAAAGATATTCCTAGCTGTTGCTGTGGGTCTCTCTCCTCTGATTCCCAATGTGGTCTGTGCATGCCTGATGCCATGACTCATCAACTGAGCAGAGCACAGCCTGCCCCGACGTTTGGCTTTTCTGCCACACGCAAAGCCTCCAGCTCTTTGAAGGAGATAGCAGGGCCAGTGCTCAGCCAGGGCACAAAGACATCTCTCCACTGACTGAAATCTACATATGCGTTTTTTTTTAAGTGAAAGAATCATTAAGAAGACGCCTCGCTCTGATAATTGCAATTATCCCATTCTTTCAGTGGCTCACTGTAAACAGAGAGTTCACTGTCTTGTCTTTTGCACCAGCAACAGAGTCATCTCCATCCCAGGACTTCCTCTTTGGCAGCAGGCAGGCTCATCTGAATCACTACCCAGCTCTTGCTTCATCCTTCGACTCCGATGGTCTGATAACATTTATTTGGGACTATAAGCAATTAAAACCAAGATGACACATTAAAACCATCTTAATTTAGAGTCCATTTTAAAATAATTATTTAGAGCTGATTGGGAAATGGAATTTCTGCTCCGCAGGAAATTCAAACATTTCGAAATTCCCTTTCATCACAGACTGGAATGTAACCTGAATTTGGCTCAGATCCTATTCTTAGTTGGACTTTCAGCACCTGGGACTTGAAAACTGCTTAACATCAGCCATCACTTCATCCTGGAGAAAAATACAGATGTTTCCACATGGGACGACAGAGTAACCCATGCTAATACGCACTCAGCACTCTCCCATTAATTATACTCAGGATAGGCAAAAATCCTTATTTTCTACCCTAAACCTGCAGGTGGGCACAGCTGAGCCCAAACCAGACCCAACACATTAGGACATCACAGAATAAACCCAGAGGGATAAGAGTGCAAAAGAGAAGAACTTTTGCCCGGTAAAGCCAGCGCTTGTCCAGGAAAGTGGGAGTTTTGATCTAAGACCTTTCTGAGCTGGATGGAGATGAAATCCATATCTCCTCTTTTCCAAGGAAAGGATCCACCTATGAATTTATAGGAAGGTCACAACAGGCTTTCCCCTGCCTTCTCCTATTGCATGGGAAGTGAAAGCAGAGTCAGGGCACGCAGGGAGTCTCACATTGCACAAAGCAGGGATTCCCCCAGCAGACGAGCCCTGTAGCCTCCTCTCATTCTTTTCACACTACATATGAAGTGAATCAGCAGACCCCAAATGCCCCACTGCAGTGTTACGTCCTTTCCACTGCAGAAATGAGTCCATCTGATGCAACAACATCCAAAGTTATGGGCAAAACCAGCTCAATGGCCATATTGCCACCAAGTCCCACATCCTATCATCCTACAGAAGTTGTGCTTCCATAAATATTTTGAACTGACATTTCTTGCTGAGAATAAATCTTTGCCTTTCATAAATCTTTGACCAAGCTCACTACCACTTTTGGTCCCTATCACAGTGCTTTCTTCCCAGCTCTGTGCATACAGCAGAGACATTACAGCCATTGCCATTTGTGAACAAAACCCCCACCCAATGCTCAGCAAGGCTGAACACACACGTGCACATTACTACTGCTCTCTCAGCAAGGTTCTGCATATAGCTTGAGGATATTTCCAAAGTGTGGGATTTTGAGGAAGAACAGTAGACTTAGGTGAAGATTTCTCAGCAATACAAGCAAGGCTAAATTGGTATCTCAAGTGTGAAGGAGCATAGCTGAATGAGAACCAATGAAAGCTCCACACAAGGCAAGGGAAGAGAATGGTGTGATACTTGATGCTGGAGGAACCAACCAGGGAAGTAAGAAAATGGACACACTGAAAAGAATTAGAGAAGTACCAGGAAAACACAAGGAAAAAGAAATGTCACCAAAAAAATGAGGCTTACCTCACTTCTTAAAATGAGCCAGCTCTTGCTTTGCAGAAGTGAAGTGGCCACAACTCAAGATGTCAAGAAGTGACAGACTGCCTTTCCTTTGGTCCTGAGACTGAAAATACCATGAAGTTGGCATTTTATTTTCAGAGGTTATGTCTAAGCTTGAAACTCCCTTGAAATGCATGAAATATCTCCTTGTTCCCAAGCCAAGATGGGTGTTTTGGACCTTGTCTATGGGCCAGAAGAGTTGTCCACTTGCTCCCTCTGGACCTTTCCTGGAGCTGGTAGGGCACAGCACAGGCAGGCAGGGCTGGCAGATAGTGGTCCCATCCCTGCCTGGAAGGTGAAAGGTCTGAAATCACTCACTAAGCTCCACAATTCATCTGCTGCAGTATTTGAACGTGCCTTAAGTTTTTGCCCAAGCCAGGGCTGAAATCACAGCCATTAAGAGCACCATTCTTCACCTATGTGGTGTAAAGGGCTCTCCTTTCGCAACTGCTTGAGTGATAGATCATTACTCAATTATCTTTCCAAAAAAAGCTGTTTTTATGAAGTTTCTTGTGAATCAGATGATGTTCTGGTTTATTGGAATCACTCTGGCTCGAGAGTATGATTATCATCACTGTGTCCCTTAACTCTAGCAGCAGAACAGCCCCAGGGAAGTTTGCCACAGCTGTGCAGGTGGGGAAAGAGGGAACATTGGCCCTTTATAGGTTGAGAGCATATTTCTGTGTGGATGCTGTGCTCCTGAGGAAGGAATCAGAATATGGGCTCTGATTCAGCAAAGCAATTAAGTACGTGCTTTAAGTCAAAGCCTCGCTTAATTCCTTTGACTCCAATGGGATTTAAGCAAGGACTTCAGACTTCACTGAACTCAGGTCTAAAAATTCCTCTTGACATTTTTCCTTCTGGATTGCAGTGAAAGAAAGCGGTTATAGTGCGTGCCTTGAGAGAAAGGGGTGATGAACTGTGATGCACAGGCAGCCTTAATGTAAAGCTTTAAAAATCACTTGGCAGGAGCCAAGCTGTAAATTAAGCTGCACAACCAATCATACTTTGCAACCAAAGCCATTGTCTTCCGAGGACTCCAAAACTGCAACTGGCCTCAGCTCCACGTCTGATCAGAAGAAACTTTACACTTGATGAGTCCTCTAATATGCCAGGGAGGGTTCCTCCCCCCTCTCCTGCTCTCTACTCCTTCCTCTTTAATGAGCATCCCCATCAGCTTTAAAGTACAAAGGGAGTTTGCTTGGTAAGCCTTTGTGTTCTTTGCATGTTAGGATAGCTAAGGAGCAGTTCAAAAAGCAATCTGCCCAGAAACCACAGTTTATGAGTCCCAGAAGTTTCATTTGCTCAGGTCAGACTGAAAGCTTGGCTGAAGATGCCGTAGAAATTTTTCTCTGTCAGGCAACAGAAAGCAGTACAAAGAACCCAGCTGTTAGGTCTCATAGCCCAGGCCTCTAATTAAAACAGTGGAAAATTAGATAACTTCACAAATTCATCACTGCCACCACTGGCTGTCAAAAAAAAAAAAGCTCGGGGGTTACCACCCACCTTTTGTTTATGTTGCTAACCAGTGTCTCCATCGTGTGTGCATGTGTGTGCGTGCATGTACAGAAGAGGGATTTCTTCCCTTCCCCCTCTGCTTTCAGCCACTTTTTGCACCTCGTTCAAGAAAACTTCTGAGAGAAAATGAGCTGCAAAGCTGGGCTCACACACATGCCTGCCTGGTCAGATTGTCAGAAGGGCTCTGCTACTACAGGGGAAAAGGAGAAGGACCCGCTTACGTTGTTCTCAAAGGAGGAGGAAGAGGCGTTATTTTTCCCGACGATGCTGGTAGAGTGCTTCTGAATGTCTGGCCTGAGCTCATCGAGTGTCACTTGTAGCTCACAATCCAGTTTGTATTAAAAAAAGGAAAAAAAAATCACAAACCAAGCAAGCAATGACTCCATCCCTTAAAATAAAGGAGGAAAGGCCTCGTAGCGCAAGCAACTTCAACAGAAAAAAAGAAGCTTATCTTCCTTGAAAAATTAAATTCACTTTTAATTACAGATGAGTTTGATATCTCTCAGGACAGAATGGTTAACGATGTCTCTTGTATTAAGCCTCGTTTTTAAGGCAAATTCCTATTTGAAAGAATCAGTCACAGAATCATAGGAATTGGAAGGGATCTCTGGAGATCTCCTAGCCCAAGACTCTTGCACCTTAAAAACTATAGTAGGAAGCAGCTTTCTGGGGGGAAATTCTGAACATGGGACCACAGGATCCTCAAAAGCATGGACCATGACAACATGTAGGGCAGGAGAAAGATACCAAATTAAGATGCTTTATAAGTTCTTAAGTGGAAAACACAGGGCTGGGAACGTGTCTCATCTTGGCTTTCAGTGGGGACTTGCATGGTAGAGGAGCACCAGGGGAGGTACTCCCTTCCATTGTGGAAGCCCAAATAAGACTGCCAGCTCTGTGCTTTGGTGTTTTCCTCAGTAACAAATACTGTCACAATACCTGAATGTGAACATACAAGCAGACAGACAGAGCTAGGGGGAGCAATCTCATCCTATGCATCCACGTATAGGAGTATCAGGCCTGATCTGATCCAGCATGCACACGCCATAGGAGAAGGGTGGAAAATGGTTGCCATTTTGGCATAATCAGATGCTTATCATTGAATTCCCAATGATGGTTTCAATCCAGTGGTTACTTCAAGACATAGGATACAGACCCCCCACTCCAAAACTCTGCTCGTGCATGAATTACTTCCCATTCACTGAGCAGGGTAACTATGAGCTCTTAGTTTGCCTCAGTAGCGAAACAAAACACATTGACTTAAACCACTGCAAAAGTGATACATAAAAGCATGCATGGCTGCTTCAGCTGAACACATTTTTATCTCATAACCAAGGTGAGATGAGCGCATTCAAAGTCAGCTTCCACCAGAGTGAGGTGGCTCCATTGAAGGGTTGTGTGGCCATACAAATGGCTGCTTCTTACTGGGGCAGCCCAAACATGCACCCAATTCCCAAAGGGCAGAGCCAAACGTGAGCACAATTCTATGCACAGACACTGCTGAAGTTACAACCGCTGCCTTCTGAGCTGCGGCTTACAGCAAGCAAAACAGCCCACAAGGTTTTGCCGTGATTTGAGTCTTAGGATTTCTATAATTGGCAAGATTTTTTTTTTCTAAAAACAAAAAAAAGAGCCAACAACCCCTTCCCAGTTCTCACCAACAAAAGGTAAAGACATTGAGAAGGACGGCATTCTCTTGTCACATGCTACCTTTTAAATCTTGAGCCTCCCTTTGTACTCTGACAGTAATTTCACATATAGACATGGCTGCCAAGCGGGGTTTGTTTGATGTTCTTTCCTGCCTTTGTAATGGAGTTTCCTTTTAAGCAGGAGGAGGCGGAGGGAGAGGGGATGACAGGGGCTTATAAATATGGAAAAGACACTTTTTGGCATAAAATTGTTGTCGCATTTAAAATATCTCTATGACTCTCTTCTTTTTCCCCCTGTTCAGCTGGCCACCTTTGGGATCATCCTCTTGGAAAATATAACGTTAAAAAAAGCACAAAAGGGAAAATCATCATTGCTGGAAAACATTCAGAACACTGGGAAGCCAAGGCTGTTTCACTCAAAGTATAGCTCTTAACCAAATCCACTACAAATTCTGGAGTTATGTCAGTATAACCTTTGCTCCTCCAAGAAGCCAGACTGCCACGATGACTTGATGGCAACTGCAGTCACAAGAAGCAATAAGTGACTCTGTTCTTTCCAAAACATCTACATCGTGGATAATTCATACAGCCCAAGAGGAGAAATTAAGCCACAACGCTGCTAGTGGGTATTAATAAGAAGGTTTGGGGAGGCAGATTCCATGTTTTCCACTGATGGGTCAAAGTCAGTGGTGAGCCAGTCTGCCAAGACAGTGCAGTGAATCACCCTTTAAAGCTGCAATTTTACACCTTAAAATAAGTGATCTCAAAGGCTTGGTCGTCATCTCCAAGGTTACATTGAAAGACAGCACAAGAGGGAAGCTGTCGTCATCCAAGAAGCAGCTATCTTGTCTTCAGAATTACCCAAGTCAGCCCAAAGTTCCCACACCCGCTGCCAGAGGGCCAGAGCTGAGATGCTTTTGCATATCCAGAACATGAGAATGACTAGTCTGAAATGACAGAGGACCAAAAGGACACATTGCATTTGCTCTGAGGGCAACACAGGACCTAATTGTGTCACCTCAGGCACAAGTCCAAAGAGCAGTGGGGATGTACTGGACGGAGAGCAGTCGTGCCCAGAGAGCTGCTATCAACCAGTGGCTGGTGGACTTGACACTCAGTTGGACTCAGCCACATTTCCTGAAGAGATGGGGCTTCCTGAAGAGCCACATTTCCTTGCTCAGAGATGGGGCTTCTCAAGAAACATCGACATGTCATCCTTGCTTTTAGAAAATAACGTATGTGCATTTCATTTATCCTTCTGACTGTTTTCTTTAGATTGCTCTTGACACTACTCACTTTGCCTGACAAATGAACAACCCCCCCGCCTTTGATAAATAGATGTGTCTTATAAACACAAGCTAGAAAATGTAGCCAACAGCCCCACAGCCCTGCCAATTCAAGCATATGGAAGAACAAGAAGATGTCAATGGATTTTTATGTTTTTTCTTTTTTTGGTAGGAGCACTAGAATTCGAAACAGCAAGATCCATTAGTTCAGCTAATGAGGGATTGTTCCCTGTAGTATATCCCCCTCAGAACTAAATGATTCAAATGATAGCCCTTCCAACACTTCCCTGGGGAAACTATTCCACAGCCTAATAGATCACACTGTCAGGAGTTTTCAGCCAGCTGTATTTCAAAGGCAACAAAACGCACTCGAGTGTTTGACTTGGAAACCCTTTAAACAGTTGGACTCTCATTTTTGTGATACTGCAAGCATGACTTCAGCTGTTGGACCACACCATCTGAGTGCTGCACACCTCTGTTCCGTGTATGCACTCCCACATCCATGGGATTCGGCTCACATGCATCACTGTGCACAGAAAGCTGCTGCTGAAAGGAGATCTGAGGGTTCGGGGCTGGGTGGGCAGCTGAAGCCTAAAGCAACCTGCAAGCTTGGGGACTTGGGCTGATGTGTTAACTCAGGGAGAATTAGGAAAAAAAATATAAAAAAATTAGAAGTATTAAACTTCAGATTGCCAAGAAACATCCACACTGATGTTAGAGGAATTTGGTTTGCATTCTGTATTGAACTGTGGCCCAGGAGCTGGTTTTCTGCAGGTGGTCTTCTCTCAGCCTGAGCTCAGGCAATATGTGCATCCTTGTCCAACCCTACAGCTGGTGAACTCAGAGCTGGCTGCTTTGTAAAGACTGTCCCCTGATTGCCTTTGGGTAGTGCCAGTCTGGAGGCACTGGACCCATTTCTCTGAAGGATAAACGTGGTTAAAGGGAGAGATCTTAGTGTCCTGCCAGAGCTGGAGGCCTGCCATTGGAAAGAGCAGCAGCACTCTGCAAAGAGGACCTGGAAGCAATAGCTTGAAGCACTGACATGGTAGCTTGAATCAGGGGTAAGACATGGTTGGAAAAACTGGTGCTGAGTTATAAAATAATAACAAAAAACACGAAGAACCTTCCTACATCTAGAAAGAACACACTGTTCTTCCAACAGCACAGATTCAATGCTTCATCCCCTAAATGCACGCTGGGATGGATGCATTCCTTGAGAACACTTTATCACACCTGGCAGGATTACTGCAGGGCAGCAGAGCACTGCTCTCACAGAAGCCCCTTCCTAGAGATGCTCCTTACCCAGCCAGCAGCATCAGGTCTGTCCGTACACATGCACACAGCTCAGCAGCCAGTGGATTTCTTCCTTCTTTTTCAGCTGACCTTAGTTTACCTCTTTCAAGCACAGCTTTCTCTCTCCTGAAAGCTTTAAATATGATATCCCACTTTTCTTCAAAATAGAGGATTTGGCAAAGCTTTGGGATGTTTGGAAGCAAGCAGGAGGTAAATCACGTCTTGCCCAGAGCAAGCTCTCTTTGTCATCATCTGCATTCAAATAATATTTACTACCATCTGCCAGAATCTTCTTGTGCTGCACCAGCACACAGCACCGAAATGAGACCTGCTTCACTGAGGAGTTTATGATCCACAGGGGCCAAGCCTTAAATGTTCTGATTTTATACCTAAAAATAAAACGGAATAGAATGTACTGCTCTCCTGTTACCACCCCCACCACCAAGGAGAAATAAAG
The DNA here is from genome assembly GCA_016647715.1 of Pavo muticus. Lineage (NCBI taxonomy): Eukaryota > Metazoa > Chordata > Aves > Galliformes > Phasianidae > Pavo > Pavo muticus. The sequence continues at coordinate 339,332 of JACDJE010000182.1, forward strand.
AGAAGTTCAACCACATTTAAGGATGAAATGTGATAACAGGTCCAGCGAGTGAAACAAAAACCATATAAACCCATCTAAAACTTCACATGCGTGCAAAATGCACTCACATTCTTGGCAGAACTGATTTTTATGCAACTCAGGCAGGGAAGTTGCATAAGGCATCCCTCCCTGTGCACTTTACTGGGAAGTTAAGATGTCACTGGAATTCCTGTGCAATTAAAGCAGAAGTAGACAGTTGGGAAATATTTATGGGAGAAACTGGTCTGAAAGAAGCAACTTCAGAGGTACTCATTTAAATCCACTCTCCATCTCCTAAAAGACTGCAGTGGCTTGAAAACCAACGCTGACTTGGATCGAGTCTTTGCAAACCATCCCCACTTTGATAGAGGATTGGACCTCCGTTGTCAAAGTCAGTGGAAACAAAGTGAGGATTGATGCACCACCAATGTTTGACACATTTCAAGTCTACGTAAAGCAGAAAGCCTCATCACTGTGGCTTAAGCTGCTTCTCTGGCTAGAGGCAGGAGGTGTTGGTCCAACAAAAATACTGAGTGTGACTTCTGGGAACGAGGCCTGCTCTTTGATATCTCACACGGGTTTTTCCTCTCGCTTAGGTAACATTATACCACGTAGATACCACAACGAGAAGCTTTGATCGATTCTACTTTATGCTGAACGCACCAAACAGGCTCTGGGAAGCAAAGACAAGAGGGGATTACTGCAGATGATGACTTCAGATAGCGCTGCATTCCTTCCACCATATTAAGCTGCTTTATGCCATGTTACTACTTGACAAGATATGATAATGTAACACAATATGATGTATCGCATGGCAGCGGCAGAAAGGAGGAAGAGAAGAAGGAAGAAGGCTTTGTTTGGGGAGGGATTAGCTGTTTCCGACGAGAGCATTCCCTCCAGCAGTTGGGAGGGTATTCAGTTAGGTAAGGGTGTGCTGAAGGGAAAGCCAACCCTCTGGTCTCTTAAAAACTGCAGGTCAAAAAGTCTTACAAGCTGCTAACGAACAGCTTGTAATCAGGAGAATTAAACACAAGTGCAGGCTGAAATTTTAATCTTTCTGTACATCCAGTCCAAACACTGTTCTGCTTTCTTAAGGGATTAGTAGTTATTATGACAAATAACATTGCATCATCCCAAGTCACTTCGCATCTTCTTGTGAAGTGCTTCCTCAGACCTCACACTGCACAAAATTGGAGGAGCAGCCCTCACTTGCAGCAGCAGTTTGGAGAGCTGCTGGATGGGCAGTTCAGTGCCTACAGAAGGAGGGAAAAAATGACTTATGGACAGACCGAAATAGGCTGTCTGGGTCTTATTCCACCTCCAAATTCCTCTGATTTAACCCACAAGAAAAACGCATCCATTTCTGGATGAAAGATTTCCAAACTGCAGCTTGACAACGATTCTTTGCTTCCTGCAATATCTTAATTATTACATGAAACCACCTGCCAAACTATGCAGAAAATAGTCTCCTATTAAAAAATATATTTCCCTCTCCGGTGAACGCACTCCCCAAATCCACTTATTGTACATTTCTGCAACTACTGTTACAGTAGGCAGTGACCCCAGATTGAGACTACACAGAAAGGCATTCAGGTGAGCAGGAAGATGTCCTGTAGGCACTGCTCCTATAACTTGCTTTGGTACTTGGCAATGTTCCTGACTTATATGATCTTGGAGATGCCACTGCTGAACAAGAAGCCTAGAACTACTTAGGGTATATCAACACTAGAGAAAACAAATTCATGATGCCTGTTCTCACAGGGCTCTTTAGTTGTGTTACATGTCCGTGGTGACACCCAGAAAGCACATATTGCTTGTGTACAGGTACAGCCAACTTGGATATGTAGTACATATTCAACCTTCTACTTTATGCTGTGGACAACTGGGGCCATATTTCACATGGTTCTTCAAATGTTTCAGGCCTAGTAAGCGCTTTTGAGGGGGTAGAGTCAAGCAACATGCTATGCACAGAGTTTTGGTGGGGATTAAGCTTTTATTAAGGTTACAGACGTTAATACTGGTCCTGAGAAAGGTCCAGCAGGGTTGAAGATTGTAGCGTAAGGTTTTGCAGCAGAAACCTATAGTCCTGCTGTATCATTCCCAGAACAAAACCTGGGGTGCAGCCTAACCTGCAGCAGGAGCACTCATAGCTCGTACCATAGAATCATCAAGGTTGGAAAAGATGAGTAAGATCACCTAATCCAACCATATCCTGGTATTAGGCCCAACAGATGCACATGCCCATGACTGAAGATGAGTGCTGCCACCCATCAGATGCTGTTTTTTTTCCCACTAAAAATTTCAGTGTTGTCAACTCTTGATTTCAAGCTCAGGCTCAGTCTTTGCTTTTCTAAATGTAGTCCTTCGAGGGGTTATCATTCAGTAAATCAGCATCTCCTCACATACACCATACCCACAGTCAATGCCAACATCTACCTCATAAGGGTGGGGATAGGGGGGAAGGGGAGAAGAGAAAAAAGCAATCAGTTGAATTCTTGGTATCAAGCCTGAGTGCTCTCATAGGATGGGATTTGTTCATCACAAAAATTGAACCCGCACCATTTCCCTGATCTGAGAAGACAGATGACATCAGACCCTTGGCAGGAGGTGCTTTAGAGAAGACTCTAATCCATGTACTGACAGCAATATTCACTGGAGCTGTTGCTCACGCTCTGTGTCCAGGGTTTGATCATAGCCTGAATATGGATTTTGTCCTGGTTGACAGCAAAAATGCTTTGTGTCAACTGACAAATGAGGTGATACCCTATAGATTTAAGTGTGATTGTGATATATAACATCAGCCTAAGAGCCTAAAGAGCACAGGGGGTAAGGGTTGACACAAAGTCTAGTTGGGCTCCAAACAGCAGCATGTGCTACGTACTTTCAAGATTGCAGTATTTTCATCTCTGCCTATGGGGAAAAAAAATAAATGGACCTGCTGGATCAAATCTGCATGTTCCCTGCTGTATTTTATTACTGCATTACAGGCCTGCAATTCACAAGTGAATAACTATATTATATTAGGCTTATCTCAAAGAAAAACACGGAATTCTTTAACACATTGAGTAGAGCGAGGGCTTCATTTCCAGAAGCTCAAGGTTAGATCTAATGGGCCTTATCCCCCTTTATTCAGAGTCCCATACAGCCATCAAAATTAATCAATAGAGATGAATCTTTGTCTTAGAAGAAGCTGAGCACTCAAAACTAACTTTCTTTTTTAGCTGGGAATAAGCCAGTGTGGGCACCCAGATGGAAATGAGAGCAGAAATGGGAATTAGAGAGTCACAGAATTGTAGGACTTGGAAGAGACAAACACTTCAGACCTGAAGGGAAGAAATCACAAGCAGAAGTCAGTGCACTAGTTTGCACTCTAAGGTCTCTAGGACCGCATAAGAGTGATCAAAACCAGTTCAGGATGAATTTGACAAGATAAATGCATAAGCATGCCACTCAGTGATGGCAAAGTAAAGAGAAAAGGCAGCAATGAGAAGTAGCAGCTGTGTGAGACATTGGCCAGGCTGGATATTGCTCCAAGTTGTCCTCATCTGCATTCAAAGCTGAAGATGTTCAGACCAGCATGGCCCATTTTTGAAGTCAGCCTTCAAAACAACGTTACCACACCAACACATCCTGATGTGGAATTAATCCCTATGCATGTCAGTACAGTCGTGAGCAGGTCCAGGTAACCACATTTGTTGTGGTAGTCTCCATGTACCCAAAGCACAGATGGAATGTGCCCTTCTCCATCATCATGGGCTTGGACACAAGATCTCCGTGGGGCAAAAACCAACATGAGATTGTCTCATATATGGGGTAGCCAGCATCCAACTGACTCCACTGGTGCTTTCCATAAGTTGGTCAGTCCTGGTAACAAAAAGTAACCCAAAGAACCAGAGTACAACTCCCACTGAAGCAGAGGGACATGAAACTAGTCTGGTTTCTTACAGCTTCCAAAGCAGAGAGGCACAGGGAGTGTGCCAGCAATTAAACCTTTCTCAGTATCCTCCACAGCTGTGCCTTGGACATGAATTGCTCTGGAAGTGCACTACATGTGGACATGCTTAAAAAAAGATGCTGAGATTAGGAAAACATTATTCCACTACAGGAATAATACATTTCAGCTGCCTTTGCTGCTGCTCAACCTGAAAAATTTCTTCCAGCAGAGAAAGGACTTTGTGGGGAAATGAAGTGATGTTCTGGAATAAACTCCGGGATCAGGGAGGGGTTTGGGCTGTTCAAGACATGAAGGTGCAGAACACTTTTCAAAGCAAACATTAGTCAGGCTGTGCTACTCCTCCTAGGAAGAACTGGCAGCAAGAAAATAAGTGCTGAAGTCACAACTCTCTCAAATCCATTCAGTGCTGCTAGGAAGCAAGGACATTAAGAAAAATTTCTACTCAGAAGTAGTGAGATATTGGCACAGGCTGCCCAGGGAGGTGGTGGAGTCACCATCCCTGGAGGTGTTGCAGAACCATGGGGATGTGGCACTGAGGGATGTGGTCAGTGGGCGTAGTGGGATGGGAGGTCTTTTCCAATCTTAATGATTCTGTGATTCTAATCTAAGTACTTGTGGTGCTCAGGAACAGGGCAGTGCTGGTACGAGTCCCACAGCTCCTTTCCCAGGAGCATCCTGGTCCATGGGACTACTAGTGATGGCCACAAGTCCATGTAGACAACCTGCTGGTATCTACCAGCCTCTGCAGACCAAAACCAAGATGAGCCAAGAGGTGGATACAGGTGGTCAATAACTTATACCATCTGCACTTCTCTAACGGGACAGAAGCAGTGCAAGACTTGCCCTTACCTCTGCCAAAAACTTCTGCCCAGTCTTTATATGTGGCAGCCAGGTGAAGTCACCCAACAGAAGCAGCTTTGTGGGTCAATGGCAGATGGACAGGAGCACGGGAAGTTCTGCTTACACTCAGCCACCCAACAGAACGAGAGCAGAAACAGATTCAAGTTGAGGAGCGTTTCTAAAGGCAGCATTTTTGATAGTTTGTTTTTCTGGCTTGTTGGCCTTTTCTCAAAAGGGATAGTGTTTCTCGAAGGGAAGTTTCTATTTTGCAAAGCGACTGACCCACTGGCATCAGTACAAAGTTTTTGGAGATGAACTCATACTGCGAAGTCTGATTCCCTTGCACTGCTGAGAGCTGCTAATGAAGAGGAGCAGGAAGCAGCTAGCAAGACAGAGCCAGCAGTTGGGAACAGAGAACAGAGGTGATGCAGGGGGCCCTGATCTGCTGCAGGCATCGAAACACAGCAGGGCCAGCTCCTCACTGCTCCCCAGAGAGGGGGCTTGAGGGTTCTCAGCAGCATTTGAGCCCCAGAACCCCTCCCTCCCTCTCGTCCACTGGCTCTGAAGGAGCCTAATCTCCCTCGAGCTGCTTTGAAGTTACCCAGGGATTTAGATCTCTGCTTCTTTTAAGGCAAGGCAGAGTGCTGCGGGTGAGCTGGGCAGGAGCACAGCAGCTTCTCTGCTCACTTAACACAGAGCAGGCACCCAGCATGACAGCACGAGCGGGGTCAGCTCTTCCCCTCCTCCACTCTCCATAAAACATCTTCTCCTCCTAGTTTGCTCTGAGAGTGCAGGGATCTAACTCCCACCACTCAACCTCTGTAGCCTGGCTGCCTTCTGCAGTGACCTTCCCATACTGTAGCAGGGCATGAGACATCACCACATGCTCTTCAGATCTCTGTAAGCAAGGGCCTCCATCAGCTTTCCCATAGGTGTTTCCCACCAGCACAAGAAGCCATAGCAATGATGAAATGTAACGGATCCACTGCTTGGAGCATGTGGATGTGCCCTAATGAGAGTCAAGGATCCAGGTCATACAATTATTAAGGTTGGAAAAGACCTCCAAGATCATTTAGTTTAAACCATACACTTACCAACAGTATTGCCCACTGGCCACGTTTGTCAGTGTCACATCTCCATGGTTCTTGAACACCTCCAGAGACAGTGACTCTAGCATCCCTCTGTGCAGCCTATGTCAGCTGCAGAGCAATTCTTCCAGACCTCATCCCATTGCAGTGATTTACACCCTCTGAGTTTACTCAGCTTCGTACACAGCTCTTTCCATCCCAGGAAGCTATTACACTTTACAGAAGGGAAACCGATATGCTAAATATATTTAAGATAGATTACTAGATTTATTTGCTTCCTTTTCAAGGAAAGGGAACACAGCCAATGTCATGCTGCAAGTCGCCAGAAAAGCAAAACTCAATCTTTGGGGCCAAAGTTTGAAGATAGCATAGCAAGGGATTTCTGATTTGTAAGTGTCCCAAAGTCACTGAATGGTGCAAAACACTACAGAAAAAGTGCCTTCAGAACACCATGAAGACATCGTGGATTTCACCTTACCAAACTCCAAAAACCCACCAACTCAACCCACATTTCTTATCACTGCTGGAAATCTTGCTCTGCCTGGGGGCTCCTGGTTCCTGTTTGCCTCTAACCTTCAGGTACAATGGAGGCTATTGGCAAAGGGCACAAGGCCAGGTGCCAGGAAGGCTCCAAGGCTTTGTTCAGTGCAGGGCATGACATCCCCATGGCAATGAGACCATATCCATGCTGGACAGAAAGCGGCTGGAACATCTGTGTCTCGCAGTGGAAGTCATGGGGGCTTTACATGAAATGCATGGGAATTTCCAGCCCTGTAAGCATTTTGGGGAGTGCAAGACACACAGCACCCCTGATTTTAATTCCCTGTGGCAGCTTATCTTCTCTTGCATCATGAAGCATCTGGGAAGCAGCCAAGGGCAAACAGCTGGGGAGATAGCAAGTGGGGAGGGAGAGGGAAAAAGTCAAGGGGAATACAAGTGTATTTATAAAAATCAGAACAATAGTTTCCCAGCATTGTGATAAGAGCTATTTTCTAAGCTGCAATGCCAAATACTTTTGTCAATTTCTTTTCTTATAAAGAAAGCAAAATCTCAACTTCCCCTCCCAGGAAACAAAGCTGTCATAAAAGCAGCAACCAAGGTGGAAGGAGTTAATGTTTGCTCCCCCCAAGCCCATCTACCTGCAGGCTTTGAAGCTGGTGGGCATTTATTCAGCTCATGGAGCTCAGCACACAGCACTCCCTCCAGCCTGAAACAATTGGCAAGAGCATCTCAAGGGGTGGCCTGGTTTGTAAACAAGCAGAGCTTTGCATCCCCAGCCAGCCACGCTGTGCTGGCAGCACTGCCTTGTGCAGGATCCCTCTGGCTCCCTGCCTGCCTCTTGCAAGTGTTATCAATCGCTCGCTTCCATGAACATTAAAGAAATCAAACTTTCCTTCTCTCTTTCAACCACCCTCCCCTTTAAATAGCAGCTCAAAAGGAAACAAACTTAGATCAAGGTCAGAGGCATAAAAAGTCTGTTTCTCATGCTCCGAGGAAATCCTAGCAGTTGGATGGTGGATGCAATTATCTGCCAGCCCTATCTGGATGTGGATGCAGAGAAAGGCTGGGAGGGATTACTGGAGTATCAATCCTGACCCCATCCCCTCCTCCTCGGTGCAGGACAGGATGCCCTCTGCACTCCATTCCTGCACATCTCAGACCAGATCCCACATGTGGTTAAATGCAGTGAGTCAGACACAACCATGGGTGCCACTTACCCCTACTATGCAGCAAGGCAATGCCTGGGCAGCAGAAACATCCAACCCTTCTCCATGCTGTTAAAGCAGCTGGTGCAGCACCAGCAGTACACAAGCCAATTGGCTGAGTGGGTCAAATTCACGTGAATTTTTTGCCAAACTCCACTGAATTTAAGACAGTTGCTCACCTGAGCAAAGGCAGCCACAAGGTGAGGTACTCAATTAAAACTAGATTAATGAAGGCTTCTCCCATTGCAACCAAAGCCTTACTTCGGCAGGTTGAGATAGCACTTCCAATGTGCATTTGCTAGTAGATACAAATAAGCTTTAAACAAACATCTTTGAATAAAGACAGGTAGAGACCAGGCTCAGAATCCTTCCTTCCCATCCCATCACCTCATGCTATTGCAATTGGCAGTAAGATGAACAAGAACTTCAGCAGCCTATAGCTAGGATGACGACGACCATCACCCTAGCAACTCTTGTCATGGGCAAATCTCAGCTTTGACCATATCTGACAGAGAAAGCAGGAGACCTAGAGATAAATGAGACCTGATCCCTGCGGTAGCACCTGTGAAAGCAGCAGAAATGGGAGAAGAAACTGCCACCAAGTCCTCACCCAGGCACAAGGCATGTTTGCCTTCAGCTCTCCTTCAAATCAAAGCAACGCATTCTCTTTCCATACATGCCCTTATCCAAACAAGCCCAAAGGGAGAGAAGAAGGAAGATGTTAAGTTAGTGTTTAAAATAATTTATGTAGTTTGGAGCTCCTTCCAGCTCTATCTCAGCAACATGGAGCTGCACGCCAAGGCTTTACGCATTGTGTCATCGGGGGATCACATTTACAAACACGATCAAGAAGCAAAATAAAAATCACTCAAAATGGAGATAACTCACTTGCTGGCAAACAGCAAAGGGCTGAATTGATCTCCTGGCCCGCACACGTTTCTCCATCTGCCAATAGCACCCAGCAATTTGTCAGTGCTACAGCACGCAGTGTTTATGGCTGAGGGGCGTAATGAAATCAGCATCTTGAATAGGGAACTTAACCCCTCCATAGATAAGCGGGATGACACAAGTGGCCCCAGTGGAGCAAAAAGGGAATGCTCAATCATCATACTGACTTTGACAGCAAGCCCTACTGGTGGAACCTAACTTGAAGACATTGGAGACCTTTGCTGACTGCACTGGAAAACTGCTAGTCCTGTGCACCCCATTAAGCCAGCACCAACTCTGGATCCATCCACCAGTGCAATACACAGTGCAGATGCACCATAACCATAGATTTGCTTTTCCTTCCTTCTAATAAGCTGCTTCATACAGGAGACTTTTTTTTTTTTCCAGCCCAGGCTTTCCTAATGAACACTGTAAGGCTTATATAAACAAAGAAATGAAACACGGCAGTTTGAGACTACAGAGAAAATATCACAACCATACCAACAACATCAACAGTTTAGAGAAAACGCTTGGAGCTGTCAATACCCAGAGATGAGTGGTGAAAGGTTTGGGATGTATTCCAGTTTTGAGTAATAGACAGCTTGTTGGTTTGCTTACAAAACTTGCGGGAAGGCTGCACTTCTTAGAGGCAGTTCAGAAGTGGTACTGAATACATGGGAATAACAACATGGAAAAGCCTAAGCCAGGACAAATGCAAGTAGCCATGAAAAATCTGAAATTGAAGAGCTCTCTGCCAAGAAGGGAGCTCAATAGCTTGCCTCCCTAAAGCTCAGGTCTTAAAATGTATCTCAGCACTTCATTGCTGCTGCCTGCACACATGGCCAGGGGACGCAAGAAAGTCAAACTGGCCTCGATAGAGGCATCTCAACCAACACTTCCCTCCTTCCAGAACAAATACACAGTCACACAATGACTCCAGAGAGCTCCTCTAGGATGCCCTCCCAGCCACACTGATATCTCAGCTGACTGAGACTGGGTTTGGACCTGCACTCAAGACCATGCTCACCTTTTGGGCACAGACTTTAAGCATACCGAGAACAGAGCCCACAAAAGGAACTTAACCTAGACAAGGAAAGTCAAGCTCAGCAGTCAGATCCATGTTTAAATCCAGGTGCCAACATCAGAGATAACAGGAGTGAAATATTGAGGAAATTAAAGGCATTACTCACACAACTCAAGCTGGAGGCACAGACAGAAGTCCAACCAATGTGAAGAACCAGCAATATCCATGCAGCAAAACACCTTCCAAAGGTCCATCCAGATAGACCAGTTGCAGCAAGAGAAAAGCCAAAAAGGCTCCTTATCTCTGAGCTGGTAGAAATAGAGCCAGGAACACAGGTTCCACCCACAGTGGTGATGGGATTGGCTCAGCTCTGGGGTGGGCAGGGTGAGCTCCAGCTGTGCGTGCTGCTCAGGTGGTGACTGGAGCCAGGTGCTGGGCAAGGACCCTGAGTACACCTGCACCCAGGGGGCAAAGAGCTGCAGTGCTCAGCTGGGGCCTTGTGGGCTTCTCCACATAGCTGGGATCAGTGGGGTTTCTGTAGGGGCTGATGGTCCCCTACAGCTCCCACTCCTATGTGTGTCCTCAGTGCTCTGCAAATGCTGCAGGTCTGGGTCTCTGTGGGGCCCTGTGAAGCTCAGGGGCCCTGCATAGATCTGCACAGTTCTGCACAGCTGCTCTGCAGCTGCATTTTGCTCTCACACCCAGCAGCAAGTGTCTGCGCTGTGCAGATGGGCCCAGAGACATGATGTGCAGCTTCCTTGAGCTTCTGAGCTCAAGCCCAGCTCCTGCAAAACGGAGTTTTTATGGCCCTCTGTGCGCATAGATACGTGCAACTAGAAGGTTTTACAATGCATTTATTTAGGCATCGCTCAGCCAACATTTTCAAATGTTCTATCCAGATGCTTTGATCCACTGTGTCTCCAGTTTGCCTTAAGGACAGTTTATTTTGGAGTTGAAAACACATCTCTTCTTCAGCATAATTAACCTTCTGAGCTTGCCTCCTCAAGCTCTTCTCCTGGCAATTCCAAACCCTGGTACTCTAGGATATCTCCATATATTTCTCCTACATCTCCTGGGAACCCACCTTCACCTCCCACCTTTTCCCCTTGGATCACCACATGTGTGGGCAACAGAACACTTGCTAAACAAATAGAATGGACCAGGTAGAGTTGGGCCAAAGCTGAAAGGTTTTTATGAGCTTAAAATTGCAATATTTTCCTTTTATCCTTCTCATTTGTCTTATCCCTTTTCTTTCATGATTGCATTCCTCTGCTCTTCATCTTTCTTGACCTCCGGTTTCTCAATTTGTGTGCTTGATATTGTTTATATCCCGTTGCTTTTTCCCTAGTGAAGGGGAAGAGAGGATCATTTTCATGGCTGATCTTCACAACCAAGCACAGGTTATTTGAGAAGGAATACTCCAAAGAAAAGAGCACTGCCATAAGAGCAAGTTGCATAAGAGTAAGACGTAAATTGGGTTGAAAATTGGGACTGATATCAATGGCGTTTCCTATGAGATTTGTCCCTTGTGATGCTGCTGGGAGGGAATGAGATGTGGAGAGCTGCGGGGAAGCTGCATCTTAAATTTGCTCAGTGGGACTTGGAGCATAGCTGTCAGCAGCAGAAGTGCCTGGTGGGGGATGGCTCGGTAACGAAGCCAAGGTGGCCGAGCTGCTGACAGCTGCAGCCAGGGGAGAGGTGGGTTTGGGAGCAGAGGGGAATATTTCATCTCTTCTGACTTGATGAGTTTGCATTGGCAGAAGACAATGAGGAGCAGATGTCAGATAGAGATGCCAAACTACCCAGTACTTTTTTACAGCAAAAATAATGACACTCTTTCAGACCACTAATGTTTTCAGTTTCCCAACATTGCGGGCTCATTTTCTTAGAAAAACTCTCTTAAAGTTCTCAGAGGAGGTCTTTCAACCAGTGAGCATTGCAGTGCTCTAGCAGCAAACCTTTCATATGGTGCTCCATGTCTGCAAACTAGCAATGGGTATAAAACTTACTTCCCAGAGCTAATTAGATGCTGAGCATACCTGAGGCCATCTACAGCCATCAAAGAAAACTTACCTGGGGATCACTGGACATGGATTTCTTGCATAGCCATTTCTCAAAGTCTTTGCAAACTGTTGGTTTTCTCTTTTGCCCAAGGGCTGTGTTAGTTCCTGTAAATTTGGGCACATTTGGAAAACCAAAGCTGGGCTCATTTTCAGAGGGGATGTATTCTGCAAAAGCCACACTTATGAAGCTTCAGACCCAGACAGTGTGTGGCATGAACATAAGAAATAATAAAGGCTGCACTGCGGTGGACTTGTGTCTGGTAAGTGACTGGCTTAATAGATAGCAGAGCACCCACTGAGGGTAAAAGAGTTGGCTGAGGAATGGACGCTGCATTATCCACCCATTTCTCAAATCAGCCCCAAGCTTCTCCAGCAATGAAGCCCTCTGTGGCACACCCAGTGTTGCAGAGAGGCTGTGCTCACCTCCCACAGAGACACATATGAGCCTCCTCTTTCCACAACACCTATGAGAGCTTCATCCCTTTGCATGACCTCTCTTCCTTTCCCACATTTGACTGAAGTTGGCCGATGGGTGCAGATGCATTTTGGAGGGAGGCACTGAAACCCACCTGCCCCATGCATGCACCCAACTATCCATCCTTTGAGCGCCGTTCCTGTTCAGTGTGTTAACATGAACCAGACAGCACAATGTACTCACTCAAGAGCCATGAGCCCGCTCCCTGCAGCAGGACAAGCTGCAGGCACACACACATTTGGCACCTGCCCCACTCCCCATTTATGCACGATGAGAAGGCACTGCTGCAACCCACAGAGAACACTCCAGTTTGTGACCTTGCTGCAGAAAACCTCCCCATTTTCCTTCTGCTTTATAACAAGTTAGCAGGTCAAGCTGCTTTGAAAATTCAGCCTTTAAAGACATTTTCTCATGTATACATGCAGAAGAAGAGTTTTCAGGTTTGGGGATTTCCTTTCTTTTATTAGTTCTGCACCACCAGGTGTTCAGATCGATGTGACTGGTGAGTCTGCCTTGGGCATACCCAAGTCAGTAGAGGAAGAGAAAGAGTGGCCTTAGGTGGGGAAGATCTGGGGAGATCTTGATGCTTCAAGCCTTTGGGACAAGAAGGAGGACCTTCATCTGCCACAAGGTCCATCAGGACACTTCGTGTCTCCTTGGCATTATCTGTCCTTCATGCATCCCATGGCATATGGACGTAGTAGGGATGGGTTGATGGGTGGACTTGATGAACTTTGCGGTCTTTTCTAACCCTAATGGTTCTGAGATTTGTGAGCAAGGAGCATCCTGGAAGAGGCAGTGCCAAGAGGACTGTTAGGGCTGTGTGAAAAGAGCCTGTGTTAGGACGACCACGTGTCCCTGCAGCAGCTGAGGTCACACAGGAGCACTGAGCTGAGCTCCAAACCCTCTGTTTTGGTTGTATTCCCCATTCCCAGAAGTGCGGTCTGGTTCTGTAAGCGTTCTCCTAAANTAGGGCATCCAATGGGCTTTGGAGCAGCAACCACCACAGGTTTGGACCATAGAAAGGGCTCCCAGCTAATCTTTAGGGTTTCTAAGCGCCATCCCCACACAGCCCAGGTGCAGAGCAGATCATTGAAGGGAAATTCCAAAGAAACAGAAAAACACCCAAAACCAGAGAATTTTGGAGAGCAGGGAAGCAACCCAGAGCCTTCCAAAGGGCACTCCCCTGTGGTTTAATCCAAACCAAAAGTGGAGGTCATCTATCACCACTTGCCATGCAAAAAGGAGCTCTTGGTTTACATCTCTGTTGCTTGAAAATCCTATAACGTTAGCCCAAGATTATGAAGCAGCAGAGGGAAATCTTGCAAATTACCCCTGGATAAAAGGGTGCTGGGTTTGTTGTGAGCCCCAAGGACTGGCAGCCAGCAGGAATAAGCACAGCTGCAATGCTCTGCCAAAATAGCCACTTACATTAAATATTTGGTTCAGTGTTCTTCTGGAGATTTGGGATGAGCTGAAACCAATGTTTTCCTGTGCATGGGATGTTTAGCTCTCAGTACACAAATCCCATGCCACAGTTTCCAAGCCAAAGCAGGAGGGAGAAAGCCAGGTGTGGCTTGTGCCTGCCATCGAGTAGCTCACACGAAGCACAGCCACGTTCAGAAAACAAAAAAGCACAGAGAACAGAAAGGAGCATTACCAGAGAGGAAGAGGAAAAGAAAAAGATCCATAATTTCCCACTTAACACAACCCGTGCCTCCCAGCCCCTCTCAGATCCCCTTCTCTCATCCTATTGCCCAAGCTGCACACCCCGTATGGCAATAACCTATCTTTTCATCAGCTCTTCCTTCCTCCGGGTCTAATCCCTTCTGACACAAGAGAGGGAGTTCAGGCTTTCATTAGTAGGAAGGCGGATTTCAGGCGTGCAGAGCCCCGCCGCCAAGCAGGGACCTGCTGGCGGGCTGCTGCCAGTGTCAGGTTGTTGTACAAACATCACCTCCTGCAAACCTTGGTCACCCAGTCAAGCGGTGGAGACAGTTTGCCCAGTAGTTTGACCTTTCACCTTCCCTTTACTAAATAGACCTAATTACTGCGTTTGTCTGTCATTTAAGCAACAAATGACTCCATTGAGGTCATCTGAGGGAAGCTGGAGTTCTTAGCTGTCATCTCAAGAGAGCTTGGCTAATTTTATCCTGCTGGGGAAGAAAGCCCTGTGAAATTTTGCTGGAAGGCTCCGTTACAATTGCTGTTTCCTGGGAAGGGTTTGGGGGCATGCTTGCTGTTTGAGAGAGCAAGGTATGACCCATTGGACTCCTATGAATTCACATTCATCTGCAAATCCCAGTGATTGTAGGGTTTATCCAAAACATTTGGGGACCTTCTGAAGCAAATAAAAGAATAACAATAAGTAGTAAGAACAACAAGAACAACGACGACAGCAAAAACAACAAAATCAATAGAAATAAATCATCTGTAATTTTCTTATCTTAAATCATATTTTGCCTTTTAAAACATCCGAACTCCCACGGCTCAAACCACCTTTTGTTCAGCCAGGAGCTGTGGCTGCCTTTGGTTTGACTGCAGTTCATCTGCATCTTTCAGGTCTTCCATTCCTGGTGAATCCCAATTGTGTGCTTTGTGGATAAAGCCAGAAATTTAGATGAAAGTGGTTAAATCTCAAGAAAACTCAGAGAAACTGCAATATGTGCAGGGAAGGACTAGGCAAACTTAGCAGATGGCAGTGTTTCTTCTCTGTCTACATACATAGCAATCTCCAGGTTAAGGGGGGAGATAAATATAATGATCTACATGCAGAATCACGAAAACCAATCCATGTGTCTGCTTGCACATTCACAGCTTTGTGTAGAAGTCGGTCATGTAGAAGCACAGTGAGGCCCCTTCATTACACCACTGTTCCCCCAGACCCATTTCTGGGAGCAATGAGCCCAACATAGCAGCAGTGAGACCCTCAGCTCTCCAGGCCACAACTCCCTGACAAAAACAATATTTCTAGGCTCCAGCACAATGTGCATGGTATCCACTAAGACACTTCCAGATGAGCTGTGCCAAGGCTAGAGCTTCACCTCACTAAAAGCAGTGCTCTACTCCCTGTGCTGGGCTCATCCTCTCATTTCCAGCTCTTCCTCTCTTGGTGGAATATCACAGCCCACCCTCCTCTGTCCTTGGGGTGACCCCCAGATCCACCACAAGCCCTCCTCCATCCCTGCCTTGCTCCCTTAAAGGAACCTCCCCATTCCCACCAGGCTCCTCCTCCCTCTCTGAAGGGTCTCCACAAACATCTGCAAAATCTCTCCAGCCCCCTCCATGAAGCCCTCCACCACAGTGGTGCCTTATAGATAATACAAAACACGACAGCAGCCCAGATTGTTGTTATTCCCATCATGCTAATATCAACTGAGCGCTTCCTCCCACTTCTCCCCATCCATCCACGGGCTCTTGGTGGAGAGCTGATGGAGCTGCAAGCGTTGCTCAGCCTCTGCAAAAATCACCTTCGGGGCAAGGGCTGTTGTTTTTATCCCGGATTTCTACAGCCCAAAGCACAATGAGGTCTTAGTGCAGCTTGGGGCAGCGTGCTGAAGGCAGACAGCTCAGCAGAGCCCATCCCAAAACCAAAGGTTTGAAACGCGAGAAGATGGTGACGGATGCAGGCACGCTCGACACTGGGATTCAATCACGTCTTTCAGCAAGGCTTAGATTAAGTCCATCAAAAGCAGATCTTTTTTTCTCCCTCTTTTCACTCCCTCTTGACGGTTCTCAAGGCGTGTGTTATCAACATAATGTGGTGTTCTTTGTAGTGAGGCAAAGAAATAGGTTAATTGAGGGAGTAAAAGTCTGATCGCCGTTGTGCTTCCCTTGCAGTGCAGTGAGCCCTGGGGGTCTCCCAAGGGGTAATTCTGTTTCTGTAAGCAAACATTTGCTCCATCGGAGCCACTACAGCAACAGCTGAGATCAGCTTGCAATGTTATCCCACAGCCTGAAGGTGGGAGGTGCACTCAACTGCCTGCAAAGGGTTAAACTGGAGCAAAAGGAAAACAAAAACACCCTTATCTAGCTGCTTTTAGCAGCACCTTGTTGGAGTGCATCCCAGCCCATCCCCGTGTGCTGCATCCATCGCACATCCCTGCAGCAGCCCCTTGCTGAGCCTGTTCTGCTCATCCCTCCTCCCGAGAGGCAAAACCGTGTCCTGAGAGGCAAAACCGTGTCCTGACATCCCCCAGATATCCAAAGCAGGAAGAGGGAAGCCTAAATCCTGGCTCTCTCATGGCAGAGGTTTTTCATGTGCAAATAACGGGAGCAGGAAAATAGAGAAGTCGTTTTCTCATTACCCTGTTGCAAACTTTAAATAAACATCGTTTTGTACGCTCAAAGGACATTTTGATGAAAAGGTTAATGTTATTACAGGTGCTCAGTGGGCTCTAAAAGTCTTATATCACTATGCAGGCTGAAAATTTATAGAAAGAGACAGCGAACATTTTAATAACATCCTCCTTGGTTCCTTCACTGACAGACGCCCTGTTTTGTTAGAGCGCGGGCAGTATTTTAATAACGTTGAGGAACAGCCTTCAAATTTCAGCTGTTCATGGGAAGCAGGAGGATTTTCTCCCTTTTTCAACCTGATAAATGAGGATTTTCTCCATTTCAGCCTTTATTCTTGCTCCCCAGATTTCGTCCCCTCCCCATCTCCTCTCCATTGCCTACCCAGCACCAGGTGAGCGCTCCCTCTTCTTAACAAGATGATGGATTTTGTTTGGCTTTTGGCACCTCCATGCTGACAAAAGGGCTGCTCTCTGTTTGTTGCAGGGAGTTGGACTAGTTGACTTTTGAAGGTCATTTAGAACTCAAACGATTCTATGATTACTGATGCGTTTTGGTGCTGTGTTTGGAGAGAGGCTCGAAGAGGCATCAACGCCTCCCAGGACTGCAAAGGGGAAAAGGAGGAGCAGAAAATAATACTACCCCACACTTAGTATAGATTGTCTTCAGCACATTTCATTACAAGTTTTGAAAAGTGTGTACAGCTGCAGCCACCATAAGCTGGGACCAAAGGCATGAGTTTGTGTTGTGTCAAAGAGGATGGGGACTGGTCCTTATGGGACATGGAGTGCAGAGCTGAAAACCCTGAACCAACAAGGAACCACTGGATTGTGTTGAGGTGAGATCGACTC
The DNA here is from genome assembly GCA_016647715.1 of Pavo muticus. NCBI lineage: Eukaryota > Metazoa > Chordata > Aves > Galliformes > Phasianidae > Pavo > Pavo muticus. Next base: position 356,575 of record JACDJE010000182.1, read on the forward strand.
AAGACATGCTTCCGCAGAAATAATAAATATCAACTGGAAAGAATTGTCCAAAAAAAAAAAAAAAAGAGAGAGAAAAAAA